>JAZKJV010007827.1:0-600000 GCA_037367405.1 Ottelia alismoides | reverse complement strand
ACCTTATTGGGATCTAGGTTTAAGATTCAACAACCTTTAAGTTCCACCATTATATGGTCAAGACTCCTCAATAATTCAGATCAGAACAAGTATACATATGCAAACTCAAACGACCATGTATCTTTCCTTGTACTATATAAGTGATATGTAGCTCCCCACATCATAAATGAAAAAGAAACAACCTCCCTCAATAAGGTAACTCTAATTCCTCTATCTAGCAGCTCTTTCCTCGAGGAGCGAGGTACTCCCTTCTAAGCTCAAGTTCAACCGGATAAAGAAGAGGGTGAAAGAAGAGAATGGATCGTGGCAAGTGTAGCCATGTATCCCTTGGAGCTTAAAAAATGTAACTAAGTCTCCCGCTACAAGATTTATGAGATGAGAAGGTGTAATACATAAGCTTTGCTTTATTTGACTATATATACTCCGTCATGCATTTTATTTTCTATCAGGCTTCTAAACTTTTTTGGAGTTTTCTTGATTTTGCACCTTTTTTGTGTGCATATGTACACCATATCTACATTGTGCTGCATACACACAAGGACTTTTTCTTCTTGAGCCAGTAGACCATCCCTCTTTTGAAGCATTATTGCAACCCACAACTCTTATCTTTAGACCTCAACACCGCAAGACCAAGTTGAGGTGCACATCCCTCGCTAAAGGAAGACGAGAGGTTCCGCTTAGAAGTACTACCCTTGTATACTATTCCAAGCCAAAGAAAATTGCCTCCTCACCACCTCATCCATTGAGAGCTATATGTAAGGTGCTAGTCCAAGTAAAACCATTGTCTGTGAGAATCATGCGTGCATTGTAAGTGTTCTACTTAGGCTCATCATGATGACATGTACATAGCCTAGTGGACTCAATGAATTAAGTCACTAATGGACCTGAAAAGTATTAACCCCGAATCCTATAAGGTTCCTCTGAGAAATACGTGGTTTATGGTCTTAACCAAGCTCTATTTTCCAATTTAATTCTAGACTAGTTTAAATTCACCCATGATCCAGAAGTACCTACAAAAACATGTACAAAACTCTTTTTATGATGTTTGTCAAATTTTTGGGAAACATGCAAAATTTTGAAAATTTTGGAATACATGCATGCATGAATGCAGAAGTTTGGCAAACTATTTACAAACATTTAAACACGAGTTTTTGCAAACTTTTATTTTCCAAACTTTTTTCAAAAATTTTGTACTATATATAATTTAGATACAAAAATATTTACAAACTTTTCACAAGCAAAACATTTCTACAAACAATTATACAAAAATAGTTTTTACAAATAGCTATTTACAATTATGTATGTGCAATATGGAATTTTACGTACAAGGAAAATTTTTAAATTTTTTGTGTTTTTTAGCTTTGTGGTTTTTAGCCATTTTAGTTATTAACATAGTCACACAATGTTCGAGTTATGGATAAAGTATATATGCAATATATACAACACCCCCCTATACTTCGCTCGAACGATGTCCTCAGAGTGATCAAAGAACAATGAAGAAGTCATAACTCATGCTTAATATAAGGAAGTGAGAAGGAAGGTTGTACTACAATGACGAATGAAAGAACAAAATCAATAGAAGTCGGTGAACCCCCTATACTTAGGATCAAGTAAACCTATGTATAGAAGAATGCACACAAAGAGAAATCCGAGGGTTAGAATGTGTAGGGTCTACCTCCCCTATACTTAGGGTAAAATATTCCTAAGTATTAGCAGTAAAACAGTGTAAAAAGAGTCAAAAGAATAATAAAAAATCTAACACCCCCTATATTTAGGGTAAAATATGTCCTAATTATAACATAATCATAAGATGGAGATGGGATGTTAAACAAAGAACGTGCGATATGGACATCTGGATCTATACAAGGGCGGAAGATAGTGATAATTAGGAATGAGATGCAAATGATGTGAGTCAAAGACCACATCTCATGAAAAATGAATAGGGACGATGCCAACGATCAGTGAATCATATCTAGATATGGCTTTAGGCGCCAACCGTTAACGCGAAAGATGGACTCAGATGACATCTCAGATATGTCGATACTACCATTGTCCTGCACCTTTCGGACTAAGTATGGTCCCTTCCACTTACTCTGCAATTTCCCTGGAAATAATCTATGCCTGGCATCAAATAACCATACTCTCTAATTTGGCTCAAACTTCTTATGGCTGATATGAGAATCATGACATATCTTCACTCGCTTCTTATATTGTAGGATATTCGAGAAGGATGTATCTCTAAGCTCCTCTAGGGCTGCCAATTATACCTTCTTTTGATCTCCTACACTCTCTGGATCCAATAATATCTCAGTGACAACCGAAAGTGACTTGTGCTTTATCTCCACAAGTAAATGGCATGGCTTGCTATAAAAGAGATGGAAGGGAGACGTACCCAAAGATGTCTTGAAGGAAGTCCGATATGCCCACAAGATCGAGTCCAAAAGTTGTGACCAATCCTTTTGGTCTAGGTTGACTACCTTCTACAGTATCATCTTGATCTCCCTATTCGATACTTCAACAAGACCATTGGTCAGAGGATGATATGGAGTGACTACTCGATGGTCTATGTTGAACTCCTTAGCAAGGGTCTTTACCTTGTCGTTGATAAAATGAGACCCCCATCACATATCAATACTCTAGGAACCCGAACCGTGAAATGATATTCTTCCTCAAAAATTTGCAAACAGTCTTGGCATCTGCGGTTTTGGGGGGAATGGCCTCAACCCAATGACTAACATAATCAATAACCAACAAAATGTACTCGAATCCCTGACTCTTAGGGAATGGACCCATGAAATCGATGTGCCATGCGTCAAAAACCTCACAGAAGTGAATGGACTGCATTGGCATCATATCACGATGTCTACAAGTGCCCATCCTCTAACAGTCAGTACACCTCTTCATGAATCATCAGAATCCTTGAAGAAGGTAGGCCAGCATATGCCAGATTGGAGCACTTTCTTTGTTGTTCTCCTCCCAAAGTGATGTTGTCCTCCTGCCTCAAGCTTGTAACAATAAGTAAGGACATTGTGGTGCTCCTATTGAGAAATGCACTGATGCCAGACACAATACCCTCCTTCGTGATAAATGATGGGATTCTCCCAATGGTACGACTTGGCCTTCGCAAGGAATGTCTCATGTCGCTGCCTGGGCCAACCTTGTGGAACTTTCTTGGCGATAAGATAGTTCACAATGTCTGCATAACACGGGAGCGAGGCAATAGCAAGGATCGCCTCATATGGGAAGGTCTCTGTAATAGGCTCAATCTGCTCACATTCCTCAAGATTCTCCAATCGGGAGAGATGATCCGCCACCACATTCTTTACTCCAGGCTTATCCTTAATCTCAATATCAAACTCCTAGAGTAGAAGGATCATCTAGTCAATCTCGCTTTGGCATCCTTCTTTTCCATGAGGTACATGATGGCGGTATGATCAGTATAATTAGTCACTTTGTATCCAAGAATATACGATATGAACTTGTCCAAGGAAAATACTACAGCTAGCATCTCTTTCTCCATGACTGTGTAGTTCCGCTGAGCGACATCCAATGTTCGGCTAGCATAGTGAATGGCAAATGGTAATTCATCCTTCCTCTATCCTAGCACAACCCTTATGGCAAAGTCAGAAGCATCCACCATGATCTCGAATGGAAATCTACAATGCACTCGGTGTCTTTCGTCAATAGATCAGTAAGAGATAGGGCAATCCTACTGAATTCTTGAATAAAATATTGGTAAAAACTGACATGCCCTAGAAACGATTGCAACTGTTGCAAGTTGGATGGTGGATTGAGTTTCTTAATGATATCCACCTTGGCCGGATCATCCTCCATGCCCCTGTTGGAAATGATATGCCCAAGCAACGTCCCCTGAGTCATTATGAAGTGACTATTCTCCCAAGATAGAAAAAGATGGACCTCTATACAACGCTGGAGCACTCGGTCTAGGTAATCAAGACATGCATCAAACCTGTTGCTGTAAACCGAGAAATCGTTATGAATACCTCTAAGCAATCACCCACCATGTCCAAGAAGATGGACAACATGCACCTTTGGACCGTCGTCGGGGCGTTACATAGACCAAAAGGCATCCGTCTGAAAGCATAAGTCCCAAACAGGCTGGTGAATGTCATTTTATCCTGGTCTTTTGGCGGTATGGCCACCTGATTGTAAATGGAGTACCCATCAAGGAAGAAGTAATAACTCTTCCCAGCTAGCCTCTCTATAATCTGATCAATAAAAGGCAGCGAGAAATGATCCTTCTTGGTGGTCTGGTTCAATCATCTGTATTCCACACAGACCATCGAAGAAGTGGGTACCCGAGTAGCGGTCTCCTCTCCAGACTCACTCACAACTATGGTGATGCCCGTTTTCTTGCGTACCACATGCAATGGACAAACCAACTTGGAGTCACAGATGCGGTATATAAAATCAGCGCTCCACCATTATGATATTTCTTTCATGACCACTTCTCGAGGATTCAGGTTCAACCATCGCTGGAACTCACGTGATGGCCTAGGGTCCTCTTCGAGATAGATATGTTGGGAGCACAGGGATGTACTTATCGCCTATAGATCAGCTACGCTCCATGCGATCGCGTTGAGGTTCCTTTCAAGAACCTCCATCAAACGAGATTCTTGCTCTCGAGTAAAATCCGTTGAGATATTGACTGGGTACATCTCATGTTCACTGCAAGGAATCTATACTTAAGTGACTGTGGTAAAGGCTTAAACTCTGGACAACTGCGAGCTGGAAAATCTGGCTTCTTGAATGTCTGTGTGAAGGCAACCAGATCGAAATGTGAGAACTCTCGCTGATCTTAAATGTCTTGTGAAGATGTCACCTTTAGTGTGTCTTTACTCGGTGTTGGATCAGTCTCCACCCTAGCTGTTGGCTCTATAGGAACCAGACAAGGCAAATAATCATCTAAATCGTTAGTCTATGTATGAATCCGAGGGATCTGAATCAGAAGCACAAGAAACGAATCTGCTCTGCTATCCTGAACACGGTCGTCAGCCTCAAAAATGTCGGCCTAGAGTATGCTCTCCGAACTCTTCTCTGTTAGAATTTATGACTTGGTAGTGTTTGAAGGTGCAACAAGAGCTCGTTAAACGGGGTCAGACCAAAAGACTTCATCTTCTTTGATCATAAAATCACACTCTTGGTGGACGTCTCGTTCTGCCTCAGTCATCTGCTCTGTATCACTAGATTGCTCTGAGTAAGCTGAATCTCGTGCTCTAGTCTCGTCGATCGTCTCTATTTGTATACTCTCGCCCTGGACACCTTCCGGCTATCATGATCGGACACCGCCTTAGCTGTGGCCAAGAATGATCATCCTAAAATGATGGGGTTATCTGTCACAGACTCAGGGATCTCCATATCCAACACAATGAAGTCCACGAAGAAATTCATGCCCTTAATTGTGATGACTATGTCCTTCAACAACCCCTTCAGCCTCTTGACATATCGATCGACAAACTTAAGGATTGTCCTGCTCTATCTAAGAGGGCCAAACTCGAATCGGTCGAGTAAGGCTACCGAAAGAAGGTTGATGGAAGAGTTGTTGTCTAGTAAAGTACGATCGAATCTCTACTCATGAATTTGGCATCTAGCATAGGGAGCTCCTGCATCTAGCTTCTTGGCTGGCAGACGGTTCTGGATAGCGAAGCAGGTGGCATGGGTAAGCATATGGATCTCTGCCTGATGGTTCCTTCTCTTCCTACAAATAGTAATCTTCTCTCTCTAGTTCTTATGGAAGAGCGGGATGTGCTCAAGTTCCTCCTGTAGAGTCAGCTAGATATGGAATTTGTTTATCATCTGCTGATTGAACTCTAACTATTGGTTCTTTTTTGGATTTTCTTTTTTATTCCCCTTCTCCAAACAGAATGCTTGAGGGAAGGGGATAGCTGGGCCCTCCTCAGATAGAGGGCTAGGAAGAGGTTCCAGCTGCAGAGCGGGTATGGAATCCATACAAGGGTCATCATGCATCACATATGGACTCGAAGAAGATGAAACCTTTCCTTTATTAATTTTTTTGGTCTTTTTCATATTGTCCTTAGATTCAAAAACAAGAGGAAGCACAACAAGAATAGAACTGGTGGCGTCAGTACCACCAACGACATCTACCTTTACGGAATCAACACCGCACTCTATTTTAGCATCTGGAAGGATGGTGGCATCAATACCACCGACTGCATCTAGAGAAGGACGACCTCAGTACCGTCGACTGGACCATTAGCCTTGGTGGCTTCAACACCACCGTCATCAACATCATCATCAGCAGCATCAGCACCGTTGTCCTCCTCGTCTCGCGCTCTTGGCTCATCATGGTGTCGTTGCTCAGACGAGGCACCGCTGGCTGATGAATACTCATTCATCACTCTTTATTCTTTTATTTTACCTAAAAATCTTGGCAAAACATCATGCATATAGTTGTAAATACAATGAATTATACATAATCATGCATTTGTTAAATATTAATAATTAGCATGTATTTGTGCAAAATTAAAAGAATAAATAATAAAAGAAAAAGAAGGAGATATTTAGAATAAATATCAAGTGACCCAACCCCAAGGGAGGGCCAAGCATTGGCCTGACCGTCAAATTAAATAAGTAGAGAGAGATAGGGCCACTCCACCCTGTACATATTCCTATGTATATATTTTATTCTCATAAAAATAAAAATAAAAATGTGCTTATCTTCCCTTGTACATATTTCTAAAAATAAAACATCAATGAGAAAATAAAATAAAAATAAAAATATTTTCTCTTTCTACCCTGTACATATCACATGTATTTATATCATCATCTATTTATTTCACATTTGTAAATAACAAATGAAAATGAAATAAAAATTAATTTATACTCTAAATTTTATGTTGTAAATAAATAAAATATAAAATTATAGTATTTGTACAAAAATAAGAAAATAAAAATAGGTATATAAAATACCTAGGTATTTTATACCTGTATATAATATATTATATTGTATATGTCATAATTTATTTTTCAAAAAATAAATAAAAATCACTAAGCATAGTTTGGAAAATAATAAACATTTTTCATTATAAAAATATTTTCAAATAAAATCGTTTTCTATTTTTATTTATTTTCCCAATCTTTTTGACCTAGCTTTTTTCTGATTGGCCTAGGGTGGACAGTTGACCCCGGTCAACTGCCCCCTAGACCACCTCCTCCGCGGATCTGGTTCTTACCCGAATTTCCGAATTTTCATGAGTTAATCAGATCGCCATTCCAGTCCATTTCATGCCCGATTATCCAGGGTTGATCCATGATCCACGCCCGACGATAATGTTAGGGATCTGCTCCTCTGATTACGTGCCCGTCCTCCAATCTTCTCGGACCTCACTGAATATAAAATCTCTTGGAGCCACAATTCACTCATCATCTTTTGCTGCTCCCTCGTCTACGATGACCTCCTTCTCTTCGTATGAGTGACATCTTGCGTTAGAGAGTGTGTCACAGCGAGGATTCGAGCGTTGGAAGCCTCTGGTCCGACGTACACTCCGTCGTGCTCTGCCACGAGGTATGAACAGCCTCTGGACTTGTCGCTCCATTGAGGCAATGACCCCCAGAGGACCCCAACCTCAAGCACAGACGACTTTGCCCATCAGGTAACCTAGCTATCTTATTTTTCGCCGTAGATTCGAGTTTCTCTCTCGTAGCAGAGCTTCCCTTTTGAGCTCCGACCACTAGGGTTAGAGCACTATCTTGCCATTTCGACTACCCCATCACCTTCACGAGACCTCTCTCCACCTTCTACACCATTCCATAGTTCCTGATTAGCCTAGTAATAAGAAGCCGATCCTCCTCCGCCACCGCTTCGACGGAGGACTACGCCCCACCTCATCCTTCACCCATCGCACACACTAACGTGTCGAGGCACTTTGACCTCGACCCAGCAATCTTTCTATGCAGGTCTAGAGCACAAGGGACCTCATCTGGAGGTCTGAACATCCACGTAAAGTCGCTCTAGGTCTTCAGCGTCGTCGGGCCGCTCCAGGCATTCCCAGCCTCATCGGAGCCTCGCAGCAGCTGCAGACTGTCACCAGCAACGTTTCCCCAATCCAAGCAGCTCTGGAGGACATCCCAGCAGCTCATATCGATCGAGCGAAGCTCGCGGCGGTGAGTTCTTTGCCGCTCTTCTAGGTTCCTCCTCTGCTATCGGATCGAGACCCCTTCCAGTTCTAATCATGTTCGTCCATCATCCGAGGTGTCTCGTCCGTCCGATCCATCTGAGAATCAAATTGCAGCCATCCATCGTCGAAGGGTTATCCGTAGCGCTAATTCGTCCGATCTTAAGAAGACCCCTCGACTGTTGGATCATTAATAAGAAGGGTAATTTTCACTTAGGCCCTCCTTCCTGTTTACATTTCCGTTTTAGTCCTGTAAATATTTTTTGCAGCTATTTTTAGTTTGGACATTTTGCACGTAGGACCTTATGTTTTCAGAATTTGCATTTTATTCCCTCTGTTTGAGCATCACGTGGTCTGTGACGTGCTATTTGGGTTGATTGCATATTTCAACCAGAGATTTGTTGTAGTTACTGATTGAATTTCTATAAATAGGAATTTGCACTTATACCCCTGCTTGCCTATTTCACGTGTCGCCCATGTGCGGATCTGGACTTTTTGCATATTATGCCCTTCATTATTTGCAGGTGTCGCTGATTGGCTGAGGACTTTTAAATAATTGCACTTAGGTCCCTTTGTGTTATGCCTCTTTGATTGGTTTAAATAAATAGCAAATCTCGTCCAAAAATTGTGAAATTTTGACATATGACCCCTGCCATGTTGTAGGAATTTCCACGAATTCTTGCGTTCATTTCGTTTCCATTTAGTATTTTAATTATTCAAAAACCTTAAAAATTGATTCTGTCCAGTTTTAAAAATCAACCAAAAAGATTAAAAATCCGGTAAAAATCCAAAAAAAATGTTGATTGTTTGCCTTATTGTGTTTTTACTTCTGTCCAATTTTCATTGAATTTGGATTTATTAAAAACCTAAAAATTGAAAAACACTAAAAAATGTAGAAAAATCATTAAAAATTCTTAAAAAATAAAAAAAATGCAAATTCTATCATTGTAGTTAGATTTTTATTTTTAGTTTCTCATAAATTGTTGCTGGAATTTTATAGCTATTTAAGTATTTTTATATTGCCTTTAGATTCTGGTTGCACATAATCTTTTATTTTTAGCCTTGTTTCATTTTTATAAAATTAACTAAAACTCAGAAAAATGCAAGAAAAATACCAAAAATACTTGAATATTCACAAAAACCAAAAATAATTTTATTTTGATTTTCTGACCTGTTAAATAATTGCTTACTTATGCCTTTTTGATTTCTTTTATTCCTTTTTCCAAATTTAAAAATTTTTAAAAAAATGAAAAATATAAAAACCACCTTTTTCTTTTTTCTTTATTTAATTTAGATTTTCGACTACTTCATAGGTTTACCATACCGTGCTCCTTGTGTTCGACCCTGGTAGAAATACCGGGTAAAATAAAATAGTGAGACCGCTATTTGTGTTACTTGATTGATTTTTATCTTGGTGGTCTTTATTTTCTTGATCGATTTATCCTTGCGATTCGGGTCACAACGACCTGATTATTGATGAATCCACGATTCATCGCCTTTATTCTTTTATTTTAGCATCGTTTCCTTAATCAAATACCTGTAAATACCCACTAATTCCATAAAATTACCATTTCACATGCATTTGTTAATTATGCATTTTTAACACCTTTTGTATATAAATAAAAGAATAAAGAAGAAAAGAAAAAGAAAAGGAGGTATTTATGCAATAAATACATACTGACCCAAACCCCGAGAGAAGGTCAAGACTTGACCTGATCGACCAGGAATAAAGTAGGGGGAGATAAGGTTGTCTGTCAGAAAATCCAAAAATGTCTTGTACATATTTTTCATGTATATTTGTATAAAACTTACATTATTTTATTTGTATATAATTTGACCTCAAATCACTTATTTTTGTAAATAAAAGTTGTGAATAAAATTGTGTTGTAAATAATAAAAATATTTGTATATTGTAAACAATTACACCCAGAAAAAGCCGTAATGCGATAATTGAAACATCAATTCCGGCTCCATACGAGCTCAAATCGAACCAAACTCACTTCCATAATACTATAAATTAAATTATCTTTCAAATGGCTGTGGTTTCGTATTTTTCGGAGTTACGGTTAAAAAGTCGGTTTTCTAGGGTGTATTATGCAGTTTACCCATATATTTATTGTATATATTTTATTTTTTATATAATTTATATATTATAAATATTGTTTTCAATAAAAATAAAAATTAGAACAAAAAAATTAATTAAAAAAATCTTGTATAAAAATTGTTTCCTTATTTGCACCTATGTACATTATATTATATGTATATAATATATGTATACCACTAACTTCCTTAAATGAAAACTATCAAAAAAATTTAATTACCTAACATTAATTAATTAATTTAAATTAATTCCGAATTTTTTATTTAATTATTTGATTTTATTTGATTGATTTGATTTTATAACATGCCTTATATACTAGATTTGATTGCATACCTTTAATGGCCACCATTAAGGTGGCCAATTAATTTCCAATTAATTAGTTATTTAATTTAATTTATTTATTTCGAATTTTGTAATTAATTATTGAATTTATTTATTAATAAAATTATTTTATTAATCAACCCAATAAACACCTTCCTTTTTTGTGAATATTTTCCTTTTTTGATTCTTTGCCTCTTTTTAATGGGCTCCTCCTCCCTCATTCACATTTGATCGATCTTTGGCGGAGAGGAGCCCAGTTTCCAAGAGGTTTCTTGTTGAAGAGGGTCCTAGCCTCCGATCCAGTCGGTGACAGAGACTTGAGTGTCGTCGAGGCCATCATGGCGTGTCCAACCCCCAAGGTGAGATCCATTTTTTCCCTTTCTTCTCTTAGGTAAATCGTAGGTTTAGTGTTTGCGTAGAATTAGTAATTAGTTTTTAGATTAAAAAATTCCATCACAATTTTCTGCCTCGAAACCGATTTCCATCTCATTTTCCGATCCCTACATATTCACGTTCTACCTCACACAATCTCTCACCTCCGGTCACGCACGGTGACCGGAGCCTCGGATCTATCTCCCGCATCACCTAGATCTGCTCATTCATACATTCCAATCTTTGTTTACAAATAAATTTAAAAAAAAACGTATCCTGTTATCTAATCTTTATTTTTGCAGGATATAAAAAAAACATATATTTATTTTGTTTCTAACCATTGTTTTGCAGGAATAAAGGAAAATAAAAAAAACATTTTTTGTTTGTCCTCTAACTCTAACATCTATTTTGCAGGATTAAAAAAATACAAAAAAAATAAAAAATTACATTTTTTTTAACTAACATTTGTTGCAGGTTATAAAAACAAAAAAAATAACAATAAAAAAAAACATCCCACGCCGCCCGCCAGGTGCCCGAGCACCGGTGTCGCCCCGCACCCTTGGCTCGACCGCCCCCAGCGGCGCCGCACCACCTCCAGACCCTCTCGCGGGCGGCGCCGCGCCTCGCGCCTCCTTCCAGAGCGCCGCGTAGCGGCTCCCCTTCTAGCCCCAGGCGGCCCCGCTGCCCCCAGGCGCAGCTCAGGCGTGCCTCCCGACGTGGCGTGCTCCCGCGCAGCTCCAGCCCCTGCTGACGCGACCTCCTCCGCTCCTGCCGATCCCCCGCCAGCGGCGCCCGCCGCCTCCAGCCCGCGTGCGAGCGCCCTCCGCCTCCTGGCCGCCGCCTCCCTCCAGGCCGACCCTGCGAAGCTCCTCCGCATGCGCCCCAGCGTGCCCCCTCCGCCGGGTCTCCTCAGCGCCGCCTCCGACCCCGCGAAGCTCCTCCGCGTGCCTGCGCGTTTGCTCGCGCGCGACCCGCCACCCGCCTGCGACCCCCTGCTCCTCCTTTCTAGTGGGCAGCGGCGGCCTGCTTTGCCCTTGGCTCCCATTTGAAACAACAAGAGATACATGAACCCTAGAGGGATAAAAAAATATATTGAAAAAATTACATTGATTCTACTCGAAGTTCTTGATATTGTAAGAAGAGCCTTGCCAGCTAAGCATCTGTGGAAGAATTGTACTAAAGGCCTTGAAGGTACTCAAAATTTGCAAAAACGCCCTCATTCTCTAGCAAGTCACATGACAAGCACATATTTATTGGGTAATTTTCACTTTCCACCTACTCTTTATCTCTTGTTATTTTGTAGTGCAGAAGCTTTGTATATTTGCATTTAAGTCCTTGTGTTTCCAGAACTAAACTTTCTTGATCATTTCAGTGAAATAAATGTTTTTACTAGTCTAAAAATTCTGTAAAAATTTATGTATGATCCTGCTATGCATGCAAATCTTGTATAAAATTTTCATTACTTTTTATTGACTTTTGGTATATTTAAAAAATCAAAATCATTATCTTTTTGCTTGTCATAACGTTGAAAATTTATAAAAATTAGAAAAATTGCCTAAAAATTCCAAAAAAATTTCTATAGGTGTATTTTGTTGTGTTTTATTTTCTGACCAATATTTGTGCATTTTCCATATATAAAACTCAAAAAAATTGTAAAATACTAAAAAATTTATAAAAATTGCAGAAAATTGTAGAAAAATCCAAAAATAGTGATTTTGGTTTCTTTTTGTAGATATTACTTTGAATTTTGTCTTAAAAATAAATTTCAGGAATTTTGAGCATTTAAAGAATTTATATTTTGCAAAAGACTCCTGAATGTATACATTTTATTTATCTTCCACTGTTTTATTTTTTTAGAAAATAACAAAAACATCAGAAAGTTGCGAAAAATTTACCAAAAACATTTTAAAATATAAAAATCACAAAAACATTTTCTTTGGACTTTCTGTATATTTTTAATTATTTTGAAAAATACAAAAAGATTGTGTGTGTTTTTGTTTTGTCACTTTTCTTCATTTGTGCTTCTTTTAAAAATAAAAAAAATTAAAAATTCAAAAACCAAAAAAAAATTAACTTTTGAAATTTGACTACATAGTTTTTAAATCGTGCTCCTTGTGTTCGACCCTAGTCGCTATACCAGGTAAAAAGAATAGCGAATAGGCCGCTTACATTGTTTTCTTGATTTATCTTCTTTGAGTGGTTTCATTAATTTTTCTCGATGACCGAATCGTGCGGTTAAGGACAACGACATTGTGATTTCTTTTCTACCTTAGTCGCATCGATTTTCGCGTCATCAGAATGGCGCCGTTGCCGGGGAGCACGGCTTTGTAGTCATTTTTCATTTTTCTATTTTTGTCTCTCTATATTATAATTGTTTTCTGACATTCTCTCTTGGATTTTTGTGCGAGGTACTGCTTGGACGACATGGAGTTTCTTTTTAGAGGACCCGCGCAGGAGGAAGAGAGAGAGGAGAAGAATTTTTTTTTATTTTTGAGAGAGAGAGAACAATATTTTTGTAATAACTTAGACTTTGGACTTGTGGACTTGGACATTATTCGGGGTCTGTTTCGCCAAGTGCCGGTGCACTTGGGGGACCTCACCGTTGTTTTTCGCTGGTTTTGTTTTCTCGCATTTTTTTTATTTTACTTTATTTTATTTGATTCACGTGATTTTCGAGCCCCTAGCCTTAGGATTTTCTCTTGCTTGTGCCGTAATTAGTAGGGTCCCCACACTTAATTATCTGCCTGTTCCTATAGTGCGCTTAATTAGACCTACTAATAATCAATTAATAAAAATAATCGACTCATCTCCTTCGTAGCCTACGTGCCGCAGTCCACCCTGTAAAGCGCTTTCTCCTACCCCCGATTTGTCGGGCAGAGGAGGGGTGGGCCAAGACCGGACCCTTTGGCTTGGAGGTCGGTGACCGATTAGACGGTTCTGCGAGTAGAACTTGCTCATCTAGGACTCGGTTTTCACCGTTGCATCATTTAGGTAGTTTTATTTCTGTATCTAAATTTTTGCGCGGATCATTTTGCATGTAGAGTGCTGGAGTAAGGTACGCATTTTCTATCTCTGCATGCATCATCGTTTTTGACCGTGCATTGGCTTTCTCGATCCCTCCCCCTGTTTTTGGACTCAAATTAATCAAAGAGGAAATCGGAAAGCTCGTTAGGCGTTTATTTTTGAAAATATCCAAAAAAAATCACAAAATCAAAAATGAAAAAAATTGGGACTGTTAATTGAACTTAACTCTAAAATCAAACGTAATTGATTCATATCATTGTATTGGGAGAGCAATCCCCTCATTGTCTGCGCTTTTACTCGCTCGCGTACACACTAAGGAGTAGTGCCCAAATCCTATTCAAGCCTCCTAAGTGTTTGTACAACTTTCGTTTATCACCTAACTCTAAAATTGAAAAGATAAAAGACCAAATCTCATGGTCTTCTTTTTGTGTTGAGTTGGTGAACTGGGGGTTTGCTTTGTGTTTTGTATGTCTTTGGTGTGAGTCGATTACGATCATTCTCCGAGATCAATAACAGTCACCTTCTGTTTCTATCCCACCCTCCCTCCTTTATATCTCTTTTTCACTCTACCCCACCCTCCCTCCCTTCATTTCCCTCTCATCACGATGGGCCACTTTCCATTCCAGCCGAATTTTGCGGCTTCTTCATTTCGCGCCCATCACTCACGTTCACTCTCTCGAGAGGTCAGAACCCCATCCGACTTCTCATCTTCTCCCTACCCACCCTCCCATTTGGGACGTGTTGTGAGTGACACCCACAGAGACCAGATTGACCAAACACGAGACATAGGTGTTCACATTACTGAGATGAGAGTGCATCCCATAGGCAATCGAATAGGGCAGTTGCGAGCTTTAGATGACTTGTATCCTAGGACATCGGATGAGTACACAGATCATGAAGTCCAGTCCGCTTCTACCTTGAGACCCTTTGTTCTGGATTTAGAGTTAATTGATCTACTGCCTAAGTTTTCTGGGAAAATGCACGAGGAACCTTATTTGCATATCGATGAATTTGAGGATTTTTGTCTATCACGATCATATTTGGATATCACTTCTGAGGACATGATGTTGATCACCTTCCCATTTACACTTCAGAGCAGAGCCAAGAGTTGGCATAGACGATTGGGAAGGAAGATTACTGCATGGGGAGATTTACGATCATTATTTTTGAAGAAATTTTACCCCCAGTGTAGAGCAGAGATGATGCGGTCATGTATTCGTGATTTTTCTGTTAACCCCCAAAAGCCGTTGAGAGATTCATGGTTGAGGTTACGAGAACTTTTGAGGCGATTTCCAGATCATGGATTTTCGATGACTGACCTTATCCATATCGCCATGAGGGGGAGGACCGCAGAGCAGATATCATATGTCATTACCTCGTGTAGTGGTTCACACCATTGTCCCGACTTGGATTTTGTTGAGACAATCTTGGATACACTTTCTGATCTTGCATATACACCAAATGATTTATTTGGGACAACACATGAGGGAGAGATCACAACTGTTGAGTGTGCGATACATAATGCTGATCTTGATAGCACACACAAATCAGAGGATATGGATGCTACTACTTCTCGATTGATGGATGTGTTGCCTATTTTTGTGAGTTCCCAGAGCCGGACAGTGATTGAGGACCAATTGGATTTGCAGACAGATTTTGAACCAGTCCTGCTCTGTCATGTAGAAGATTCTTCGATTCTAGATCTGCTAGGATCCCAAGAGATAGAGGAGGAACCCACATTTCAGCCATCCTTAGAGTCATTTCAGTGTCCATACGCAATTGATTCAGTGTCTGGTCTTCAGAAGATTTCCTCAGATTCAGAAATATACTTGGATTCATCTCAGCAACGAGAGCTTGATGAGGGAGCAATTTTGGATTTTACAGAACTTGATAGTCCCGTACTTGAGCCATGTGTCGTCCCATTTGATGAGGTCAATATATTTTTGGAGGATATGACATTTGACAGCATAGTGCCCAAGTTCCCTGATGATTCGGCATTACTCCCTGAGGGTTATCTGCGGGAGGATGCCATGGACCACGTGTACTCGGTTTCAATTTCTGGGAGTGCATCCGATCTGTCGGATCACGAGACTGAGTATTTTGATATTTCTGATAATGAGTTTGATGATTCTCTCCTCGACGACCCTCGCGAGGATGATCCGATCTTTGAGGTATTCGATGATTTCACTGATTTGTCTACATTATATGCATCGGATATCAGCATTTCTAGTGAGTTTCCTGATCTTGATCTTCCATATCTATTCGAGACTGTGATTGACGTGGAGGATTCTCTGACAGATCCTTCCTTCTCCACGTTTGACTTCTTCGGCTTTGCCCTTTCACTCCATATAGACCTTGAGCCGATGATTTCTTTTGTGCTACCGGAGCCCGACTTCATCTGCCCATATCTCTACCCGGTAGCAAACACCCGCCTGATTGATTACCTGGGTGTTATCATTTACTCTCTTGACCCTCCTGACCCCGTTGTTGTTCTCCCACTGAGACGACAACAACAGTACGGTATTCGCATTACAGATGCCGTCCTGAACCTTGACACGGCGTTATCCTAACATTTGTGCCCAGCTAGGGGCGTAAACTCTAGCGCTTGTTGAGAGGCACCTCAACATTGATCGACTCACATCTGTATATACCATATGTCCATATCATACATTCTTTCTATCTTACACCCCATCTCCATCGCATGATCATTCCATACTTAGGGTGTACTTTACCCTAAGTATAGGGGGTGTCAGATTTGTGATTATTCATTTGATTCTTTTTACCTCTGTTTTGCTGCCTATACTTAGGGATATTTTACCCTAAGTATAGGGGAGGCAGACTCTGTACATTCTACTCATCGGTCTTCCCTTTGTGTACAGTCTGTTATACTTAGGATTACTAGATCCTAAGTATAGGGGGATCACCGACTTCTATTGTTTATTTTTCTTTTATTCCTCGTTGTAGTATGCTATTCTTTTCACTTTTCTATACGTAGCACGAGTTATGTCTTTCTTTTCAGCTCTTTGATCACTATGAGGACATAGTTCGAGCTAAGTATAGGGGGGTGTCGTATATATTGTATATATACTTTAGCCATAACTCGTACTTTCATATATTATTTTTATATGGCTAAAACACTATGTAAATACTTAAAAAAAATCTTAAAAAAAAACCAACTCTATATATACTTGTATAAATTAATCAAGTTGTAAATTCTTGCATCTCATGCTTGTAAAATAATCAACTCACTCTTGTGTAAATACGTATTTCATTCAAAAAAAATCTCTCTTGTATATATTTGTATATACTACTAACTTTTTGCATAAAAAAAACTTTTCACATATGTATGATTTTTCAAAAATCCATAAAAATTTCAAAATTTTGAAAATTATTTCACAAAAAGATTTTGTTTTCTTTTTCTTGCATTTGCATTTGCATGAGCATTTTTCAGGATTATTTTGACTATTAAACTAAGTCTGGAATAAATTTGAAGAATGGAGCTTAGATGGGCCTTAATCCACTTAATTTCAGAGGAACCTTATAAGATTTAGAGTTAAGACTTTTCAGGTCCTAGACTTAATTCTTTGAGTCCATAAGACTATGTTCACATGTCATCTTGATGAGTCTAAGTAGAATATTTAACAACACACACATGATTCTTTCAGACCGTGGCTTACCTTGGACACTGCACTTTACACGTAGCTCTTCATGGATGAGGTAGTGAGGGGGCAGAATCTTTTGGCTTGGGGTAGCATACGAGGGTAGTACATCTAGGCGGAACCTCTCGTCCTCCTCTAGGGAGGGAAGTGCGTCTCAGCATAGTTTGGTGATGTTGAGGTCTAAAGACAGGAGCTGTGGGGTTGCAATAATGCTTCAAAAGAGGGATAGTCTACTGGCTCAAGAGGAAAAACTCCTTATGTACATGCTGCACCTTGTATATATTTCAAAAAAAAAGAAAAAAAAAACAAAATCTCCAAAAGTGAACAGGCCTGAAAGAAATATAAAATGCATGTAAAAAAAAAGGAATAAGAGCTTCAAAGTCATATATTTATGAGCTTGCAGCGGGTGACATGGCTACACTGGTCATGCATCCAAGGATAGGTAACTACACTGGTTACCGTCCATTCTCTTCTCCATCCCCTCTTCATGAGCTGGTTGTACTTGAACTTAAAAGGGAATATCCCCGCTCCTCGAGGAAAGAGTTGCCAGACCGGGTTATTGAGTTACCTTGTTGAGAGAGGCTGAATCTTTGCTACTTTTAAGATGAAGAGCTAAATTTCACTTACACGTACAAGTAAGAATTCATAGTCATAAGAATTTGTGTTTGTAGACTTGTTCTGATCTGACTGTTGAGGAGACCTGAATAGGAGTCTTATGGAACTTAGAGGCTGTTAGGTTTTAAATCCATGTCCCATTAAGGTTCCGACACATTAATAATCCAAAGGTCCGACAGAGCTCCAGACTACATTTTTATGAAAGATAAGTTTGAAAGTCAACATTGATCTAACTTCTTTCCTTTTTCTTTTCTTTATTTTTATTTTCACTTATTTTCCAAATAAGTGTTTGCTAAGGGACTAGCAAAGGTAAAGTATAGGGGAATGATGAATCCACGATTCATCGCCTTTATTCTTTTATTTTAGCATTGTTTCCTTAGTCAAATACCTGTAAATACCCATTAATTCCATAAAATTACCATTTCACATGCATTTGTTAATTATGCATTTTTAACACCTTTTGTATATAAATAAAAGAATAAAGAAGAAAAGAAAAAGAAAAGGAGGTATTTATGCAATAAATACAGACTGACCCAAGCCCCGAGAGAAGGTCAAGACTTGACCTGATCGACCAGGAATAAAGTAGGGGGAGATAAGGTTGTCTGTCAGAAAATCCAAAAATGTCTTGTACATATTTTTCATGTATATTTGTATAAAACTTACATTATTTTATTTGTATATAATTTGACCTCAAATCACTTATTTTTGTAAATAAAAGTTGTGAATAAAATTGTGTTGTAAATAATAAAAATATTTGTATATTGTAAATAATTACACCCAGAAAAAGCCGTAATGCGATAATTGAAACATCAATTCCGGCTCCATACGAGCTCAAATCGAACCAAACTCACTTCCATAATACTATAAATTAAATTATCTTTCAAATGGTTGTGGTTTCGTATTTTTTGGAGTTACGGTTAAAAAGTCGGTTTTCTAGGGTGTATTGTGCAGTTTACCCATATATTTATTGTATATATTTTATTTTTTATATAATGTATATATTATAAATATTGTTTTCAATAAAAATAAAAATTAGAACAAAAAAATTAATTAAAAAAATCTTGTATAAAAATTGTTTCCTTATTTGCACCTATGTACATTATATTATATGTATATAATATATGTATACCACTAACTTCCTTAAACGAAAACTATCAAAAAAAATTAATTACCTAACATTAATTAATTAATTTAAATTAATTCCGAATTTTTGTTTAATTATTTGATTTTATTTGATTGATTTGATTTTATAACATGCCTTATATACTAGATTTGATTGCATACCTTTAATGGCCACCAATAAGGTGGCCAATTAATTTCCAATTAATTAATTATTTAATTTAATTTATTTATTTCGAATTTTGTAATTAATTATTTAATTTATTTATTAATTTAATTATTTTATTAATCAACCCAATAAACACCTTCCTTTTTTGTGAATATTTTCCTTTTTTGATTCTTTGCCTCTTTTTAATGGGCTCCTCCTCCCTCATTCACATTTGATCGATCTTTGGCGGAGAGGAGCCCAGTTTCCAAGAGGTTTCTTGTTGAAGAGGGTCCTAGCCTCCGATCCAGTCGGTGACAGAGACTTGAGCGTCGTCGAGGCCATCATGGCGTGTCCAACCCCCAAGGTGAGATCCATTTTTTTCCCTGTCTTCTCTTAGGTAAATCGTAGGTTTAGTGTTTGCGTAGAATTAGTAATTAGTTTTTAGATTAAAAAATTCCATCACACTTTTCCGCCTCGAAACCGATTTCCATCTCATTTTCCGATCCCTACATATTCACGTTCTACCTCACACAATCTCTCACCTCCGGTCACGTACGGTGACCGGAGCCTCGGATCTATCTCCCGCATCGCCTATATCTGCTCATTCATACATTCCAATCTTTGTTTACAAATAAATTTAAAAAAAAATCGTATCCTGTTATCTAATCTTTATTTTTGTAGGATATAAAAAAAACATATATTTATTTTGTTTCTAACCATTGTTTTGCAAGAATAAAGGAAAATAAAAAAAACATTTTTTGTTTGTCCTCTAACTCTAACATCTATTTTGCAGGATTAAAATAATACAAAAAAAATAAAAAATTACATTTTTTTTAACTAACATTTGTTGTAGGTTATAAAAACAAAAAAATAACAATAAAAAAAAACATCCCACGCCGCCCGCCAGGTGCCCGAGCACCGGTGTCGCCCCGCACCCTTGGCTCGACCGCCCCCAGCGGTGCCACACCACCTCCAGACCCTCTCGCGGGCGGCACCGCGCCTCGCGCCTCCTTCCAGAGCGCCGCGTAGCGGCTCCCCTTCCAGCCCCAGGCGGCCCCGCTGTCCCCAGGCGCAGCTCAGGCGCGCCTCCCGACGTGGCGTGCTCCCGCGCGGCTCCGGCCCCTGCTGACGCGACCTCCTCCACTCATGCCGATCCCCCGCCAGCGGCGCCCGCCGCCTCCAGCCTGCGTGCGAGCGCCCTCCGCCTCCTGGCCGCCGCCTCCCTCCAGGCCGACCCCACGAAGCTCCTCCGTGTGCGCCCCAGCGCGCCCCCTCAGCCGGGTCTCCTCAGCGCCGCCTCCGACCCAGCGAAGCTCCTCCGCGTGCCCGCGCATTTGCTCACGCGTGACCCGCCACCCGCCTGCGACCCCCTGCTCCTCCTTTCTGGTGGGCGGCGGCGGCCTGCTTTGCCCTTGGCTCCCATTTGAAACAACAAGAGAAACAGGAACCCTAGAGGGATAAAAAAATATATTGAAAAAATTACATTGATTCTCCTCGAAGTTCTGGATATTGTAAGAAGAGCCTTGCCAGCTAAGCATCTGTGGAAGAATTGTACTAAAGGCCTTGAAGGTACTCAAAATTTGCAAAAACGCCCTCATACTCTAGCAAGTCACATGACAAGCACATATTTATTGGGTAATTTTCACTTTCCACCTACTCTTTATCTCTTGTTATTTTGTAGTGCAGAAACATTGTATATTTGCATTTATGTCCCTGTGTTTCCAGAACTAAACTTTCTTGATCATTTCAGTGAAATAAATGTTTTTACTAGTCTAAAAATTCTGTAAAAATTTATGTATGATCCTGCTATGCATGCGAATCTTGTATAAAATTTTCATTACTTTTTATTGAATTTTGGTATATTTAAAAAATCAAAATCATTATCTTTTTGCTTGTCAAAACGTTGAAAATTTATAAAAATTAGAAAAATTGCCTAAAAATTTCAAAAAAAATTTTGTAGGTGTATTTTGTTGTGTTTTATTTTCTGACCAATTTTTGTGCATTTTCCATATATAAAATTCAAAAAAAATTGTAAAATACCAAAAAATTTATAAAAATTGCAGAAAATTGTAGAAAAATCCAAAAATAGTGATTTTGGTTTCTTTTTGTAGATATTACTTTGAATTTTGTCTTAAAAATAAATTTCAGGAATTTTGAGCACTTAAAGAATTTATATTTTGCAAAAGACTCCTGAATGTATACATTTTATTTATCTTCCACTGTTTTATTTTTTTTAGAAAATAACAAAAACATCAGAAAGTTGCGAAAAATTTACCAAAAACATTTTAAAATATAAAAATCACAAAAACATTTTCTTTGGACTTTCTGTATATTTTTAATTATTTTGAAAAATACAAAAAGATTGTGTGTGTTTTTGTTTTTTCACTTTTCTTCATTTGTGCTTCTTTTAAAAATAAAAAAAATTCAAAATTCAAAAACCAAAAAAATTTAACTTTTGAAATTTGACTACATAGTTTTTAAATCGTGCTCCTTGTGTTCGACCCTGGTCGCTATACCAGGTAAAAAGAATAGCGAATAGGCCGCTTACATTGTTTTCTTGATTTATCTTCTTTGAGTGGTTTCATTAATTTTTCTCGATGACCGAATCGTGCGGTTAAGGACAACGACATTGTGATTTATTTTCTACCTTAGTCGCATCGATTTTCGCGTCATCAATTATTTACACCTTAACCCGATCGCGGGATTTCGAGTCATCAGAATGGTGTCGTCGTTGGGGAGCACTGCTTAGTAGTCAGCTTTCTTTTTCGGCTTTTCTTTGTTTTTCTTCTTTTCTTTTTCATTTTCTTGTATTTGTTTTCTTTTTTTATTTTTATTTGTTTTTTTGTGTTTTTATTTCTTTTCTTTATTTTTGTTATTATTTTTGCTTTTATATTTATTTTATTTTATTTTGCATTATTATAATAATCGTGGACTGACACATTTCTGTTTGATTTTCTTGCGAGGGCCCGACGATCGAGGGAGGCTTTCTTCGGGAAGCCGACACACCCGCAGGATTCGGAGGCAGCTCTTTTCTGCATAGAGCCGCAGGAGAGCATGAGAGAGGAGAGCAAGAGTGTGGGGAGTTTAGCTTAGGCTCAGCCTAGTTTTATTTCAGACTATTATTGTTATAATAATATAAGACAGAGACTATCAGACTTAGTGATTGCTCGGGGTCTGTTTCGTCGAGCACCGGTGTGCTCGGGGACCTCACCGCTGTTTTCACCGGTTTTCATTTTTTTCGATTTTATTCTCTTTGATTCTCGAGGATTTTAGCCTTAGCTTAGGATTTTCTATTGCCTTGTGAAGTAATTATTAATGCCCAATCCTAATTACATTTCTGCACCTATAGATCGTAATTGGACCTTTTAGTAATTAATTCACTAATAAAAAGCTAACCTGGTCACTTGAGGGGTCACGCGCCACTAGAGGTCGTATACAGCGCTGGCAGGATCCGTTGTGGCAGACACCGATCGACATCAGTGACCGGACCCTGATCCCTCTCATTGACCCATTAGCTATTGTGCTTCACGTGTAGAAACTATCTACTTGAGGTCGATTTCCTCGCTGCATCATATAGATAGGTTTTATTTCTGTCATTTCAATTATGCGCGGATCATTTTGCATGTAGAGTGCTGGAGGCAAGGTATGCATTTCTTACTCAGCATGCATCATCATGTTTAATCGCGCATCGGCTTTTTCGTCTTCTCCCCCTAGTTTTTTGGACTTATAAATAATATGGAGAATCGAAAAATTCGTTAGGCGTTGTTTGCTATGAAAAATATCTAAAAAACAAAAACTACAAAATTGGGACTGTTTAAGCAAACTTGATCTTAAATTACACAACCAAAAATATTTGTCTTGGGAGAGCAATCCCCTCATTGTATGGTTTGGATGAGCAAGAGAGTGACCCGCACCCTAGGTTAGAGCCACATCCGACCCTTCTTCAGACTACTGGTCCTGAGTTAGTGTTCTCTAGTGAGGATCGCTCCAGTTTCTGGTAAAGCGGGCCGCGATATCCTTACTAGAGCGAGTCAATCGGGTAGTCGGTAAACGATCTGCGACTTGTACTGGCTAAGAAAGATCTAGCTTTTGATCAGGACAGCCACCTGAGGGTGTTGGATTCCCAACAGCTCGCTTAATCACTCTGAAAAACTGTTTGATCACCTAATAAAATTGACAAGATAAAAGACCAAACCTTCACGGTCATCAGCTCTGCGTGCATTGGTGAATCAGGGGTTTTACTTGACTGATCCTGTTTGTTATTCAGATCCCATCCACCTTATTCTCCTCTAATTATCTCCTTCCAGCCATCTACCTTTATCCCTCCCACCCTCCCTTCATTTTTCTTCTTCTCCCTGTCTATCGCTGGATGATGGGTTGCTCTCCTTTCTTGCCGACTCTTGCGTCTTCCCCATCTTATTCCCATCGTTCGAGCCCACTCTCGAGGGAGGTCAGAATTTCAACCGACCTTCCATTGTCTCCTTCCCTTTCCCATCATTCTTATAGGCTTGATATGCTAGACGTCCGTGGAGATCAGACTGACCAGATACGAGACACGGGCAATTTCATTGCTGGGATGAGAGTGCACTCCTTACGTGAGCACAGTGAGCAGACACGAGTTTCAGACACCTCC
The DNA here is from genome assembly GCA_037367405.1 of Ottelia alismoides. NCBI lineage: Eukaryota > Viridiplantae > Streptophyta > Magnoliopsida > Alismatales > Hydrocharitaceae > Ottelia > Ottelia alismoides. The sequence goes on along the minus strand of JAZKJV010007827.1, from coordinate 575,852 downwards.
GATGCTGGGATGATGGATGAGCTGACAGATCAGGAAGCTCAGTCAGCTTCTACATTCGGTCACTTCATTCTAGATTTGGAGTTCATTCAGAGACTGCCGAAATTCTTAGGGGAGGTGCACGAGGAGCCATATCTTCATCTATCCGAGTTTGAGTTCGGTGTAACCCAGGTATATTCAGGCATCATTTCTGAGGAGTTGATGTTGAAGACTTCCCATTTTCACTTCAGAGCAGAGCCATGAAATGGCACATACGACTGGGAAGGAGGTTCTCTATGTGGGATGACTTACGCTTAGAGTTTCTATAGAGATATTATCCCCAACGTAGAGCAGATATGATGCGGTCTTTGATCATGAATTTTTCAGTAGACCCATAGGAGCCATTGCATGATTCATGGCTGAGTTTTCTTGACCTCTTGAGGAGATTTCCAGATCATGGGCTTTCACTGACCGACCTTATTGAGATCTCCATGAGGGGGATGGCCGTTGATCAGATTGCACTGGTAGTTACCTTGTGTGGTGGTTCACACCACAACCCTGACATAGAATTACTTACGACCATCTCGAGAGCACTGTTAGAGATTCCATCTTCACGAGATGCATTAGTCGGGACAACACACGAGGATGATGCGGTACCAGTTGAGTGTGCTACATTCTATGAGGACACACTTACTACACACGAGATTGAGGATATGGATTCTGTTGCAGTACACACGAGGGATGAGATGACTGCCACAGTGGATGCTTGACCCAGAGACTGATCGAGTTCCCGTTGGTCTTCCAGCTAGAGTTCAAGTCAGCCCCGTACTTTTCAGTTGAGGAGTCTTCGATATCAAACCTTCTGATATTCCAAGATATGGAGGAGCCCACGCTACTACATCCATCAGTCCAGACATTTCAGTGTCCATTTCTAGACTACTCAGCTTCTACTATGCAGAGATACTTCTCTAATTCAGACAGATATCATGACTCAGCCTAGCAGCCAGAGCTCGATGCGGGATACCACTTTGGGATGATGATATAGATAGTCCTATATTTGAGCCTTTTGTCATCTAGTTTGATGAGCTAGATACATTCCATGAGGACCAGATGATAGCCAGCACTACCGCAGCTTCAGAATCAATTTCAGCCATATCGACAGCTTATGCATTGATGACCAGTACCTTTTCCTATTTCCAGATTGATTAGAGACAGACTTCAGTTGCTGAGGCATTTTGGTGCATGTGGATGGTTGCTACTAGCGTAGATTTCCATTCAGATTCTGATCCTCCATTTCTCATTGATTATCTTGCATTACTCCCCTAGAGTTATCTGCAGGAAGATGCCCCATATGATATGTACTCGGTTTCACCTTCTGAGAGCGTATCCGATCTCTCGAATCACAAAACTGAGTCTTCTGATCTTTCTGAGTCTGAGTTGACTCACCTCGACGAGCTTCACAAGGATGAGCCGGTCTTTGATATATTTGATGACATTTCTGATAGTCCTTCATTCTATGCATCGGGTAATGGTTCTATTTGTAAGTCTCCTGATCTAGATCTTCCATATCTTTCCGAGACGATGATTAACGTGGAGAATTCCATGACTTATCCTTTTTTCTCCACGTTCGATTTCTTCGGCTCCACACTTCCAGTCCATTCTGATCTTGAGCCGATGATATCATTTGTGCTACCGGATCCCGATTACATCTTCCCATATCCTTTCCCGGTAGCAGACACCCGCCTGATTGCCTACCCGGGTGTCTTCGTTTACATGATTGACTTCGTCGTAGTTCATCTACCACGACTACGATGATAGTACGACATTCGCCTTACATATGTTGTTCTAAACCTTGATACTTCATTGTCCTAACCTTTGCGCCCAGCTAGGGGCGTAAAACCTAGCACTTGTTGAGAGGCACCTCAACATTGTCCACTTTGTATGTACGTGTTTTGTCATGATTTATTCCTTGTTTCTTTTATTTTTGTTATACACCACAGGTCTCATTTAGGATTATCTTTGCTATACTTAGGATGTACCTCGTCCTAAGTATCAGGGGGAGTAAACACCGAGTTATTCCCTTTCGTTCTGTTTCATTACTCATGTTGTTGCCTATACTTAAGGATTCTTCACCTTAAGTATAGGGGGAGTAATGTCATCCATTCCATCTTGTATATATTTGTCTTCATTTCTGTTATTCCATCACTTGTCCTCCATACTGATCATATTTCTTTCTATACTTAGGGATCTTTTACCCGAAGTAAAAGGGGGACAAGAGGAGTCATTGATTACCTTGTATATTCTCCCACTCGGATTTCCCTTTGTGTCCAGCCTGCTATACTTAGGATTACTTGATCATAAGTATAGGGGGAAAACACCGAGATTCTACCTACTCTATTCTTTCATTCATCGTTGTAGTATAGTTTCCCTTTTAATTTCCCTATACTAAGCACGAGTTATGTCTTCTTCTTCGCTCTTGATTCACTCTAAAGACATCGTTTGAGCTAAGTATAGGGGGTTATCGTATATATTTCATATATACTTTATCCATAACTTGTACTTTGTGTGAGTGTGTTAATAAATAAAATGGCTAAAATCCGTAAAAATTCATAAAAATTTAAAATTTTTCTTGTACATAAAATTTTTTATTGCACATACATAGCTATGTACAAATTATTTTTGTAAAAATGTTTGTAAAAATGTTTTGTGTAATGAGCTTGTAAATATTTTGATATCAAAATTATGTATATAGTATAAAATTTTTGTAAAATGTTTGAAAAACAAAAAGTTTGTAAAACCCTCTGTGTAAATGTGTAAATATTTTGCAAAACTTCTGCATTCATGCATACATCCATGTTTTCAAACATTTTCAAAAATTTTGCACATTTTCAAAAAATTATACAAATTACATATTTGTATATACATGTATAGTTTTTCTGAATCATAGTTTACATTTAAACTAGCCTGGAATTAAATTGAAAAATGGAGCTTGGTTAAGATCTTAATCCACCTAATTCTAAGAGGAACCTTATAGGGCTTAGGGTTAAGACTTTTCAGGTCCATGGTGGCTTAATTCTTTGAGTCCACTAGGCTATGATCATATGTCATGTTGATGAGCCTAAGTAGAACACTTAACAACACACACAAGACTCTCACAGACAATGGCTTTACTTGCACCAGCAATTTACACCTAGCCCTCTACGGATGAGGTGGTAAGGACGCAGTCTTCTTTGACTTGGGGTAGCATATGAGGGTAGTACTTCTAGGCGGAACCTCTCTTCTTCTTTTAGTGAAGGAAGTGTGTCTCAACTTGGTCTGGTATCAGTGAGGTCTAAAGACAAGAGTTGTGGGTTGCAATAAAATTTCAAAAGAGGGATAGTCTACTGGCTCAAGAGGAAAAACTCCTTATTTATATATGTTGCACCATGTAGATATGTTGTACATATGCACATGAAAAAAAGTGAAAAAGAAAAAAGTCCAAAAAAATTGGTGGGTCTGAAAGAAAATGAAATACCCACTAGAGTGTATATAGTCAAATAAAGCAAAGCTTATGTTACCCATGCACATCTCATAAAGCTTGTAGCAGGGAGACTTAGCTACACTGGTTAGGCTCTTCCTCCTCTTCTTGAGCCGGTTGAACTTGAACTTAGAAGGGAATACCCTGCTCCTCGAGGAAAAAGTTGCCAGACTAGGGTATTAGAGTTACCTTGTTGGGGAGGGTTGTCACTTTGCCATTTTTGAGGTGGGTAGCTACATATCAGTTACACAGTACAAGAAAAGATGCATGGTCATTAGAGTTTGTGTATGTAGACTGGTTATGATCTGGACTGTTGAGGAGTCTTGACTATAGATTAGTGGAACTTAGAGGCTGTTGAGTTCTAAACCTAAGTCCAAATAAGGTTCCGACAAACTAATAATCCAAAGATCTGACTGAGCTCCATACTTCAATTTAATGAAGACAAGTTTAATAATCAACCTTGGTCCATCCTATTATTCTTTTTCTTTTCTTTCTTTTTTTCACTTCTTTTTCAAATAAGTGTTTGCTAAGGGACTAGCAGAAGTAAAGTATAGGGGGGTGATGAATACTCATTCATCACTCTTTATTCATTTATTTTAGCTAAAAATCTTGGCAAAACATCATGCATATAGTTGTAAATACAATGAATTATACATAAGCATGCATTTGTTGAATATTTATAATTAGAATGTATTTGTGCAAAAATAAAAGAATAAAGAATAAAAGAAAACGAAGGAGATATTTAGAATAAATATCGAGTGACCCAAACCCAAGGGAGGGCTAAGCATTGGCCTAGTTGCCAAATAAAATAAGTAGAGAGAGATAGGGCCACTCCACCTTGTACATATTCCTTTACCTATGTATATATTTTATTCTCATAAAAATAAAAATAAAAATAAAAATAAAAATGTGCTTATCTTCTCTTGTACATATTTCTAAAAATAAAACAAAAATGAGAAAAATAAAATAAAAACAAGAATAATTTCTCTCTCCACCTTGTACATATCACATGTATATATATCATCATCTATTTATTTCACATTTGTAAATAACCAATAAAAATGAAATAAAAATTATTTTATACTCTAAATTTTATGTTGTAAATAAATAAAATATAAAATTAGGGTATTTATACAAAAATAAGAAAATAAAAATAAGTATATAAAATACCTAGGTATTTTTACCTATATATAATATATTATATTATATATGTCATAATTTAATTTTCAAAAAAATAAATAAAAATCGCTAAAATAGTTTGGAAAATAATAAACATTTTTTATTTTAAAAATAGTTTCAATTAAAATTGTTTTGTATTTTTATTTATTTTCCCAATCTTTTGGACCTAGTTTTTTTCTGATTGGCCTAGGATGGACTGTTGACCCCGGTCAACTGCCCCCCCTGACCACCTCCTCCGTGGATCTGGTTCTCACCCGAACTTCTCCGAATTTTCATGAGCCGATCCGATCGCCATTCCAGTCCATTTCACGCTCAGATTATCCAGGGCTGATCCATGATCCATGCCCGACAATATCGTTAGGGATCAACTCCTCAGATTGAGCGCCAGTGCTCCAATCTTCTCGCCACTGAATATAAAATCTCATGGAGCCGCAATTCACTCGTCATCTTTGGCCTCCCCCTCGTCTCTGATGACCTCCTTCTATCGTATGAGTGATAGCTTGCATTAGAGAGTGTCGCGACGAGGATTCGAGCGTCGGAAGTCTCATGTCCGGCGTACACTCCGCCGCGCTCCGCTGCGAGGTGGGCTCAGCCTCTGGACTCGTCGCTCCATTGAGACCATGACCCCTGGAGGTCCCCGACCTCTAGCACAGATGACTTCACCCATCAGGTAACCTAGCAATCTTCTTTTCCGTTGTAGATTCGAGTTTCTCTCTTGTAGCAGAGCTTCCCTTTTGATCTCCGACCACTATGGCAAGAGCACCATCTTGCCATTCCGACTACCCCATCACCTTCACGAGATCTCTCTCCACCTTCTATGCCCCTCCATTCATCCTGATTCTCCCAAGAACAGGAAAGCGGTCCTCCTCCACCACCGCTTCGCCGGAGGACTTCGACCCACCTCATCCTTCTCCCATCGCACGGACTAATGGGTCGAGGCACTTTGCCCTCGACCCAGCAATCTTTCTGTGTAGGTCAAGAGCCCAAGGGACCTCATCTGGAGGTCTGAACATCCACTCATAGTCACTCTAGGTCTTCAACATCGCCGGGCCGCTCCAAGCATTCCCGACCTCATCGGAGCCTCACAACAGTTGCGGACCATCGCCATCAACGTTTCCCATATCCAAGAAGCTCCGGAGGATGTCCCAGTAGCTCATATCGATCGATTGAAGCTCACCGGTGGCAAGTTCTTCGCCGCTCTTCTAGGTGCCTCCTCCACCGTCGGATCGAGACCCCTTCTAGTACTGATCGTGTTCATCCATCATCCGAGGCGTCTCGTCCGTCCGATCCATCTAAGGATCAGATTGGAGCCGTCCATCATCTAAGGGGTATCCGTAGCGCTAAGCTGTCCGATCTTAAGTGAATACCCCTCGACCGTTGGATCATTAAAAAGAAGGGTAATTTGCACTTAGTCCCTCCTTCCAGTTTACATTTACGCTTTAGTCCTGTAAATATTTTTCGCAGTTATTTTTAGTTTGGATATTTTGCACTTAGGATCTTATGTTTTCAGAATTTCCATTTTAGTCCCTCTTTTTGAGCATCACGTGGTCTATCACGTGCTATCTAGGTTGATTGCATATTTCTACTAGAGCTTTGTTGTAGTTATTGATTGAATTTTTATAAATAAGAATTTGCACTTATACCCCTGCTTGCCTATTTCGCGTGCCGCCCATGTGCGGATCTAGACTTTTTGCATATTAAGCCCTACGTTATTTGCACATGTTGCTGATTGGCTGAGGACTATTAAATAATTGCACTTAGGTCTCTATGTGTTGTGCCTCTTTGATTGGTTTAAATAAATAGCAAAACTCGTCCAAAAATCGTGAAATTTTGATACATGGCCCTTGCCATGTTGTAGGAATTTGCACGAATTCTTGGGTTCATTTTGTTTCCATTTAGTACTTTTAATAATTCAAAAACCTTAAAAATTACTTCTGTCCAATTTTAAAAATTAACCAAAAATATTAAAAACACTCTAAAAAATCCAAAAAAAATTACTGATTGTTTGTCTTGTTGTGTTTTTACTTCTACCCAATTTTCATTGAATTTAGATTTATAAAAAACCTAAAAATTGAAAAATACTAAAAAACTTAAAAAATCATTAAAATTCCTAAAAAATAAAAAATGCAATTTCTTTTGCTGTAGTTAGATTTTCATTTTTAGTTTCTCATGAAATTGTTGCTAGAATTTTGATATTCTATTGAAGTATTTTTAAATAGCCTTTAGATTCTAGATGCACATTATATTTTATTTTAAGACTTGTTTCATTTTTATAAAATTAACTAAAAATAAGAAAAATCTAAGAAAAATATCAAAAACACTCGAATATACAGAAAAACCAACAATATTTTTATTTTGATTTTCTGACCATTTCTGGGGCGTTAAATAATTGCTTGATTATGCCTTTTTGATTGCTTTTATTCCTTTTTCCTAATTTAAAAATTACAAAAAAATTTTGAAAAATATGAAAACCACCTATTTCTTTATTTTCTTTATTTTATTTAGATTTTCGACTACTTCGTAGGTTTACCATACTGAGCTCCTTGTGTTCAACCCTAGTAGCTATACTAGGTAAAATAAAATAGCGAGACCGCTATTTGTGTTACATGATTGATTTTTATCTTGGTGGTCTTTGTTTTCATGATCAACTTAGCCTCGTGATTCGAGTCACAACGACCTGATTATTGACACCTTAACCTGATCGCAGGATTTCGAGTCATCACTGGCTGGCAGTCTACCACTCCTAATTGTCACAACGTCAACATCAAATATGTATGAAGAAATATCGCCCAATGAATCACTAGGAGTGGTGGTCTTTGTAAACAGTACATGCTCAGACTTTCTCTTGAGGTTGTTAGGATTAGGCTCGATCTGAGTGGGTATGGCAGCCTTGCCCTTTATGATCTCCCTCATCTCCTGGTGAAACTTCTCCATAACCCGCCTAAAGGATGCCTGCTGGTGTGAGAGTAAGCATGCTAGATTGTCAAGGGCTGGGTTCTCATAGGCTGGACCATGAGAACCGGACGGGTTGCCTCGATGGAAATGAGGTTGTTGCTGGGACTGGTGAGGGGGAGGCTGAGAATACTGCAGAGCTTGCTACTGCTGCCTCCACTCTTGTCCCTGATAGTAGGTACGAGGACATGACTGGTAATGCGACTGTGTTTGGTGGTAGTACTGGGGTTGCTGTTGCGGCTGGCTGCACTGTCCACCGTAAGCTGGAGGTTGTTGCTGGGATGAGGTGCCTCCGGTAGACCACCCAAATCCAGGATGATCTCGACGGATCCTGGGTTGCTGTCGTTCATCATACCAAATCCCGTTGACTTCTGTCAATGGCTCCTGCTCGTAAGGGAATGGGGGAAGAACTGCCAAGGGATGATCCGACTGATACACCACCACATGAGTGTCCTGAGATGACGATGGACGAGAGTAGTGCTACTGCAACGGCTGAACTGGCTCCTTCTGGATGTGTTGAACCAGGTGGTACTGGTCGGAGTGTTAGGAAGAGATGTTGGTGCTAGGATCAGTCTGTGACATGAGACGGGGCTGAGAAGCCATCTGTGCATCCTGGAGACACATGATCTGATTCTTCAGGTCACTGAGGGTCTATGCGAACTGATCGATCTGTGTCATGCCTTGGTAGTGCTTCTTCACTATAATCTCTATCCGGTCCAACTTCTTGCTAATGATACCCATGTTAGATGCTGACGATGAAGGATATGGAATAATCCTCACCTGCATCACAGAAGCGTGAGCATTGTATCGAATACGACGAAGAACAACTAGTTGGACTAGTTGTTCTATGCAGCGGAATTTAATAATTTTCATATAATGAAACCACATGATCCAAGAACGATTCTCGGATCGTTTCATCTAGAACCACAAGAAGTATAAAGGAATACCTCTTGTAGCATGGTTCATCGAGTTTCTACGAAAAGAGACCTCCTGTCTCAAGTCCGATCTTTGGAGAAGACGCTTGTGAGCACGGGGATGAGTCGCGTGATCCTTGCAATCCAAGAAGTTGATCCAAGCACGGTGAACTCCTGATCTCGTCGCACGAGATCGAACACCTTCTTCGTGAGTGAAGCACTCCAAAGAAGATGGAGAACTGAGGAACGTCGAGGCGGCAACATGGTGGCGAAGCGACGATGAAGCTTCTCCTCTAGGGCTTGGTGGACGGCCACCAATGGAGAAGAGGAGAGAATTGGTATGTGGAAGGAGAGAGAGAGAGAGAGAGTTGTGCTTCAATTGCATAACCCTAGAGAGCAAGGGGTGCCTCTCTATTTATAGGGTTTTGGAAGTCCATGGATCACAATCCATGAGACACACCAAATCAATGGATGAGATTGATTTGTGTTTAATCCAATGGTCAAGATTGTTGTTGGTAAAAAACCAACAACTAAAAATTTAATTTAGATTAAATATATTTGATAAATCAAATACAATTCAAAACTAAATCAAATTAAACAAATATGGAGAGATTAGCATGGAGATTGCATCCCCACATGGAATAGGCAGGACAGCTACCAATTTCCATGTGGGACTTGGTAGTCGTCCACCATGATTCCATGGTGGAGGCAATCTCATGCAATCTCATGAGATTGCATATCTCCATGAAAATCTCCCATATTTTCCAAAAACTTTTGTTGTGATTTATTCTACAAAATTAATTCATAATAAATTTTGAGAATATTGCAATCTTGCCATTGGAAATCTGTGAATCACATTCACAAACCCAAAACAAAAATAATTTACATTTTTAATTAATTATACAATGTGAATCCAATTCACACCAATAATTAATTAAAAATTATAAATCATAATAGGCTCTCTCTAATACATTATAAATCACATTTATAATATATTATGAATAATTGGATATTGCTATCAACATTATTCTTTTCCACAATAATTAAATCACATTTGATTATATTGGATAATTTCTACATGCATCAAGATAATAAAATCACATTTAATTCTCAATCTCTCAATGCTTAGATATAATTCAACTATGGAATTATTCTTGAACCCTTTCAAGAATAATGCGATTTCACCGCAGATACTTGGAGAAAAGGACATGGTGATTGTATTGTTCCACGTATAGTGACTTGGATATTGAGATCGCATCTCAAATCCAGATCTCATGGACCTCCCACAGATGCTTGATTGAATCAAGGCCGTAGACATCATCTTCTCATAGCATCTGAATCTCATTCAGATCAAGGTCCAATACATGGACTAAGACTAGGTCATTGCTCTACTGAGAGGAGTCACTAAAATCCAATTTGTTTCATCACCCCCTCAGAATGGAAGTGTCATGGTTATACAATCGTTTATGATCTCATCACCCTCAGGTATTCCCAACGCGTGTACATCCTGCATACTGGAAGACCTATGATCATCCTGAAGATATAGATAACTGTCATCCTCAGGGTTTGATCACTAAGTGTCTCAATCTTGGTCATTGGGAATTGGTATCGATCATATGCTTTCCCAAAGCATATACCTTCAAATTCTTGTCATGCTTCCAAAGCATGACGACCATGCGTGGAATTTAATCAGTCCCAATACCTCATGAGTGAGCTCATGTCTTCCGGTTCACATGTAAACATGTATGATCCCATTGAGAGATCGTATTACTCATATGTCCTTACATTCACACCAGCTCGCTGGTGTATAGATCATGGTTAGGTCATCAACCTATTGGTCTGCCAAATGTACATACTCAGACATATAGCAACACATTTGTCTCTGGTCAGAGGATGCATGCCTATGCTGAGACAATATTCAAAATAGGTCTTTGGTTATCTCGATCTCGTTAAGTCAACCCATTGACTCAACTAATCTGACATCTCCGAATCAATACTCCCATGCAGAGGACCTGCATCAAGAGGTCAGTCAGATATCAACCAAATGAGAAAGGATTGCCATATCCTACTCAGGATGGAGATCATCACTTAGAAATCATTAGATGATGCTTGATGAGTCCTCTATCTAACTCCTATATATTCATCCAAGCATCTGCCTCTATGATTCAATCAATGAATCAACAACTGTATAATTATCAAGTTTCCCATGTTACATAACCCTTATTTTATAGAGGGACCTATTATACAAATTATTCATTCTTCATTTCAGTTCAGGGAATGATTTTTGCAATAACATTTATTGCATAATGGCTCGCTGTGGGCTCGCATGTCCAACAATCTCCGACTATCCCAAAGAGACATTAATGGGCTAATCATTTAAACCCTCACTCATGTGACAATCATATGCTATTTAGGAAAAATAGCTAGGTAAGCTAATCAGTCACTCTGTTCCCGAGAGACTATGCCAAGTCCTTTTACAGCACTTGCATATCCCCTAGTAACAATGCTCGCATCGAATGTGAATGTTGCATCTTATGCAACCAGTACTCAATCTTGTCAGTTATAGTGTCCTTGACACTATAGCTTAACAATTTTTATAACCAGTATGTCCATAATCCTTATCAGAATACCCTTATTCCTGGAGATCTCTATCTACTAAGGTACCCACAGTTAAGACCTTTTAGATCACTATCTATAAAGTCTCAATTTCTTGAAGATAAGACTTCGATATCACTATCTCAAAAAGTTTTTCATCATTGAAAATATTGTTATTACTGCAATCAAGTGTTTTATCTCCTTAGCAGGATTAGTAACATTTACACTCCCACTTCATGGCAGATATCTGGCTTTTGTACACATCTAGCATACAATTGGCTTCTCGTAACTGATGCACAAGGGCAGGAAGTTCCAGCATTCACTTCCTCAACTTTTTGAGGTGTTATCCCTTTAGATAGGCCATTATCATATCTTAAGGGAAGGAAGCCTTTCTTGGATTTTTTTCCAGAAAATGGAATGTATATCCAAGGTGTACCAATAATGCGATGGTTCCAATGCCCTCTACTCTTTGCATCTGAACAACTTTTAAACTAAGATCTAAGTGGTATCCTTGAGATCATATCTCAAGGTATGGAATAGCCAGTATATAGAACACTTATTATTTTATTCTTATATCATTCTAAATGATTAGGATATTATCTCCATTAACACGATGAACACAAATGGCACTCCCACTAAGCTTCACATGTCTATCTAAAATCATAATATTATAATTTCATCAAATCTTATGTTCCAACTACAAGAAGCTTATTTGAGTCCATAGATGGAGCTCTCTAGCTTGCATACCTTGCTTTCCTCAATCATGAATCCCGGGGACTACTTCATGTGAATATCCTCAGAGAGGTATTCATAGAGTAATGCAATATTGACTCACATCATGAAGATGTCATAGTCAAGTTGTTTAGCTATGGTTAGCAATATTCTGATGGATTTAAGCATGGTCACTGAAGAGCAAGTCTCATCACAAGCGATGTATTCTCTTTGGTGTGTAGCTCATGGCTACGAGCCATGCTTTAAAGGTCTCCACCTTCTCATCAGGTTCCCTCTTTCTCTTGAAGATCCATTTACACCTTAATGGGTCTTACCCATATAGGTGGATCCTTGAGGGTACTTATACAACATTTGTATATGAAGTCTAATTTAGACTTTATTACTAACATCCATCTTCCATGTCATGATCTTCAGAAGCTTCATCATATGAAGTTAGATCATTGTCAGATTCAACTGACACATGGAATCCATCTTCAGACTTATTTGAAGAGGTATTAGTGTTTCATCTTTAATTATCCTTTTAGTTACCAATTTTAGGAGTCTCATTATCTTCTAAAGATTAAATGAGTTCCTTCACTTCATTTTCATCTTGATTCTCAAGAGAGTCATCCTCTAAGAATCATATCCTTAGAGATGAGATCTTTTAAGAATCTCAAGGTCATAAAGTATGTATCCAATACTACCCTTTATTTTCCAAATGAAGTATCACTCTCTAGTGCTAGATTCCAGTTTATATGCATGGAGCCTTATTATGGATATATATTGTAATCTCTACTACATATATACCTTGTAAACTAAGAGGTAATTATGCTAAGAATCATCATTGATCAAATCATGTCACACATGATCCAATTGTATCTTCCTATATCTCCATCGAGTTTAGGTTTATTAGGAGGAGTGAGATAGAAATGACATTCATATCTCTATAAGGTATTTCATGAATTCATCTAATAGGTATTGTCTACCCAGATTAGATCAAATTCATTTTATCTTCCTTCAAACTTTGGTTCTAAACCAAAATTGTGAAATCTTTAAACATTTCATAGGTTTCTAAGTGAAGAGAAGAAATCTCATATCACAAATAATCATCAAATGATATCACATACCATCAATGTTTATTATGATACAGATTATCCACATAGATCAATATGTACGAGATCTTGAATACCTTGACATCTTACAGTATTCCAAGGAAGGGTGTATTGGACATTTTTACTTTTGAATGCAATATTCACAAGTATGTAAGATTTCAACCATTAGACACTCTAAAGTTTCATTTCTTACTAGTCTATTTATCACATCAATAGACAAATGTTCACAGCTTGATGCCAGATCATTTTCAAATGATCTTCATTCTCCTATTGATCTTTTAAGGTTTAATTTTAGTATTAGAAATCTTAATGAACCATTCATTAATTTTCTAATTTTATGGAGTCCACTAGATGTTAGATTACTATCTGAAATATATCCATCATAACTCTCTATGATAGGTTTATTCCAGAATTCATGTTTATTTCCAACATTTAGAAATAAACTATGAGTGTATTCTAATATCCAGGTCACAGAGACATTCTCTAAGACTAAGGGCTCCCACAGAAAATATGAAGTCTATTGATTCAATGGAAATTGTTGCAACAATTGCATCAATTCCAACATGGATGACCATTAAATGTTAAGATCAAGTTTCTAATATTCCAATACATATGCAACCAATTGCAAGTGTCATTAGAAGATTGAGATACAATTATTAGACTTTATCTTATCAAATAAGCAAGTCAAATTCAATGATTATAAGTAGATGTAGATTATTCCGATGCATATCTGAGTCCTTCTCTAAGGATTCTAGATAGACTTGATAGTCCTACTATCGACACATTATCTTGTTGTAGTATTATTGGCATTCATCCGGCTATTTGGATGTCATATGGAAGTTATAGAAGTACAGTCAACTCTTTGACTTTCCTTCTTACTTGGGTCCAAACCATGCTTCCACTGCACTCCCTTTATCTATAAACAACCATTGCTTAAGATGAAGGATCTCTTATGCTCAATTCAATAGATTTCAATATAAGAGCATTTCAACATTTAGACATGCTTCATTCAATCATACAATATGAATAATATAAAGCTTCATGAATGACCAGAGTATAGACAGTAGAATGATGATACTCATCATATCTACATACATCTTAACTCATAAAGACTTAGGTTCAGGCGGGTACTCAAACAATTTGAATACATCATCTCTTATAGAGCCACCATTCTGCATGATGCAGAGAACCATGTCATTCATGATTAAATATCAAGAGCACATATGTATGCTAGAACATCTTCTTAGAATTTTATAAGGATTATTTGACAATTGTGATCATCATCGACATGCTACTTCCAAAGTACATTTGATGAGAGATAAAGACTATAGAGACATACAAACCCTAGGGGTTGAAGTCCTATTGTCTATTATAATTTTCATTACTCATTATTACAAGGAAACTTGCACATTGCAACCACATACAATATGTGTCCAACTGCAAGTACAATATCTTAATCGTGGATCCAATCCATGATATTTTACTGGTTATTGTTACGTATAGTATTTAGTGGGTTTAATGAGGATTTATCTGAAATAAGAAATTTGCATAAATAAATATAAATAAATATATATCCACATTTTACTTTGATTTAGGAATTTTTATATCAAAGTTGTCTTGCCTTGTCAACATTGAAAGTTCATTCCCTTAATCACTTTCAATGAAAGAGATATACTTACCATTATATCTCAAGCAAGATCTGGGATCTCCTTCCTTATCTTTGTTACATCCCAATAATATGAGAACTTGAAACTCCGACAAAAAGAAGCGGGAACATATTCTGCCTTGCATGTCCAACTTGCATCTCCCAATTTGGTCTTTATCACCTGGACCCACCACCCCTATGGTGATGTTGACCCGTTGTTAATTGAACCAACCATCAACAGGAATAGTACTCGCTATGAGCAATCCAATATCGCCCCAATAATACGACGATCCGATATTGGGGTCACTACGCATACGAATTTACTCTTTCGAGAAGCAAAGAGCCCGATCCAGATGTGCTTGCATACATGAGCTGTCACTTTAGACAAGCATCTCCTACATGCAATCCCTAGCGACGGAAACGCTTCGCCTTGACGGGAGACCATGGATGTCATTTATGTGATCCTCCACCTCACATTCAAATTTTAATTAATTACCATGAATCATATTCACATAATTAATTCTTTCAAGGGAAATACACATCTATTCATAATAGAGTGTTTTAGTTGGATATAATTAATTCAATCTCATTAAACCAATTATCGATCCAATCCAATCAACAAACTTGATTGGTTTTACTTAAATATATATATGGTATTATCTCAAAGTACGTATTAATTCGAATTTTAATAATTAGAAAAATGCACCTTGATTTCTCTGCATTATCGAGTCCCTATTCGTTGTCATAGCCAGTACCGACGGTAGTGGGATAGACCACAACCGGTGCAACATGCTACCCCAACGCTCCCCAACTAGACACTATATCCACCTCAGAAAAGGATAATGCCAAATAGATAAATGTGTACTTAAGATAATCATCGATTCTTCAACCGAAATTATACCATATAGTAATAATCAAAACAATTTTTGATTATAAGGAAATTTGCTAGAAAAATTCCCAATCCTATTCAAGCAAGTTGTTTGTTGATTATGTTTTCAATTATGATCTAGATCATATCTAATCAATTTATTGGTTAAGGTCAAGTCAATTAAGGAAATAATCATCATTAAATAATTCTCAAATATTTTTCATAATTATTTCTGAAAATTAACAATTAATTTCACTAATTGACAATCACATGGTTATTGATTAGGAATGTAATTTCAGCATTGACCCCTACTTACTAAAATTAACATATTTCAATTAAATAAAATCCAAAATATGCAAAATCAGTTTCCAAAGATTTCTAATTTGATAAATGATAGAATCTAAGTGATATTTCACGCATTTATAGGCGCATAAAAAAGTAATTAACTCATTAATCATGCTACGATTTATAGTTCTCGCAACAGTGAATATATGTTCATTAAAACAACTATATCTCAAGCAAACAGAATCCAAATTACGTAAACTTAGATCCTACGTTTTCGTTATTAAATGGGGAACAAAATCCAAGTTATTAATTCATGTTTAAATATTTTAAATAGGGCCTAATTTACTCACTAAAAAGATATGTGAAAATGAAATGCGATGAAAACTTTCGCAAACTTAACGAACCCAAGTCGTGGTAGGTTTATGGATCGTATCCAAAACCTTCGACCTAAGGCTCTGATATCACTTGAAGGATATAGAATAATCCTCAAGCGTATCATGGAAGCGTGATCATTGTATCGAATATGACGAAGAACGACTAGTCGGGCTACTTGTTCTATGCAGCAGAATTTAAAAAATTTCAGGTGATGAAACCACATGATCCAAGAATGATTCTCGGATCGTTTAATCTAGAAACACATCAAGTATAAAGGAATACCTCTTGTAGCATGGTTGATCGAGTCTCTACGAAAAGATACCTCCTGTCTCAAGTCTGATCTTCGAAGAAGATGCTTGCGAGCACGGGAATGAGTAGCGTGATCCCCGCAATCCAAGAAGTTGATCCAAGCATGGTGAACTCCTGATCTCGTCGCACGAGATTGAACACCTTCTTCGTGTGCGAAGCACTCCAAAGAAGATGGAGAACCGATGAACGTTGAGGCAGCAATGCGGTGGCGAAGCGACTACAAATCTTCTCCTCTAGGGCTTGGTAGACGGTCACCAATGGAGAAGAGGAGAGGATGGGCGTGCGAAAGGACAGAGAGAGAGAGAGAGAGTTGTGCTTCAATTGCATAACCCAAGAGAGCAAGGGGTGCCTCTCTATTTATAGGGTTTTGGGAGTCCATGGATCACAATCCTTGAGACACACCAAATCAATGGATGAGATTGATTTGTGTTTAATCCAATGGTCAAGATTGTTGTTAGTAAAACACCAACAACTAATAATTTAATGTAGATTAAATATATTTGATAAATCAAATACAATTCAATCCTAAATCAAATTAATCAAATATAGGGAGATTAGCATGGAGATTGCATCCCCACATTGAATAGGTAGGACGGCTACCAATTTCCTTGTGGGACATGGTAGCCGTCCACCAAGATTCCATGGTGGAGGCCATCTCATGCAATCTCATGATATTGCATATCTCCATGAAAATCTCCCATATTTTCCAACAACTTTTGTTGTAATTTATTCTACAAAACTAATTCATAATTATTTTGAGAAAATTGCAATCTTTCCATTGGAAATTTGTGAATCACATTCATAACCCCAAAACAAAAATAATTTACATTTTCAATTAATTATACAATGTGAATTCAATTCACAACAATAATTAATTAAAAAATATAAATCATAATAAGCTCTCTCTAATATATTATAAATCACATTTATAATATATTATGAATAATTGGATATTACTATCCACATTATTCTTATCCACAATTATTAAATCACATTTAATTATATTGGATAATTTCCACATGCATCAAGATAATTAAATCACATTTAATTATCAATCTCTAAATGCTTAGATATAATTCAACTATGGAATTATTCTTGAACCCTTTCAAGAATAATGTGATTCCTCCGCCGATACTTTGAGATAAGAATAGGGCGATTGTATTGTTCCACATATAGTGACTTAGATATTGAGATCACACCTCAAATCCAGATTTCATGGACCTCGCACAGATGTTTGATTGAATCAAGGCCATAGACATAACCTTCTCATTGTATCTGAATCTCATTCAGATCAATGTCCAATACATAGACTAAGATTAGGTCACTTCTCTACTGAGAGGAGTCTCTAAAATCCAAACATGTTTCATCACTCCCTCGGAATGGAAGCGACATTGTTATACAATCGTTTAAGATCACATCACCCTCAGGTATTCCCAACACCTTTACATCCTGCATACTGGAAGACCTATGATCATCCTGAAGATATAGATCAATTTTACAATGTCATCTTCAGTGCTTGATCACCAAGTTTCTCAATCTTGGTCATTGGGAATTGGTATCGATCATATGCTTTCCCAAAGCATATACCTTCAAATTCTTGACATGCTTCCAAAGCATGATGACCATGAATGGAATTTGATTAGTCCCAATACTTCATGAGTGAGGTCATGTCTTCTGGTTCACATGTGAACCTGTATGATCCCTTTGAGAGATCATATTACTCGTATGTTCTTACACGAACACCATCTCACACGTGTATAGACCTTGGTTAGGTCATCAACCTATTGGCCTACCAAATGTACATACTCAGAAATATAGAAACACATTTGTCTTTGGTCAGAGGATGCATGCCAATGTTGCGACAGTATTCAACACATGTCTTTGGTTATCTCGATCTCATTAAGTAAACCCATTGACTCAACTAATTTGACAACTCCGAATCACTATTCCCATGCAGAGGACCTGCATCAAGAGGTCGGTTAGATATCAGCCAAATGAGGAAGGATTGCCATCTCCTACTCAGGCTGGAGATCAACACTTAACGATCATTTGATGATGTTTGATGAGTCCTCTATCTAACTCCTTAGATATTCATCCAAGCATCAACCTCTATGATTCAATCAATGAATCAACAATTGTATAATTATCAAGTTGGCCATGACACATAACCCTTATTGTACAGAGGTACCTATTATACAAATTAGTTATTCTTCATTTCATATCAGGGAATGATTTTCGCAATAACATTTATTGCATAATGGCTCGCTGTGGGCTCGCATGTCCAATAGACGACTCTACCTATGCTGCTCCTACTGATGAAGTGGAAGAGGCTTCCCTTGAGTACACGCTTGGATCTGGGACATCATGGTATAGTTCTCGGCCATCTCCTCGTAGATGGCCCATACTTGTTCCTCATCCTTGGTGAAGTAGGATCTCGACATGAAGTTTTAACAAGCCCCTGTAGCTCTGATGTTAGCCCACAAAAGAAGCTATGTATAAGATTGGGCTTGGAAATTTCAGGGTGTGGACACCGGTCAATGAGCTAACGAAATCGATCCCACGCCACATGGAACTGCTCGTTGAATATCATGGTAGAGTTGTTAATCAGAGCTCGAGCTATGTTGGTCCAGCCGAGTGGAAAGTACTTATTCAAGTACTTGGTCGGAAGTTGCTCCCAATTGGTAACGTATCTCCCTAAATGCTTCAGCCAGTAGGCTTCTCTGTCGACGAGGAAGAATGGAAACGCTATCATATTTATGGTGTCCTCGTCCATGAATATGCCATGGATCGGGCTGCAGTTCATCTCAAAGTCCTGTAAATGCAGATGCGGCTCCTTGGTGGCTAGACCATGAAACTTGGGCAAGAGCTGAATGGTCTGGGGGCCGAGCTTGAAGTTGCCCAGAATCTCAGGTAGCTGGATCCAACGATGGGTGAGGGTGTCCTCCTGCTACTCCTCTAGCCTTTGGCTGATCCTTCGGGTGTCCTCCTGCTACTCATCTAGACTTTGGTATCTCTCCACCGACTGCTCGGTGCGTCTCTCCTCTGTCGGCTCGCATCTATGCTAACTCTCTACACACCTCAACCATAAAGGCTCCCTGATCTCTTAGCGTTCTATGCATTATCTATAGGGAGGCTAAAAGTGTGTTGTTGATGGTGCCCTGATCTAGAACATAGGTCAAACCTTAGGGCTATCCATCGGTGTGCTCCTCACTATTGGCCATCTTGCGGGTCTCTGCAAAGGCAAAAGACCCGAACTCAGGTGCTGTCAAATGTACAAATATCTATGTTGGTCTCTGCTCGGGCACATCAAGACTGGAAGAAGGGTGATCGAGGGGGGATGGGGCAGAATCGAACTCGGGTTCGGAGAGTGGGTCTAGGCTCCCTGAAACCTCCCCAGATGAATGAGGCAGAGTCCTCGAGAGAGGGTCTACCAAAGGTAGTCTAAGGGATCTCCATCCCATCATCGTGATGTGGGAATGGTGCGGATGAGATTTGGTAAGCAAAAAAGATCAACAATCAAAATCCCCAATTGACCTACTCAACATGGGAGTTGATGAGTGTAAAGGTTCGATCGTTAGTCTTGTCACTTTTATTTTAGGTGATCAATCCGTCTTGTAGAGTGATTAAACGAGATGGTAGAAACCCGATGCTATGAAGAGACTGGCCCAATCCCAAATCTAGATCTTTCCTAGCCAGTATGAATTGCGGATCGTTTACCGTTTACCCGATCAATTTAATTTGTTAAGGATGTCACAGTCTGCTTTACTGGTTATCAGAGAGATCCTCACTGGAAAACGACTAACCCCAAGACTAGGAGTCTAACAGAAGTTCATGTATGGCTCTAGCCTAGTGTACGGGTCACCCTCTCGCTCAAGCAAACCAAACAAATGAGGGGGTGACTCTCCCAAAATAAATGTTTTTTTACGTGAGGTGGGATTTAGGTTCAAGTTTGCTTAAATAGTCCTAATTTTATTATTTTCACTGTTTATGTATTTTCAAAAATTAACAATGCCTAATTAATTTTTCGATCTCCTGATTTCTTAAGTCCAAGAACATGGGGAGAAGTTGAAAAAGCGGATGCACGATCAAACACGACGATGCATGCAAAGTAAGAGATGCGTACATGACTGCATCACTCTACATGCAGGGTGATCCACACATAAATTTAAAGACATAATTAAAACTAATCTAAATGATGCATGAAGAAAACAACCTTAAGATGAGCAATTTCTAAAGATCATGAAGCACAGTAGTAAGCCGATCAGAGAAAGAGGTCGATGTCCGGTCTTGGATGCCAATCGGTATCTGCCACAACGTATCCTGCACGCGTTGTATATAGCCTCTAGCGGCACAAGACCTCTCAATCAATCAAGTTAACTTTTTATTATGAATTATTAATAAGGTCCAATTACGCTCTATAGGTGCAAGCAATCTATTAGGGATTGGGCCTTAAGTTTTTTTACGTCACAATCAAGAAAAATCCCAGGTCTAGGGGCCAAATTCTTCGGGAATCAAATAGAAAAATGTGATAAAACAAAACTAGTGAAAAATACAATGAGGTCCCCCGAGCACATCGATTCTCGGTGAAACAGACCCCGTTGAGTCAAGTGTCCAACAAGAAGTGTCCAAGGTCATGAATTAGTACAAAAATAATAAAAGCAAAGTATACTGAAATAAAAAAGTACTCTACTACTACTCTAGTAGCTATAACAATTTCTTGCTCTTCTCCTGCTCCTCTTTAGGTACAGTCTCCTCTTAAAGCATCATTGGCTGGTTCCTCACATGAAAAACGAAATAAAAATGGGTCAGAAAGCAGTTATAACAAATAGAGGTAAAAATAAACAAAAAGGCAGAAAAGTGACTACTAAGTCGTGATCCCCGGTAACAACGCCATTCTGATGAGCGACCGATCAACTAGGGTTAAGTATCAAATAATAATCAAGGTCGTTGCGACCCCAATAAATTAGTCGTGCTCAACAAGAAAGATAAAAACCACACAAACAATAGATAAAGCAATAAAAATAATGTTAGCAATCTCCGCTATTTTATTTTAACCTAGTATAGCGACCAGGGTCGAACACAAGGAGCATGAGTAAACGTACGATGTAGTCGTGATCAGGCAAGGAAAATGCATATTTTTGTCAATTTTTTATTTTGCAATTTTTAAGGTTTTGATAAAGGAATAAAAACAAACAACAAAGGAAACTAAGGCACCAAACACGCTTTTGCAATTATTTATTTAAGGCCAAAAATACTCAAAAATCTAGAGTAAAAATATTTTTATGTTTTTCAAATATTCAGATGTTTTTTATGGATTTCTGGGTTTTTTCTAATTTTTATATAATTTAATAAAAATCAAACAAAGGCTAAAAGCAAAAATAGTGTACAGCCTGGACTAAAAGGAAAATTAAAAAAACTAAAAGTACCCTAATGCCCTGGTTGTGTTTTTTATGATAAACTAAATAAAAAGATCTACACAAAAACTAAAATCCTATTTCTGAATTTTTTTAGATTTTTTATGATTTTTATAAGTTTTTTAGAGTTTTTGGATTTTTAGGGGTTTGTGATGATTTTTAAAACAAAAATGCTATTGGAGGTATAGTAAACAAAAACAAACTGACACTAATTTATTTGGAATTTTAACAGAATTTTTATAATTTTTATGTATTTTAGAAAATAGACATGAGATTTTTTAATGGATTTTAATTTTTAGAAGATAAAAGACAACACAAAATAAATCCCAAACTTGCAATAAATATTACGTGTTAGCAGGAGCTAATAGTAATTTTTATAGAATTTTTGGACTTAATTTGATAATTATTTAATTAAAAACAAAACTGACATTTCATAGGGACCTTATTGCAATTAGAATAAATTTTCAGGTCGAATAATAACGCACTTAAAAGCCAAGTGCCTAAATTGCAAATCAGCCAAATAAACACACGCAATACACATGACCCAATCTCACAATTGCATAAGTGTAATTATCAAAACATATTATTCAATCGACAACAACCAAAGAGTTTAGGACTAGCCATGCAAATACCCCAATCGGTCACGTGGCACTACACGTGCGTCAAATTCAGAGGGACTTCAATGCAAATACAAGAAATTTGGGGGTCCAAACTACAAATCGTCCAAAATTAAAATGAATTGCAATAAATATTTACAGGACTAAAAAGTAAAAGCAAAATAGGTAAGGGTAAAATAGAAATCTACCCCTGTAAAGACACGTGGCGCGCATAAGAGGGGTCGCTATTCTGCGCATCTGATCATTCCCTACAGTCGATTTGACGCCTCTGATCTGATCAGCTACGTGTGCATCAGATGGCTTCCGAGAATCTGATCTAATGGTGGGAAGGCTGCTGTTGTTAAATGGGCGTGATGGAATTTGCAGTAGGGAGAGCATCCAACGGTGAGCGGAGGATCTGGAAGAACTACCCATGGATGAACTTCAATTGGTCAATGGATGCGATCCATTTCTTCGATTAAGTCAACCAAGGGTCCTGGAGTGTCGCGAGGAAGTCTGCTCCTGATGGATGGCTCCGATGAAGGTGACGACGGTCGGATGGTGGCCGGTGGTGAACTCCCCTCCTAGAGCTACATCGCTTGAGCAGCGAGGACTCCAGACCGCTTCTTGATGCGTGAGTAGTCTTGCAAAAGGGAGAGGGTTCGGGGATACACTCCAACCAAGGTTATAGTATCAAAAAATATGGGAAGTGATAGTGAATGGGATTTGGGTCTCCGACATACGTGGGGGAAAGAGACCGAGCCTAATCTCGCTTTGGGGAGCAAGGTCTAAGATGATCAGGTTACGGGGCGAGGTGAAGAGTGAGTTGAGGAATCGATCGGTGCGGCTGTCTGGGTGAGATGAGGCTCCTACCAGGTGGTCGAAGCAAGTGTGTTGCGGTTGAGGTCGAGTGGAAAGAATGATTCGAAAGTCAAAATGCGGAAGATGGTATAGATACTTGAAGGTAATGATGAACATAGCAAGATTAGGTTGAGCTGGGAGACATCGTGGCCTCGACCGTGCTGCGGCATGCAGGGAGGCTGAACGCGGTGGAGGATTCCGACCTTGTAGCTGAGCTACGTGAATACACTACCAAGCTTCGATACAATGATGCCCTCCGGCCACTGTCAATCAACCGAAAATTTCTAGGGCTGAAGGAAGCGGCGAGGCACAAGCTGCCCGGCTGCAGAGGTGGAATGGGAGACTTTATATGATTCCCATGGGGATAGAAGAATCTAGGGCAAGTGTGCAACCCTAGGAAGATCCGCACCTTCTTATGGATCTGCGAGGATCACTGATCCTAGAAGGACGCTCAGGCAAAGAATAGTGGCTAGATGTGATCAGGTCCGGGTGTGAAAATATGGAGAAATGGCTCCGACAAGAGATGGACGACCCGACCCGCCTTGGAAGGAGTCGTTGATTGGAGTCAACATTCTGACGTGGCCCATTCAGAAGGGTCTTGGAATAGGACAAAATGCACTACAGGACAAACCAAACGAGAAAAATAAAGATAATTACATTAAAAATAATAAATGAATTTAACTTGAAATTAATAAAATGAAAATTGTTTGTTATTTTTTAAGGAATATTTCTGTAATTTTTAGTTATTTTTATGAAAATTAAATTAGTGTATATACAATATATAGTGTTATATACATGTATAATATACCTATGTATTATGTAAAATTTATGCTATTATTTACAGAAATACCTCAATTTTATATTTTATTTATTTTCAATATAATTTTAAGAGTATAATTTTTATTTTTTTAAATTATTTACAAGTATGAAATAAATAGAGGATGTAAGATATATACATGTGCTTTGTAAAATGAAAGATGAATTTTATTTTAATTTTTATTCAATTTTTCTTATTTTTATTTTATTTTATTTTATTTTTAGAAATATATACAAGGAGGTAAAAATAATGATTTAATTTTATTTTGTCAAAAATATTTTTATTTGCATATAGGTAAAATGTACATTAAAAAGTAGGCTCTATCTCTCTCTACTTGTTTTATTTGGCGATCAGGTCAAGGCTTGTCCTTCTCTTGAGGTTTAGGTCACTCTGTATTTATTCTAAATACCTCCTTCCTTTTTCTTTTCCTTTATTCTTTTATTTTTGCACAGATACATGCTAGATATGAAATATTAACAAATACATGCAATTTGGTATGTTATTGTATTTACAGGTATTTACATGTTGTTTTGGCAAGATAATTAGCTAAAATAAAAGAATAAAGAGTGAGAATCAGGGATTCAACATGAGGTCATCACTGTTTTGGCTCATATATGCTAAGCTTTTCACTAGATGGCCCAGCCAAACAAGAACTAGGTCTACAAGAGCAACCTTGAGTTCAGCATGCTGACCATGCTGAGAGTAATAATGTTGGGGAGGTAGAGAATACGAGAACTATGAGTTGTACTGAGGAAGAGAATGTTGGTAATGCTGTAGAGGAGGAGGATACTGGTTCTATGAAGCAGTTGTGTAATTGTGGTACGATTGATGTTGGTAGTATGTGGGCTGCTGATAACTGTAATTCTATCGCCGGGTATTCTGATAAGTTTGAGATTAGTGCAGAGTTTGCTGCTAATGGACACACTTCCCACCAGAAGACTAGTGATACGGCCTAATGGAAAAGGAGTGGCCCTGCAGCTGTCCGTCAGGATGGGCCAATTGTGCATATTATTCTAGATGTTGTTTACCTCTTAGATTTGGGTGGAGATGGGAAAAATGGATCCACAAAAAAGATGGGGTTGGGGCTCAGGCTGGTAGACGATGAGCTGATGCGACAATTGTGGTGGTGCTTGGTCCTGATCCTACACGTAGTATAAGTGTTGGATCGACTGGGGCTTCCCTGAACTCGACTGAGGTGTCTATGACGATGATGGCAAACCGTCAACTCTAGCTTAGTAATCTGATTCAGCTTGTCCATGCGATAGGTTCTTTATTCGATTACAGACAATTTCACCAGGTCATGTAATTGCTTCTCAATGATATCAAAATTGGACAGATGGCTGCGATAATGATGAGGTTGGAGCTCTCGTCCCTATTCTATTCATGGGATGCGTCCATGTTTACTAGCTTTTGGTGTATATACGGCTGACACTGATAGGCTCGTGACAAAGACAAGGCAGCCTCTCCTTCATCCATTTCTTCGAAGATCTTCCGGACTACGCCTTCGTCCTTATTAAAATGAGATCTGCCACCTATGGCATCGACAAGCCTCTACCTTTCTTGTTCAAGTCCTCAAAGAAATGTTTGAACAAGCTGGTACAAGAAATGTCATGATGGGGGAACTTCTCTTGTAAATCTTTAAACCTCTCCTAGGTTTCATGAATGGACTCATGAGGTCCTTGGTATAAGTTGATGATTCTTGCACCCATCTGGTTAAGATAACCAAGAGGGTAGAATTTATGGAGGAACGTAGAATTAAATTACTCCTAGGTCACTACCTCCCCCAAGTGATTCATCCAATACAAACCTTGTCCTAAAGGATGAATGGAAAGGCAGTCAACTACTCCTAATAAGATGTTAGGGTACTGAGTTGTGCTATAAATGCGAGAAAACTGTCAGAGATTGATGTAAGGCTCTTCATTGTTGTTCCCATGAAAATAAGGAAGAAGAGCTAAGAACTAGGGCTTAAGCATAAAGTGTCTGTGAACTACAGGAATCTGAATCAAGTTAGTCATCTGGAAAGAGCCAGGATTGTCTGTCTCCTTGAGTGTATTCTTGTGAGTCTCTCTTCTTGGTTCATCTGCTAATCCTCCATTGGGTCCATCTCCTTGTTCATAATCTCCTCCTCATATTCCTCGATTCTTTCTTTATCTATTCATGTCATTGAGCATATCAATGAAGGTGACCTGGGTGAGAGCCTGATCTGTGAGTTATTGCTAGATGGATTTAGTGGAAGCAAGAAATTGAGCATTCATTGCATTCTAGTCTGTCTGAGAGCCCAGATTTGGTTGTTGGGGTCCCTGCCCTTTTCCCTAAGGAGCCATCTCTGAATCAAACTCTGATGAATTCATCTAAATGAGTTCCGGGTTCATCTCTTATTCTGCACATTGAAAAGTACCCTAATCATCTCGGTGTTGTGTACTATATAAAAGGATGGATCTGGAATTAGGGTCAATTATGGATAGATGTTAATGGAGTACTTGATATGAAGATAAATTGATCTCCATCCATAATGAAAATGTCGGGATAAGAGTGATAATGGTTTATTGAGGAATGAGAAGACGAGGCGTTTGGAGAGTGGTTTGCATGATCTGAACCATGCTCTCAGAAATCACCTCAAATTATTGAAGATGTTAAGTTCATGGAATCGATGTGGGTATCGATGTGGTCCCAACTTAATCATCCATGAGGCGACATCTTGGATGTAAAGAGGAATGGATGAGGAATAGAACACAAAGATAAAGAAGAGAATGAAGTAAATAGAAAAATAGAAGAAAGCTCAACCTGAGCAAGGCAAAAGGAATGAAAACAGATAAAAGGAAGAATGACGTAAGTGCGCAGGACTGATCTTTGTTCTAAAACTAAATCCAAACAAACACCAAACAAAGGATTCACCAACTCACACATATGAAGTCATAAGAGTTCAATTGTTTTTATGTATTTTCTTTTAAATCCTATGTGATCCACAATTGGGACAGAAGACAAAAAAGCCATGTGAGTGACATTGTGATGGACAACTCACCATTGTGTCTAATGATGCATGCTTAGTTAGAATATTTAGAACGCTTCCTTTCTCTCTACATGAGGGTTGCAAGACAAAAAATTTAAAATCTACATTACATGAAATGCAAGCCAATGACATTGCCCTCATCAAGAAATCTATT
This sequence comes from Ottelia alismoides, assembly GCA_037367405.1. Taxonomy (NCBI): domain Eukaryota; kingdom Viridiplantae; phylum Streptophyta; class Magnoliopsida; order Alismatales; family Hydrocharitaceae; genus Ottelia; species Ottelia alismoides. The sequence goes on along the minus strand of JAZKJV010007827.1, from coordinate 548,562 downwards.
ATTGTAAAGAACATTTTTTATTTGACTAAGGTCCAAATTTAGTGACTATAGGTGCATGTAGATATCAGGGTTGTGGACCTAAGTCACTCGATCAAGCAAGTCCTAATATATAAGGGCTCATTCACATAAAACAAATAAAATGAAAGGTTGAAAACACAAAACACGGGAAACAAATAGAGACAAGTGGAAAATATGAAGGACACAAATTGAGAAAGCAATGAAAACATGATAAAAATTGAACAGGCCCCAATTGAATAGTCAATTGGTAAAATAGGCTCACATAAGTCTGAATATCTGGGTGTCTAAGTACATGTATTGTTACAAATTAATAATGGTCTCTCTCTCACAAAATAAGAATGATAAAATCTACACTAAGCTGATCTTCTCAAGCCCTTGTCTTCTTCCAGCTCTGTCCTATCAGATCAAGAAGAAAGAGTTGATCTCCACGTAGCTAGAGTGCACCGACTCTCCTAAGAAAGCCCACTTCAATCTGCGGTAAAGAAGTAAACAAAGTAAATTTGTTAGAGCAGGTAAACAATTTATTAAATTAATAAAAACACAGATATATGATAGCTAATATGCACAATATCTTATCTTAAATGTTGCTCCGCGAATACAACGCCATTTTATAGTTTAGAAGTGTGAGAGCCTAATTCCGATTTTGGAGGAGCTTGCATTGTCCGACAAGTCAGATCCTGCAATCGTTATAGCGTCCCTCTCTCGGCTCTCGATACTCAAACAATCTGATAGAACAACAATCAACCAATGTATATTTTAAACAATGAAAACTCGTGTGGGTGAAATTTATTATTCCCTACAAAATATGTGTAAAGTCAACAAGTGTAGGGGTTGAACCACTAAAAGTAAACTTGAGGATAGGTATAATTATTATTGATTAATAACTGATAATGTATATATTTATAATTTTTGCAATTTTCTCCCCATTTTTGGGGTTTAAATTATATAAAATTTTTATTTATTTAATACTATTTTAATTTTTATTTTTTTATATTTTAAATTTTTATTTTCTTTTCTCAATTTCATAAATTTTTTGTTCTTTTTAGTTTTTCAGGTATAATATGTATATATATGCAATAATAATAGTAATATATATCAAAATAATAATATATAGCATATATATATATTAAAATAATAATATATAGCATATATATATTAAAATTAAATAAATATATATAAAAAACATTCATTTTTATTTTTTAAAGGTTTTAAATATAAATATATATATAGTGAATAATAATAATTATAAGTATATAAGTAATACATGAAATATATATATATATAATATATTTAGGGTCTTATGATTTTGAATATACATATATATAGTTAAAATTTATAAAATAAAATGTAGTTATATTTTTAATAACTTTTATATTTTTATGATTTTTATATAATTTTTTTTAATTTATTGTATTAGTAATGTATTAATATATCAAAATAGTGAATATAATATATTGGCTGAAATGTTTTGGGTTTTAAAATAGAAAATTAGCTCAAGACTTCAAAAACTACATTTAGTATAAATTAAATAATATAAAAATTGAGAAATAGAAAAATATTTTTAGGAATTTTAATTAATTTTTATGGTATTTTTAGGTTTTTGTACTTTTTATGGTTTTCTTTTATATTTTTTGTGATTTTTAGTCTAGAGGTATATATGTAGTAATATATAATGTTTTTTGAATTTTTAAAGTTTGTTTTATAACTTTTTTGGAATTTGGTAAGTCAACGCGGAATAAATAACTCATATTTGATTTTTAATAAATGGGAAAATATAATAAAATGCTAAATAAAAATGTGGATGCATATAAGCGTAATTTAAGGCATCTATTATATTTTTCCCAACATTTAATAACCACAAGAGATATTTAATAAAAACAAAAATGAATAAATAAAAATATAAGCCTTAATGGGGTACTTTTACAATAAAATACAAGTACGAGGTGTTGCATGTAAATTTGACCAAAATATAAAACTAGTTATCCAAATTTCAAGACTAAGTACAAATACCAAAAGCCAATATGACTTTTATGCAAAAAGCTTAGGCCTCTCACGTTGGGATGCCAGGTGAGGTGCCTTAGCAAAGGACCCAACTGCAATATACAAGAAGTTTGGGACCATTATGCAAAATATACAAAAGTTTTTAAATGAACGTTAATATTTACAAGATCAAATGGAAAGTAGAAAAGTGGTTGTGTAGTAGGAAAATATACCCAATAAGGCGTGATCCAGTGGTAGTGATGATGCCATATAGAGTCCACCAAACTCCATCAACGATGAGGAGAGAGTACCGCTTCACCTTGAAACAAGCATCCTAGAGTAGATCTAGATTGCAACTTCAATCCAACAATAGAGAGCTGTAGAGGAAAAACTATGAAGAATAGTTGCTTCCTCTTTTCTTTGATATCTGATTTCTCGATGCTCTAGCAGTCTTCTTCTCCTCAACTAGCCCAAAAGACTCCTTAGGGTCCTCCACATCAGCAGGTAGCCTCCAAACAGTTCCAGGTCCCAACGATGGGGACCTTGAAGGTCGTCAAACATGCAACCAATTGGATTACTAGGTCTGAATTGAGTTCACTTCTAGGAAGGGGAGTAAAGAGACCAAACCTAAGCAAACCTATATTTTTGAGGTTCGGTTCGTTTATTTAATCGATTCTAAACTTGTGTTCAGGTTCAGTTCATTTATTTTCGAATCCAATTTGAATTGAATCTCTTTTTTATCGAATCAAACATAAGCGAATAAAAAACCTAGGAGGGAGTGAAAAGACAAGAAATGGAAATACATATGTGTGTATAATTAGAATAATCACTCATTCTGTTTTTTCTTTATCGAAATCTTCTTCATCTTAAAAAAAAATAAATTAATAAGGACTCGTCACTTTGAAAAAAAATATAATTATAATATATTTTTATATCTATTCAGATGAGTATAATGAATAATGTGGGGATATGTGATAAGTAAGGCTTATACTTGTTATTTTGAATTGAGGATAAAAAAGGGAAAAGTATTAGACACATAGAAGATGGATGTTGTAACCAAATTGTGATTATTTATTTGGGATCATTTATACCAAGATAAAACATACTTATCTCGTAGATATACACACATATTCAGACAAAATTCATTTATCATGGGACAAAATCCACTTATCTCAAATAAGGTCCACTTTTGCATATAAGGATCTTTAAAAATGTATATATGTGTGTTCATCGATCTTTTAACGAATCAAACCTGAGCAACCTATGATTTATAGGTTTGGTTCATTTATTTAATCGAGCGTAAACTTGTGTTCAGCTTTTGTTTGTTTTTTTTCTAAGCCGAATCTGAATTGAACTTTTAGTGAGCCAAACTGGAGCGAATATCGAACTTGAGAATTTTCTGACACCCCTACTCCTAGGTGTCTCCTAGACTATAGTTCCTGCAAAAAAATATAGAGGGCCTTGAGGTGAAGAGACTCAAAAAAAGTTGAAGCTAGAATAATAAGGGGAGGTGGAAGGGTGAAGAGCTTTGATGATGGCGAAAGATAGAGCTCAGTCGCTTTGATTTATTTTAAATCAAAGGGTAAATAATGGGATTCGATGGAGAGTGTGTCAAGGAAAAAAATATGAAATGGAATAGTTGGTCAGAGATGGATGATTCACAATGAAATCGAGCTAGATCAAGAAGCTCTGACAAACTTAAATTGCTAAATTAAGCTAAAATAAAACCTAGTTGTTAAAACTAAAAGCTACACTGAGATGCATAAAGGAAAATCTACTAAAATGCATATTAAAATAGTTTGTACTGAATATTAAAGGGGATCAGAGGGACGTTGTTGGAGAAGCTCTAGAGAGGCCATGGATCGACTTCTCCATACTCTTATCTATGCCGTCAAGGCTAGGAAGTCCAAGTTGTCAACACGAACTGGACCCAGGAAGGTCCTTTTAGGGTTAAAAATGTGGAAGAAGGATTAAAATCAAAAAGGGAGGAAATGGAGGTTTATTAATAGGTGAAAATGGAGTGAAAGTGCGAAGCAGTTGGCATGAAGGAGGAAGGGGGTTGGTGAGAGCTAGAGGTTAGGCGTGGAGTAGGGTTGCGGGAGGAGCATGAAGGTGGAGGTCTCGAGGAGGAAGATTGTATGGAAGAAAACCAAAAATTGGTGGAAAATAGCATGCATGTGAGCTTTGAAAAAAGTCAAAGGGAAGAAAGGACTACTGACCAGTGGTCAATTATCGAAGGGCATTGATTGGTCCATGCATACCAACTAGAAGTACAGGGGAGGACAAAAATACCTTACTATTTTGTAAATAAATAATAATTGAAATCATTAATTTTAGGTCAAGACACAAAAAATGATTTCTATTTTATGTAGTATTTTATAGGCATTTTTATTTAATTTTACAACACTTTCTATTAGGTGTTAATATTTACATGTATGTACATAGGTATATTTACTTGTATTTTAGATGTTTTTATTTTTATTTTGTGTTTTATATTTTGTTATTGTATTTACGTATTTCATATATTTATAGTATATTTAAAAACACATTTACATATGTCTATTTTATTTTTATTTTTTTTATATACTTAAACAAATATGCATGTGTATTACATAAGTATAGTTTGCCTATATATTTTAACATATTATTTATTTTAATGTTCTTAATGCTTTTATTTTATGTTTATTATTTAAATATGTTTTTAATAATATTTATAAGTATATAAAATGTAAGTAAGTTAAATATAAAGATTGAATATTAAATATAATATACATGTATATTGTACAATAGGGACCCAAAAGCTAACTTTTTTATATGAGCTTCATTTTTAATGAAATAACCTTCATTAGATAGATAATTAATGTTTATGAATAATAAAAGTGAGTTTAGAATTTTGAGTCTGTATGGAGGAGATACATGTCTGGGAAGTTTTGTTTACGACATTTTGTCCTGAGTGTTACACTTACGTGCTACGCATATCTTTTTAGGATATAATAAATTTTACCCCACATTTTATTATTTGTTTAATCATTATCGTTGGTTGATTGTTGGTTATCTAAGTAGATCGCATGCCTAGTGCCAAGTGCCCAGAGCGGGCCGATACTACGATTTGTTGGATCTGACTTGTCAAACACAGCATGCAACTCTAAGAGCAGACGTTAGGCACCACTGCTTCGAATAGATACATCAAATGGCATTGTAGTCGAGGGGAAATGAATAGGATAATATATTGTATATATTACCAACATTTGTATATGTTTAATTTTCTTTTTAATTGTTTGTTTATCTGTTCTAATCATCACTTTTGTTGACTTTTCTACGAGTGTCTGCTATGCGAGGACAGTCTTCAAGGAGGCTGTGGCAGCCAAGTAGAGCGGACACCAAACCCTTCTTTGAAGGCTAGTAGGAGAGAGTAGTGAATCCAACTGAGGAGCATAGTAGCACAGTAGCTTAGTGTAGATTTGTTTTTATTTTCTATGAGAGAGAGACTTTTATTTTTGTATTATAATTTGTAGTAATACAGGGACTCGGACATTCCAACCCTAGCAAGTCTATTTTACCAAGTATCTACCAACTTGCCGGCTTGCTCGGCTTTCCACAGTTTTTATTGCTTCTAATTTTTTATCCTCCATGATTTCCATTTATTTGATTTTTTCTCATTTTTTTGAGTTTTTTACTTTATTTTTCTTATTTTTGTTTGCTCGAATCTCCTAGTTTTAGGTTTTTATTTGGTTGAACCAAGTAGACTTAGGTCCACACACTTAAACGAATTATGCTCCTATAGATCATTGGACTTAGTCAAATAAATAAATATATGCCATGAAGAAGTTCTACTAGGATGTTTTTCATCTTCACACATATAGGGTAGATTTTATTTAATGCATGGATCATTTTGCATCTAGACTGCTGGAGTATGGTATACATCCCTATCTATAGCATTTACATTCATTGATTTCTTGTGCATTGGGTTTTTTGACTTCCTTCCCCTATTTCATGGACTTAGATCATAAAAGGAATAAGAAAATTTGTTAGACGTTTTCTTTTCCAAAAAAGGCCAAAAAAGGTGATAGCCAGTAAAATTGGGGCTGCTAATTAAATTCGACACTAAAACTAAACGTAAAGGACCAAAATCATTGTTTTGGGAAGAGTAAACCCCTCATTGTCACAGGTACATTCCAATCCAAGTGAGGCACATACACATAAGTATTAGAGCTCCAAACCTTGGATGGTTCTTTCGTCAGCTCTTGGGCCATGTTATTGTTGTAAGAACTTGCCTTCGACCTTAGACAAAGTGGTCCAATGTTCTAGTAGGTGTGCTACGCCGACTCAAACACAACTACTTTAGGTGACTGCACTTGTGAACTTGTAAATAACTGAAATGTTACCTAACTTTAAAACAAAAAGATAAAAGACCAAACCTTCACGATCTTAACAATGTTGAGTCGGTGAATTGAGGGGTTATTTATTTATGTTTGTTTTGTCTGTGCTGCATCACTCCATGCATTTGCGCCTTTTTCTGTTCATATTTTGACTTGAGTATCATGCTCTCCCTGATCAACATTCTTGAAAACAAAGATGGGTAACTGGAGAAATTTTTATCCGGACTTCACAGAATCACTCCAATCCAGACGTTACATCTCCATTTTGTCAGGAGGAGTATTATAAGGATTTTTCTTTTTGTACATTTTTACCGATAAGTATGCCTTTTCAGATGGGTCCTCTTCTTGAATGGCCCCACAGGCACCTCACACACTTAGAATTTCTATATCCTTTACGACAACCCACTCAACCATAGTGTCAACCATCAGATTTTATCTACCCACCCTCACCACCACAGTTACAACTCCTACCTTCACCCCCACCCGACGCTACATTGTTGGATTGTCCTCCTTTGGAACCCATTCTTGGCTACGTGTCTTGGTTAATGAAGTAGATGCAGAAGAAGACAGGGACCCTCACCAAACAAAATAATATTAACTTTATCGCTTCATGTTATGATGTTATGGAGTCACGAGAGGCCACTCATGGGAGATCACAATCACCGAAGAGCAAAATATAAAAATCCAAATGACAATAAAGTGAGAAACCTATCCGGTACAAACTATGAGGAAAGGGCACCTATGCCACCCACCTTGCCCACATATACACACACCATAGTTCCCACTACACTACCTCTCGAGGATGACATTGTACAAGCTGATTCTAGTCATCCTTGTGTACATGTTGATTCTGACCTCTTCCTGAAGTGGTGGTGGCTATTCCGGATATTTTTAATGCCCCACTTAGAAAGTCCATGAACCTTTTGCCAACACCTACACCTAGGAAAAGGAAGAGACATTGCAGGAATGAGAGCCACATTCTAATCATAGCATCTTCCCATGCCATCACTCACCATTTGCCTAATAAGAAAAAGGACACTAGAACCCCCATCATTAGACGTGCCTTTTCTGACCATCATTTTGATCACTCTCGTTTATGGCAACACATTGATTAATATAATACCATTCTCACTTGTCGAGACACTAAATCAAAGGCCTCTTAAGAAAACCTGGATGATTTGTCAATTCATTGATCGATAAATAAGAAGAGGCTGAAGGGAATTCTTGAAAACATTGTCATTCAGATCTAGGGCATGAGCGACACTGTTGATTTTATTGTATTGCATATGGAGACCTCCATTTCTGTGGAGTGCACTGATGAATCCACATTTCATCATCTTTATTCTATCATTCTGGCCCCAAAAACCCTAGTAAATGCGTGTAAATACCCTTAATTAGAGCATCTTAGCACTCATGCATGTGCATGTAATTAGTGTATAAAACACTGTAATTAAAGCCAAAATTATAGAATAAACAAAGAAAAGAAAAAGAATAAAATATTGTAAATGTTTTATGACCCGAAACCCCAAGACCTAGGCATCTTGATGAATAGGTCTACCAGGAATAAAGTAGGGGGAGATAAGGGTCAAAATGCAGTCAAAAGACTTGTTCTTTTTATTCATTATTTATTCATTTTGGGACCTATTTTTGGTTCCAATTTTTATACCTCAATTAAAGAAACTTTGTACATGAAAGTTTGAGGTAATTAAATAAACAAAAAAACAGAATTTATTTCATTCAAAAGTAATGTACAGATAAAAAGTTATGGTCTGAATAAAAATCCAGAATCCCAACTTCCCAGACCCGTATCTCACAAATGAAAACTCCAAATGCATCAAACTCACCTTTAATTGTATATAGTTAAAAATAAGCTATTTAATGGCGGTGGTTTCGCGTTTGGCGGAGCTACGGTTTGAAAGTTGAGTTTTGGACCATACTTGTATACTTGTACAGATTAAAATATTCAATTTATAATTTATTCATTATTTTTATAATTTTATATTTTTATAATTTTGTAAATATTACTTATAATATATTTGTATATTAAAATCAGAATAAAAACCTAAATAAAAGTCAAAATAAAATACATGTATATAAAATACATAGGTATTATACTCATATACATACCTATAGTAATACATACTTATATTTTATTAAATATACAAAACAATTCAGAAAAATAAAAAAAATATAAATAAGTGTATAAAAGTCTTTTATAATTTTACAAAATAATAAATAAAAATAAATTAATTAAAATCACAAAATAAAAATTAAATAATAAAATATATAGGTAATATACCTATAAAGGCTATAAAAGGGAATTTATAAAAATATACCTCATAAAAATAATTAAAAATCAGAATAAAATACTAAATAAAATAATAAACATTTTTTGTTAAATAACCTAAAATTAAATAAATCAGTTATTATTTTTAAACTATTTTTTAAATAATTTTTCTGAGGTTTTTCCTGGTTGGTCCACGTGGACCAACCAGGTGGTCGGGAATGTTGACCAAGGTCAACAGTCTCACCTTCACCTCTGAGTTTTGTCAGACCGAGGTTTTGAACTATGTTCTCACTTTTTTCGAGGGTGAACCATTCACTCTTTCGTGTATCATCCTTCAGGACTTTTGCTCCTCGACATGTTGTCTTTCACGCCTATGTGTTTCCTTGGAGAATGGAGCGACGATTCACCAAATAATCCTCGTTCTTTGCATCCCAGTCGTCAACACTACAAAACCAAACTTTGAATTTCGATTCAATTTTGAACCCCATTCTTTGGTCCTTCGTCCCCATTTCAACCCGCCTTGGCTCCCTGGAGGTGACAGCTCCAGCTTGGCATCTTCAAGGCGGCGGAGCGACGAAGATCTGGGTGTTCCACCCCACCTCCGGTGACGCGTGCCTGGAGCCCGTATTGGTGTTCGCCGGAGAGACCTGGAGGCCTACATCTCCTCCGACCTTGCTGCCGCGCGCCAGACGGCCCCTGGCCATCATCTGACCTCCAGCTGGTAGAGGAGATCATTGGCAAGCTCTTGGGATTCCCTGCAACAATGGAGGGCCACTGAGGAGGCCATGCACAGCGATCCAAACTCGATGGGCACGTGTTATTCGGTTGTTCTTCCAAAGTTTATCCCTGCCGTCCGATCACCCTCAGTTCGTCTAGCCAAGCAGCCACCATCGGATTTTGAGCTCCTTCAGTCGTTGATCGCCTTCTGGCGATCTAATCCTGACCGATCGTGGCGAAGCGGTATCGTTTGATCTGGTGCGGACACGTGGCCAAGTGAAGCTTCATCCGCCGTTCGTGCCCGCCTATATCTTGGGTATTTTGCATAACCACCCCAGTTAATTTTGTATTTTTCTAATAGCATTCAAACTTTCATTGGTCGTTAGTAAGTTTTTGTAATATTTGCAACAACGCCACTGTGGTTTTAGAATATTAAACTTAGGTCCCTGCCGGGTCACGTGCTTCGCGCACGTGACTTGGCATTTTTGCAGATCGACCCCCAGTGTTTTTGTTTATTTGTTTGAGGAGCCAAAACTTTAAATTGCAGTATATACTTTTCTGGGATTTTTGCATTAAGGCCCTCAGACTTTTGGATATTGTAGATAGGTCCTTCCCAGGCGCGTGCTAGTCACGCGCCCTGGTGGGTAATTTACAGGGATACCCCTGCGGGTCAAGTATTTTGTAATTAGTCCAGAAACACTTGTATATAGTTATAAATTTTGTTGGAAAATTGCAATCTAGCCCCTGAATGTTTTGATATTTGCACGTATACCCCTGCCAGGCTTGGTATTTTTGTGTACTTTATCCATTTATTTCATGCATTTCTCAAAGCCCAAAAATTCCACAAAAATCCTTTTAAGCTCCTGTTAACTCACACTTTCACGCCATATTTTTGCATTTCATTTTTGTTGCATTTTAATATTTATTAAAAATAAAAAACATGCATTTCAGCTACTGTCTATCTTAGAAAATACCAAAAAAATATTAAAACACCTTGAAAAAATCCAAAAAAATCACCTACTGTGTATTTTAATGTCTTCTAGTGTCAGTCAAATAATCACTAAAAAAATCAAAACCAAAATCTTAAAAATTAGAAAATACCTAAAAACTTCAAAAAATTCTAAAAAATCATAGAAAAATGTAAGAAATGAAAACTCAATTCCTGTAGTTTCCATGTTTTATTGTCTTTATTTTAAAATTAATTTTGGAAAATTTTGATAGTGATTGATATTTTTCATTTCCATTTTAATTTCGGTCAGAATCTTAATTCACTATTTTCTTTACTTTACCTTTTAAAAATACCAAAAACATTCTGAAAATACCCCAAAAATCACAAAAATTGTAGAAAATTATAAAAAGAACAAAAACATTTTATTTCCTAATTTTTAACTATTTTTCACTATTTTTATAAATTCCCTTTTACCCCTTTTCTTATATTATCTATATATTCTATTTATAAAAATAAAAAATTATAAAATATAAAAAGAAAATATAAAATCAGAAAATTAAAAATCAAAATACAAAATTAAAATTAAATAAAAAAATTTAAAATTAAAAACCCACAAAAACATTTGCATTGCATAGTGTAGACAATACATCACATTCACACACACACACACACTTGTTGATCTATCCTGCCTTGCTCCCTGTGTTCGAACTCTCTACGTACCTGCATCTATACATCTTTTATGTAGAGTTAAAAATAAATTTGACTCCACATTTGTCTTTCATTGTTTGATATTTGATTGTGGGTTCATTGTTGATTAAATCCGGATTTTTAGCGGTCTCCGCAGTGACCTCTGTGTTCCCGCCTTGTATGGAATACATGACCGTTGGAAATTTGGGTTAATCAAATGGCATCGTTGCCGGGGAGCAACAGCGTATAGTTTCATTTTTGTGTGATTGATTGTCTACATTATTTCTTTATTTTATCTCTGTTCTATTTTTGATATATATTGTTGAGCTTTATGACCATCTTTTTTCTTGTCTTCTTGCGAGGGACCGCAGAGCGAGAAAGATCACCTAGGTGATTCGGTGCAGCCTTGGGAAGCGGAGTTAGCTTTCTTAGCCTAGCCGACAAGAGAGAGCAGGAGGAGTGAGAGAGAGATTAGTTAGATAGCTTTTATTTTCTTTGGTGAGAGAGAGATTCATTTTTAAAATTGTAATAATACAGGGACTTGGACACTCAGACACTCGGGCCTAATTTCTAGGTGTCTGTTCACCTGGGGGCCCACCGCGGATTTTGTCGTGTTTTACTGCAGTCATTTTCTGGTTTTGATTTCAATTTTTTTCTTTTGTGGATTGAGCCCTTAGATTTTAGGCATTGCTTGATCGATTAGATTAGGTCCAAACACCCTAATAACCATTGCATGTACCTATAGTGTGCATTTGGACTTAGTTTAATTAAACAGTTAGTTCATTAATTTTCGATCCGTCGCGTCGCGAGCTCATCCCGCCAAGCGCTTCTCCTGAACTCGATGTGTCGAGAGGAGGAGGGGTGAGCCTAGACCGGACACTAGGATTGGAGATTGGTGGTCAACTTGTGGTTCTTAACGTTAGCAATTGCCTGCTTAGGATGATTTTTGCTTGCATACCGGCATGTAGTTTAGGTTTAAAAATTTATGCTTTGCATCCCACATGGAGGGAGCTGGAGGCGCTGTAAGTCATTCTATCTTAGCATCCATCATATAGGCACAAAGGTGAGATTTCCGTCTTGGTGCCGACTTGCACGGCTTTTCTGACTCTTTTCTCCCTCTGTTTTTGGATCAAGTAGGAATCAAGAAAAAAACAAAAGCGTTAGGCGCTTGTTTGAATTGACTCACAAGAAGCGATAACACAAAAAAAATTAAAAAAGGGTCTGCTAAGAAAACTTCGACCTAAAAAAAATTGGTAATTGGACTCATTGATTGGGGAGAGTAACACCCTCACTTGTATTTTGGTTGCATGGGAAGGTCTCCTTCCAAGTGAGCAGAGTGCTTCGTAAGGATTAGAGCCAAAAACCCAGCTTGTGGCTGCCTTGTGTATCGCCTGGATTTCCGAAGTATTGGCGCTACTATCATACGTAGGCGAGTAGGGCTTGGTCAACATTGGTGACTCACTATTGTGTGAGCATCGACCTTGTTCGAAGTACCGAGCTTAGGCCACGCCTTCACAGGTGTGTCTGTCTCACCGTCTGCGTCCGAGTAGGGTCTTGCACGCTCACGGGTGATTCTGTTGCGAGCGAGATTCGAAGTATCGATTTCGCCTATCGGCTTCCTCCCTCTTTTCTTTGGTTGAGTAGGGATCCAGGAAGGGTTTCAAGGACCTTAAAAAGCGCAAGCTACAGATTACACGGGAGGAGGACAAGTACAGGAATACTTTTCCGGCAGTCCTCTCGCTCCTATAGGCGTAGCGCTCTAAGGACTCATTACAAGATAAATTCCTGAATTCAAGCTAAAAACTACAAAAATAAAAGCCGAACCTTCACAGCTTCATGTGTTGAGTTGGTGAATCCCCTTGCTTTGTGTTTGATTGCTAGTCGCATTTACGTCAAGATCAAAAACATTGCACACTTGTGCGAAATTTTGCCCTCCTCTTCTTCTTCATTTACCTTACTCTTCTCAATAATCAAGATGATGGGACAGAGGTCTCTTATGCCGACTTTGTCGCCACTGCTATCTAGCACTCCTCCCCTTTCATATAGGACTACCTCGGAGAGTCCAGACCCACTCTCTGAGCCTGAGTTCACATCCACCCTGTTCCCCCTCGACCACCCTTCTCCTTCCATCAGTCCAAGAATTTCAGAATTTAGTGCATCACAGAGCTCAGAGCATTTGACGGCACCTGAGATGGGTTCTTTTGCTTTTTAAGAGAATCCAGACATGGCTGACAGAGGAGAGCATCTAGATGACCATGAGCACCCTCCATTCTTATATGATCAAGCTGCCATCAATAATTCACTTCTACCATCCCTGGAGACCATGCAGAGACCAGGGAGTCTTTATGGGTGACCTCATGAGAGAGATCACACAGATACGAGAGAAACGACCTGGGGGCGGTGGCGGTGGAGGTGATATACCAGTTGTAGAGAACGAGGGAGGAGAACCTAACCAGGAGAGGCCGCCGCAAACCATCATGAGAGAATTGCACAATCCAGCAGCCTCCCTCACACATCGGTGGATCCGACTCCCTCCCATCCATGGAGATTTCGAGCTTCAGCCCCACACTATTCAGCTTCTGCCCAAATTCCATGGGCTGTCGACCGAAGAGCCACACCTCCACTTACAAGAATTCGAAATGATCTGCAGTACCATTCATGATAGGCTGATGACCGAGGATACTATCAAGATGATAGCCTTCCCCTTCTCTTTGGTTGACAGAGTCGCTTACTGGCTCAAACATTTGGGGAGGTTCATCGACACTTGGGCAGATCTCCGGAACGCATACTTGAAGAAGTATTACCCTCTCGGCCGGACAAACGCAGGTAGAGATATGATGAGCAATTTCGTCATGATCCCTAATGAACAGTTTCATGAAGCTTGGGATCGTTTAAGAGAGCTCATCAACCGGTTTCCACATCACGATATATCCAAGCCCAATCTAGTTCAGAGCTTCTTTTGTGGGCTGACACCAGAGCTGCAGGGGCTTGTAAACAGCTCTTGTGGTGTGTCCTACTTTTCCAAGGGTGAAGATAATGTTTGGGCCATCTATGAAGGGATTGCAGGAAACTCAACTCTTATGGCCCAAGCCCGTGTCTACATGCAATAGAAGCCCCCACAAGGAGCAGGATCATTCCAGAGGATCGCCCGCATCGATGCCGGTCCGCACACTTCGTCGGCAGCCGTAGCTCAAGCCGAATCAGCCGCAGCCGACATGGGCATTATTAGTGAGAAGCTGGACCGTCTCGAGATCTTCGAGAAGAAGCAAATGCAAGGCATGGCCCAGATGGACCAGATTGCCAAAACTATGAGTGACCTAAAGATGCAGATTCTTTGCGTACAGGAGGCACAAACTTCTTCCCAGCAGCCTTCTAGATCACGAGCTGATGCCGGCAGTAGCAGCTCATCCCAACCCTCTGCCTCGTACCGCTAGGTTAATCACATCCAGGCAGAGCCGATCCTGTTGCTACAGTACTACCCGTCACAGCCACCATCTCAGGACACTCAGATGGTGGTCTATCAGTCTGATCAGCCACTGGCAGTTCTAACTTCACCATCCATCGAGCATGAGCCATTGATGGAAGTCAATGGGATATGGTATGACCGGTACCCACAGCCCGGGATTCGTCGTGATCACCCCGGATTTCGTTGGGGAAACGGTGGCACTTCATCCTAGCAGCAGCCTCCAGCTCAAGGACAGCAGAATGGCCAGCCACAGCAGCAGCAACCCCAGTACGCCTAGCAGTAGTACCAGCATGGTCCTCGTCCTGCCTATCAGGGATAGCAGCGGAGACAGCGTCAACAGCCTCAACAATCATACTCCCATCCTCCCCAGCATTATCCTCACCAGCAACACCAACAACCTCATTTCCAGCAGGGAAACCCGTCCAGTTCTCATGCCCCCGCTTTTGAGAACCCAGCTCTAGATGACCTTGCCCGTTGCTCTCTGAACAACGAGCATCCTTCCGGCAAGAAATGGATGAGTTCCGACAGGAGATGAGGGATATCATCAAGGGCAAAGCCACCATACCAGCTCAGATTGAACCAAATCCGAACAATCTGAAAAGGAAGTCTGAGCAGGTAGAGTTTACAGAGGATACCTCTCCTAGTGATTATTTGAGTGACATGTCTTCTTCTTTGTATGATGCTAATTTTGTGACTACTAGGAGTGGTAGGATGCCAGCCAGCGGTGCCTCATCTGAGCGACAACCAGATGCAGAACCAGGAGCGCCAGATGAGCAGAGTAGCGGTGCTGATACTGTTAATGATGATGTTGAAGACGGTTGTGCTGTTGCCACCATTTTGGATGCAGAGCCAGAGCGTAGTGCTGATGCCGCGAAGACAGGTGTCGTTGGTGGTACTTAGGCCACCACTTCCACTTTTGTTGAGCTTCCTTCTACTGTGTTGCCACCTTTTGTATCTATGGACTGTGGTAACAACAAAAAGAACAAAAATATGAATAAAGGAAAGGTTTCTGTTCATACTTCATATCCATATGTGTTGCATGATGATCATTGCATGGATTCTATTCCTTCACAGGCGCATGAACCTCTTCCTAGCCCTCCATCTGAGGAGGCCCCCACTATCCCCTTCCCCGAGGCACTTCACCGGGCGAAGGGGAATAAAAGAGAAAATCCTAAAAAGGACCAACAGGTAGAGTTCAGCAACTAGATGATTGACAGATTATACATTCAGCTGACTCTACAGGAAGCACTTGAGCACATCCCCCTCTTCAAAAAGAATTTGAAAGAGAAGACTACAGTCCGCAGGAAGAGGAGGAACCATAGAGACCAGATCCATGTGCTCACTCATTCCACTTGCTGTACCATTCAGAACAAACTGCTAGCCAAGCAACCAGATGCAGGAGCTTCCTATGTCAGATGCGAGATTCAGGAGCAGTAGTTTGATCGTACTCTATTAGACAACGACTCTTCTATTAACCTTCTTCCGGCAGCCTTACTCGACTTATTCGAGTTTGGTCCTCTTCTTAGGAGCAGGACGGTCCTTCAGTTTGCTGATAGGTCGACTAAGAGGTCGAAGGGGTTATTGAGAGACGTGGTCGTTACCATTCAGGGCCAGAAATTTCCCGTGGACTTCGTTGTGTTGTACATGGAGATCCCTGAGTCGGTAACCGATGCCCCCATCATACTTGAACGCCCATTCTTGGCCACAGCCGAGGCGGTGACCGATCATGATAGCAGGAAGGTGTGTTTTTGCGTAGAAGGCGAAAGCATACAAATAGAGACGATTGAGGAGACTAGAGCAAGAGAATTAGAATGCTCAGAGCAGTCGAGCGAAGCCGCGCAGACGACAGAGGAAGAGATAGATATCCACCAGGAGTGTGATTTTGTGATGACAGATGATGAATCCAATTGGACAGATCCCGTAGCACAGACCCTCGCCTTGTATACAGATTCACCATACTTAAATCTAATGGCAGTCGAGAGTTTGGAGAGCACACCCCTGGACGAGGATACCGTTGAGGCCGATAGTGTTGGGACGAGTGGTGCTGATGTTTTTCCGTCTTGTTCATCTACTTCAGATCCCTCGGATTCAGACATTGATTGGGATGATTTTGATGAATATTTGCCTTGTTCGATTCCTTTTGAGCCAACAGCCATGACAGAGTGCAAGCCAGTACAGTTTATTGATGATTCAGCAGGGCTCCCTTCTCAGGTATTCATGCAGAGCGAGAGTTCTCAAATGCAGACCTGGTGACCTTCACACAGACATATCAGAAGCCAGATCTAACACCTCCCACTTGTCCAGAACTGAAACCTTTGTCGCAGTTTCTAAAGTATAGATTCCTTGCGGGTGAGCCAAATATGCACCCAGTCATTATCTCAGCAAGTTTGACTGGAGAGCAAGAATCTCGTTTGATGGAGGTTCTTGAAAAAAACCGTAAGGCGATAGGTTGGAGTATAGCTGATCTCCAGGGGATTAGTCTGGCTCCGTACTCCCACCACATCTATCTTGAGGATAACGCTAGGCCGTCGCGTGAGTTCCAGCGACGGCTGAACCCGAATCATCGAGATGTGGTCATGAAAGAAATATCGAAGTGGTGGAGCACTGATTTTATCTACCACATCTCCGACTCCAAATGGGTTAGTCTGTTACATGTGGTGCCCAAGAAGACATGTATCACTACAGTTGTGAGTGAGTCTGGAGAGGAGATCGCTACCCGAGTACCCACTTCTTGGAGGGTCTGTGTGGACTACAGACGATTGAATGAGGACACAAAGAAGGATCATTTCCCATTGCCATTCATTGATCAGATTATCGAGTGGCTAGCTGGGAAGAGTCACTACTGTTTTCATAACGGGTACTCCGGTTATAATCAAGTGGCCATTGCACCCGGAGACCAGGAGAAAACGACATTCACCTGTCCGTTTGGGACTTACGCTTTCAGACGGATGCCCTTTGGTCTATGTAACGCTCCGGCGACATTCCAAAGGTGCATGTTGTCTATTTTCTCGGACGTGGTGGGTGACTGTTTAGAGGTCTTCATGGATGACTTCTCGGTCTATGGCTACGGGTTTGATGCTTGTCTTGACTGCCTAGACCGTGTGCTTCAACGTTGTATCGAGGTGAATCTTGTATTGTCTTGGGAGAAGAGTCACTTCATGGTGACTCAAGGGACGGTCCTTGGTCATATCATCTCCAACAGGCACATGGAGGTTGATCCGGCCAAGGTGGATATCATTAGAAAACTCAATCCACCGTCCAATCTACGTCAATTGTAGTCTTTTCTGGGGCATGTCGGTTTCTACCGACGGTTTATTCAGGACTTCAGTCGGATTGCCCGACCGCTCACTGATTTGCTGACAAAAGACACCGAGTTCATTATAGATGATAAGTGTCTTGCGTCTTTTGACACTCTCAAAAATATGGTTGTTTCGGCTCCTATCCTTCAGCCACCCGATTGGTCTCTCCCATTCGAGATCATAACTGATGCTTCAGATTTTGCCATTCGGGTTGTGCTTGGTCGGAGGAGGGATGGATTGCCGTTTGCCATTAACTACGCCAGCCAGACATTGGATGTCGCACAACAGAATTATACTGTGATAGAGAAAGAGATGCTGGCCATAGTCTTTGCTTTGGATAAGTACAGATCTTATATTCTCGGATCTAGAGTGACAATTTACACAGATCACACCGCCATCCGGTACTTAATGGCTAAGAAGGATGCCAAAGCACGCCTTACCAGATGGATCCTTCTGCTCCAGGAATTTGATATTGAGATTAAGGATAAGCCTGGAGTCAAGAATGTGGTGGCGGATCATCTTTCCCAGTTGGAGAACCTTGAGGAATCTGAGCCCAGCGCACCTATCACAGAGACGTTTCCAGATGAGGCGATCTTGGCTATCTCCTCACTCCCATGGTACGCCGACATTGTGAACTAACTTGTTGCCAAGACGGTCCTACAAGTTTGGCCCAGGCAGAAACTCGAGACCTTCCTGGCGAAGGCCAAGTTTTATCATTGGGAAGATCCCGTCCTTTATCATGAAGGAGGGGACAACATCTAGAGGAGGTGCATTCCTCAAGAAGAGCAGCATAGCGTCCTCACATACTGCCACAAGCTTGAGGTAGGAGGAAATCATTCTGGGAAAAGGACAGCACATAAGGTGCTTCAATCCGGCCTATGGTGGCCTACTCTCTTCAAGGATTCAGATGAGTTCGTGAAGAGATGTACTGACTGTCAGAAGATGGGATCCTGCGGACAGAGAGACATGATGCCCATGCAACCCATTCACTTTTGTGAGGTTTTTGATGCATGGAGGATTGATTTCATGGGCCCATTTCCTAAGAGTCAGGGGTTTGAGCATATTTTGCTCGCTGTAGATTATGTCAGCCGATGGGTTGAGGCCATCCCCGCCCGAGCCGCAGATGCTAAAACCGTGTGTAAATTTTTGAGGAAAAATATCATTTCACGGTTTGGGGTATCTAGAGTCTTGATTTCAAATGGGGGTCTCACTTTATCAATGACAAGGTTAGGGCCCTTGCAGACGAGTTCGGCGTTGACCATCGGGTTGCCACACCGTATCACATTCAGACTAATGGTCTTGCTGTAGTGTCGAACCGGGAGATAAAGACTATCTTATAGAAGGTTGTCCGCCCAGACCGAAAGGATTGGGTTTGCCGAAATGTCAAACCGGGAGATAAAGACTATCTTGTCGAAGTGTCGAAAGGTCCTTATGTGGTCAGGAAGGTACATGACAATGGCAATATTGACATATCCGAACTGTCATCTTCCTCTACCTTCTGTGTCAACGGTCAGCGCTTGAAACTATATCTAGATCATGACCTGCCGACCATTGACGTTGCCCCAATACTTCTGGTATGAGATGTGTTCTTTGACTCATATCATCTGCATCTCATCCATGGTGATCACTTCCATTTTCCGTTGTACAGATCATCTATCTATATCACTCTTTCATCTGTTGATTTCTTTTCTTCTTTTCTTCTTTTCTTCATTTCTTTGTCTATCTTCTTTATCTATCAAAAAGGTGCCGCCCTTGTAGACAGTTTTCCATACTTAGGACTTACTTTGTCCTAAGTATAGGGGGTGTGCACCCCGAGTTGTTCTATTCTCTTCGATCCTCTCCATTGTCTCCTCTTCTTGTCTATACTTAGGGATATTTTACCCTAAGTATAGGGGGAGACAATCCGAGTACGATATGTTCATTCCCACCCTTGACCCTCCCTGCGTTGTGTACAGTCTGCTATACATAGGATTATTTGATACTAAGTATGGGGGGACGGTCAACTTCTCATTGGTTCATTTATTTATTCTTTACACTTGCCTATACTTAGTACGAGTTATGTCTTCTCTTTTCTCTCTGATCTATGAGGACATAGCTCAAGCTAAGTATAGGGGGTCGTATATACTACGCATATACTTTAGCCATAACTCGTACTTTCGTATTTTCCTAATAATATGGCTAATGATTCTTTAAAATTCATTAAAAACCTTAATAAAAAGATGTGTTTTGTTCCTCAAATTCTTTTTGTATGTACTGATTAATAAATCAGGTGAAAATGTTTTTTGCAAAATGTTTGAAAAATAGTTTGAAAATCTTTGTGAACATTTATTGAAAACTATTTTAAAAATGTTTTGTTACATGTTTTCATCCTTTGTAAAAATATGTTGGTTTGAAAAATTTCTTTTCTTTGTGTGAAATAAAATGTTTGAAAAATGAATTGCAAATGGTTTGAAAAATGGTTGCAAAAATATTTTGAAAAATCTATCTATACTTTTTGAAAAACCTTTGCAAAATGATTTTCAAATGTGTGTACATGTGTGTAAAAATGTTTGTAAAAATTATTTTGGACTATAGTTTTCAAAAATGTTTGAAAAACATGTGTCAAATAAGTTTGAGAAATATATGCATCACACCTAAAATTCTTTATATATATACCTATAAAATTGATAACTTACCCTGTAAATTCTTAAAACCACTTCTTGTATATATAAGAAGCACTCCCGTGTAAATATTTTTCACCTAGTCTTCAGCCCAAATCTGTTTGTTTTCAAAAATCCCAAAAACATTTGCAAAACTAAAATCCAAAAACATTTGAAAAATCTTTTTGAAAAAGACAAAAAATGCATCTGCATATGCATCATCATCATCTTTTCAAAAATCCATAAAAAGTTCAAAATCTTTGAAAATTGCATCACAAAATTATTTTCTTCATCGCATTGCATAGCATTAGCATTTTTCGGATTGAGTTTGATGGTTTAACGAGTCTAAATAAAATCCGGAGATTGGAGCTTGATTGGACCTTAAAATCTACCTAATAACAAGGACCTTATAGGAACTGGGTTTGAGGTACTTCAGGTCTAGTTGACTTAATTCTTTGAGGATCACGAGACTTGGTTCAATGGATTCTTGACAGCCTAAGTAGAGTATTTCGGAGCACACGCACGACTCATGTTGATAATGACCTAACTTGGACACCTGCACCTTTCACATGCCTCAACTCAGTTGGAGTGGTGAGGGGATTGGATTTGCCGGTATGAGACGCACACAAGTGGAAACACTTGTCCTCCTCTAGGGAGGGAAGTACACCCCAACCCGTCCAGTGATGAGGAAGTCTAAAGACAGGAGAGTGTGGGTTGCGATAAAGCTTCAAAAGACGGATAGTCTACTGGCTCAAGAGGAAAAACTCCTTATATAAATGCTGCTGTGAATAGTATTAAAAAAAATGGTCAGGCATGTACAAAAATAGAATGGCTGCAAAGTATTTACATATGTTGTAAAGTCAATAAGCAAGCTTGATTCCAAAGTCAAATATGTGAGCCTGCAGTTGGATGACTTGACTACACTGGTCTTGCATCCCAGGATAGGTAGCTACACTGGCTACCGTCCATTCTTCTCTTCACCCCCTCCTCTTGAGCTGGTTGCTACTTAAACTTAGAAGGGAATACACCGCTCCTCAAGGATGGAGTTATTGGATTGGGGAATCATTGGGTTGTCGTACTGGAGAAGTCAGTTTCTTTGTCATTCTAGTTTGGGAGAGCCACCATCACTTACACTGTACGAGTTTGATTCATAGTCGTAAGGGTTTGCGTATGAGTTGAAGTATTTCTGACCTGGCTATTGAGGAGACTTGGGCAGAGTTTTGGGATTCTCAGGGACTGTTGGATTTCAAATTCGGTTCTCATTAAGGTTCCGCCTGCAGTAAAATTCCAAAGGTCCGACTTAAGCTCCAAACTTTGATTTTGTGAAGACAAGTTTGATAATTAAATTTAATCCAAGTTCTTCTTTTTCTTTTCTTTGTTTTCTTTTCTGAACTTATGGCATAAGTGTTTGCTAGGGACTGGCAAAGGTAAAGAATAGGGGGATGATGAATCCACATTTCATCATCTTTATTCTATCATTTTGGCCGCAAAAACCCTAGTAAATGCGTGTAAATACCCTTAATTAATGCATCTTAGCACTCATGCATGAGCATGTAATTAGTGTATAAAACACTGTAATTTAAGCCAAAATTATAGAATAAATAAAAGAAAAGAAAAAGAAAAAAATATTGTAAATATTTTATGACCCGAAACCCCAAGACCTAGGCATCTCGATGAATAGGTCTACCAGGAATAAAATAGGGGGAGATAAGGGTCACAATAAAGTCAAAAGACATGTTCGTTTTATTCATTGTTTATTCATTTTGGGACCTATTTTTGGTTCCACTTTTTATACCTCAAATAAAGAAACTTTGTACATGAAAGTTGGAGATAATTAAATAAATAAAAAAGCAAAATTTATTTCATTCAAAAATAATGTACAGATAAAAAGTTATGATCTCAACAAAATCCAGAATCCCAACTTCCTAGACCCTTATCTCACAAATGAAAACTCCAAATGCATCAAACTCACCTATAATTGTATATACTTAAAAATAAGCTATTTAATGGCGGTGGTTTCGCATTTGGCAGAGCTACGGTTTGAAAGTTGAATTTTGGACCATACTTGTATACTTGTACAGATTAAAATATTCAATTTATAATTTATTCATTATTTTTATAATTTTATATTTTTATAATTTTGTAAATATTACTTATAATATATTTTTATATTAAAATCAGAATAAAAACCTAAATAAAAATCAAAATAAAATACATGTATATAAAATACATAGGTATTATACTCATATACATACCTATAGTAATACATACTTATATTTTAATAAATATACAAAACAATTCAGAAAAATAAAGAAAAAATATAAATAAGTGTATAAAAGTCTTTTATAATTTTACAAAATTATAAATAATAGTAAATAAATTAAAATCGCAAAATAAAAATTAAATAATAAAATATATAGGTAATATACACATAAAGGCTATAAAAGGGAATTTATAAAAATATACCTCATAAAAATAATTAAAAATAAGAATAAAATACTAAATAAAATAATAAACATTTTTTGTTAAATAACCTAAAATTAAATAAATCATTTATAATTTTTAAACTATTTTTTAAATAATTTTTCCGAGGTTTTTCCTGGTTGGTCCACGTGGACCAACCAGGTGGTCGGGACTGTTGACAAAGGTCAACAGTCTGACCATCACCTCTGAGTTGTGTCAGACCGAGGTTTTGACCTATGTTCTCACTTTTTTCGAGGATGAACCATTCATTCTTTCGTGTATCATCCTTCAGGACTTTTGCTCCTCGACATGTTGTCTTTCACGCCTGTGTTTCCTGGGACAATGGAGCGACGATTCACCAAATAATCCTCATTCTTTGCATCCCAGTCGTCAACACTACAAAACCAAACTTTGAATTTCGATTCAAGTTTGAACCCCATTCTTTGCTCCTTCATCCCCATTTCAACCCGCCTTGTCTCCCTGGAGGTGACAGCTCCAGCTTGGCATCTTCAAGGCGGCGGAGCGACGAAGATCTGGGTGTTCCACCCCACCTCCAGTGACCTTCCCGTAGAGGTACCTTCAACCTCGGGCCCTGGCCCTTGAGGTGTTTGTTTCCCCTTATTTTTCTCGCATTCATATCGCCATATCCTTAGGAGTAGTTTGCATTCGTCGCTTTCACCTTTTGTCGTTGATTCACGCATTCGAGCCTCTCGCCGGAGCGCTCCTCCGGCTGACCGCCACCTTTGTTATCCTCGTGCCCAGTCATTCCCCCAACCATCGAGGCATTTTGCCCTCGAAGGTGTAACGTTTTGGTGCAGGTCTTGTTACGTTCACGCATGCCTAGAGCCCGTATTGGTGTTCGCCGGAGAGACCTGGAGGCCTGCAGCTCCTTCGACCACGCCGGTGCGCGCCAGACGGCCCCTGGCCATCATCTGAC
Source organism: Ottelia alismoides (assembly GCA_037367405.1). Taxonomy (NCBI): domain Eukaryota; kingdom Viridiplantae; phylum Streptophyta; class Magnoliopsida; order Alismatales; family Hydrocharitaceae; genus Ottelia; species Ottelia alismoides. The sequence continues at coordinate 524,741 of JAZKJV010007827.1, read as the reverse complement.
CTCCAGATGGTAGAGGAGATCATCGGGAAGCTCTTGGGCTTCCCTGCAGCAACGGAGGACCACCGAGGAGGCCGTGCACAGCGATCCTAACTCGCTGGGCACGTGTTCTTCGACTGTTCTTCCAAAGCTTCTCCCTGTCATCCGATCACCCTCAGTTCATCCACCCAAGCAGCCACCGTCGGATTTTGAGCTCTTCCAGCCGTTGATTGCCTTCTAGCGATCTAATCCTGACCGATCGTGGCGAAGTGGTATCGTTTGATCTGGTGCGGACACGTGGCCAATTGAAGCTTCATCCGTCGTCCGTGCCCGCCTATAGCTTGGGTACTTTGCATAACCAACCCGACAACTTTTGTATTTATTTAATAGCATTCAAACTTTCATTGGCCGTTAGTAAGTTTTTGTAATATTTGCAACAACGCCCCTGTGGTTTTAGAATATTAAACTTAGGTCCCTACTGGGTCACGTGCTTCGCACACGTGACTTTGCATTTTTGCAGATCGACCCCCGGTGTTTTGTTTATTAGTTTGAGGTGCCAAAACTTTTAATTACAGTATAAAATTTCTGGGATTTTTGCATTAAGGCCCTCAGACTTTTGGATATTGCAGATAGGTCCTTCCCAAGCGCGTGCTAGTCACGCGCCCTAGTGGGTAATTTACAGGGATACCCCTACGGGTCATGTATTTTGTAATTGGTCCAGAAACACTTGTATTTAGTTATAAATTTTGTTGGAAAATTGCAATCTAGCCCCTGAATGTTTTGATATTTGCACTTATACCCCTGCTAGGCTTGGTAATTTTGTGTACTTTGTCCATTTATTTCTTGCATTTCTAATATCCCAAAAATTCCACAAAAATCCTTTTTAGATGCTGTTAACTCACATTTTCACGCCATATTTTAGCATTTCATTTTTGTTGCATTTTAATATTTATTAAAAATTAAAAACATGCATTTCAGCTACTGTCTATCTTAGAAAATACCAAAAAAATATTAAAACACCTTGAAAAATTCTAAAAAAATCAACTACTGTGTATTTTAGTGTCTTCTAGTGTCAGTCCAAAAATCAATAAAAAATTCAAAAAATAAAAACCTTAAAAATTAGAAAATACCTAAAAACTTCAAAAAATTCTAAATAATCATAGAAAACTCCAAAAATGAAAACTCATGTTCTGTAGTTTCCCTGTTTTACTTTATTTATATTAAAATTACTTTTGCAAAATTTTGATACTGATTGATATTTTTCATTTCCATTTTAATTTTGGCCAGAATCTTAATTCACTGTTTTCTTTACTTTGCCTTTTAAAAATACCAAAAACATTCTAAAAATTCCCCAAAAATCACAAAACAGTAGAAAATTATAAAAAGAACAAAAACATTTTATTTCCTAATTTTTGACTATTTTCACTTTTTTTATAAATACCCTTTTACCCCTTTTCTTATATTATCTATATATTCTATTTATAAAAATAAAAAAATATAAAAAGAAAATATAAAATTAGAAAATTAAAAATCAAAATACAAAATTAAAAATTAAATAAAAAAATTAAAATTAAAAACACACAAAAACATTTGCATTGCATAGTGTAGACAATACATCACATTCACACACACATACACACTTGTTGATCTATCCTGCCTTGCTCCCTGTGTTTGAACTCTCTACGTACTTGCATCTATATGTCTTTATGTAGAGTTAAAAATAAATTTGACTCCACATTTGTCTGTCATTGTTTGATATTTGATTGTGGGTTCATTGTTGATTAAATCCGGATTTTTAGCGGTCTCTGCAGCGACCTCTGTGTTCCCGCCTTGTGTGGAATACACGAACGTTGGAAATTTGGGTTAATCATGTACTTCGATCATCCTGGGTTAGCCTTCCCCTGCTACTACAAAGGTCATTATTGATTATGGATCTAGAGAGATATGCTTTTGTTCCCATAACAAGAGCATTTGATTAAGAAAATCAATAAACCAACTGCCAGCTAGAAACCCACCCCTGATGAGAGTGTACCTATGTTAGTCAACTCAGAGGACTACGACCTTGTTGCCGAGATCAGAGATGTTTGTTATACCATTGATGATACTGAGACCTAAGAATTCCTCTTTAAGGGGTAATACTCGGAAAGCATAGACTTTTACGTTCCCTCTTCATGTGTGTGGAGATGTGTTGTTGAAATCCTTAACATTTACACATAGATATCTTACTCCAAAGGGAAGCAAATTAGAGACTTCCCAGGATGAACCTAACCTTACTTCTTCCACTGATGAGTTAGTGCCTTTTCATTTTGAGACCACTGAGGATCTTGACCATGTCGATCATTATCGGGCTTCATCTGTTGTTGACCTCGACATAGACTTGTATCTTGTCAGATCCATTCCTCAACAGTCGTGTATGAAGGTGAGATTTCTACCTTTTTGAGCATTGTATATTCTCATCACTTTATATATACTCTCCTTCATTTCTTTCATTCCTTCTACCATTTCTCTCGTCCACCTCGATCCGTTTGTTTTCCTTGCTTAGGATGCACTTTATCTTATGTATAGGGGAGGTAGACGAGTTGAGAGTTCATTCTTTATTTAGTTTCATCACTCATGTCATTGCTTTTACTTAGGGATATCTTACCGTAACGTGATGTTGTACATTCTCTCCTCTTTATCTTTTTCATTTCTTTTGATCCCCTTGCTTGTCTCCTCATTTGTTGATATTATTTTCTATACTTAGGGATCTTCTACACTATGTATAGGGGGAGACATGCCGAGCTATTGATCTGTACATTCTAACCCTCGATCACCCCTGTCTTGTATACAATCTACTATACGTAGGATTACTTAATCCTAGGTATAGGGGGACAATCGATTTCTTATTCTTTATTCAATCGTTGTAGTATAGACTATTCCTATATTCAACATGAGTTATGTCTTCCTTTTTCTCTTTGATCACTATGAGGACATAGTTCACGCTAATTATAATGGGGTCGTATATAAGTTGTATATACTTTATAGCTAATACTTTTGTATTTTTAATAATATGGATAATATACTAATTGGGTATGGATGTACAAGAAATCTATTGTAAAGAATACCTTATAAAACGAGATAAAATTTTTCAAAATTCTTTGTAAATAAGATAAATAAAAATATTTAAAAATATTTTGCAAAATGATTTTAAAAATGGTTGTAAAATATCTTGAAATACCTTTTGAATGACGTTAAAAAACATTTGTAAAATATTTTAAAACTTTGCAAAATCCTTTGTAAATATTTGCAAAATTCTATTTCATTTAATTGAATAAAATGTTTTGAAAAATACTTTGCTAATGATTTGGAAAATGGTTGCAAAAATATTTTGAAGAATCTTATCATACCATTGAAAAATCATTGCAAAATGATTTTCAATAGTAAATTATTTGTCAAATTTATTTGCAAAAAAAAGTTTTAAAATGTTAAATATGTTTTTAGTCTATTTTGAGAACCTTGTACATCATTATGGCAAATAAGATACATACAGATATATAAACCTTGTATATAAAACAAATGATAAATAACACTTTAAAATATTTATACATACACCATTAACTAATCTTTCTAAAAAACCTAAAGATTTTCAAAATTTTCAAAAACCTATAAAAATTTTCAAACATTGCCTAATAATTTGCAAAACCTTATTTAAAAAAATCCATAAAAAGTTCAAAACCAAAATAGCTTCACAAAAATATCTCCTTACATTACACTTGCATTTTTTTGGTTGATAATGTTAATTGAACTGGTTTGGAATAAAATACGCAGATTGGAGCTTGGTTTGATCTTAATCCACTTAATCACATGAACATTATAGAAATGGAATAGAGGCGCTTTATGTTTGCTAGAATTAACTCTTTGAGACCACGAGGTTGGGTTCATATGTCATCTTGACTTCCTACGTATAATATTTCTAAACACGCACATGACTCTTATCTACTGTGACCTAACTTGGACACATGCACCTTTCACTTAGCTCTACCCAATTGAAGTGATAGATGTATGGATTTGCCGGTATGAGACACCAGCGAATGGAAACATACAAAGTCACAATCTGTGGCCATTGTACCCCAACCCAAACCAGTAGCAATGTGGTCCAAGGACAGGGTGTTGTGGATTGTGATAAAGCTTCAAAAGAGAGTAGTCTACTGGCTCAAGAAGAAAAAGTCCTTATGTAAATGTTGTTATAAATAGTGTTAAAAAAGTATGCAATAAAAACTCCAAAAAGTTAGATGGGCAAAAATCAAAGAAAAATCAATTCCCATCGGAGTCATGTATTCAATAAGCAAGCTTGTGCTTCAAATCCAAAGATTCATCTGATCCTGCAGCTGGATGACTTGGCTATACTAATAAAACATCATAGGATATGTAGCTACATTGGCTACCATTCATTCTCTTTTCCACCTCCTCTTCTTGAGCCAGTTACACTTCAACTTAGAAAGGAATACTACACTCCTTAAGGAAAGAGTTACTGGATTGGGGAATTAGGGTCACCATGTTGGAGAAGATTGTTTCTTTACCACTTTAGCCGAGAGGAGCTAAATATCAATTAAACTATACAAGATAGATTCATAGTCATAAGGGTCTGCAAATGAGGTAGACTTGTTCTAACCTTGCTTTTGAGGAGACTTGGATAGAGTTTGTAGGTCTTGAAGGCTATTGAGTTTCAAATCCGATTCCTAATAAGGTATCAACCTAACCTAAACTCCGAAAGGTCTAATTGAGCTCCAAACTTATTTCATTTTCTTTTACTGTACTCATTGGCATAGGTGTTTGCAAGGGATTAACAAAGGCAAATATAGTGGGTGATGAATCTTCATTTCATCACCTTTATTCTTTCAATTTGGCCTCAAATCCCGTGTTAAATGCATGCATATAACATTAATTTATACAAAATAACACTCATAAATTGACTTATAAATATTGTATAATACATGTATTTAATCCCAAAATAAAATATTAAGAGAAAGAAAAGAAAAAGAAATGAAGTGTCAAAGATTCCGAATGACACTAAACCCCGAGAGAAAGACAATATTGACATGGTCACAAGGAAAAAAAGTAGGGGAGATAGGGTAATTAAATTGTAGAGAAATTACGTAAATCCCTAATTCTATTCATCAATGAATAACCCTTTCCCTATTTTATTTTCATTTTATACACCTCAAACAATAAAATCCTCAACATTAAAGTTGTGCATAAAAATACAAAAGCAAAATACAAATATAATTGTAATATAAAATAAAGCATAGTGTATCTGTCATGATAGTTGTGCTTAAAAATACAAAGAAAAATACAAACATAGTTGCAAACAAAAATAATGAATAGTGTGTCTGGGACATACATGTCAAAAAGGCGCAAGAAAACTTTATAGACATGTATACCCTGCATACAAACTCACCAAACTCACATTTATTGTTCAAAAAACTAAATTATCCATCTAAAGAAGTATTTCATTTAAAATGTAGTTATGATGCAAAAGTCGGCATTCATGTCCTTATTCCACTGTGTACCTTATTATTTTGTTCAATTTAATTATTATTTATGTTTTTACATTTCTTATATTTTATCATTCATGTAAATATTATTGGAAATATAATTGAAATATAAACAAAAAATAAAATCATTAAAAATACATTAAAATAAATAATGCAACAAACTATATAGGCATATCATACATATAATATATATACCCCTATTTATTTAAGTACATAAATAAAATCGAAAAAAATAAAAAAAATATGTAAAAAGGTATTTAAATATATTATACATATATAAAATATGTAAATACAATAATAAAAAATAAATAAAAAATAAAAATAAAATACTTCAAATATAGCTAAATATACACATATATATGTAAAAATTAATACCTAATAAAATAACATATCAAAAAAATAAAACTACACATAGAATTGTACATAAAGCAAGAGTGATTTTTCTAATTTTGACTTTTAATTAATAAATTAATTTATTAATTTTAGTAGATTTAATAAAAGATTTATCCCCTTGATTTTTCTAGTTGGTCCACAAGGACCAACCGGAAGGCGCGGACTGTTGACTGCTTGTTCAACTATCCTTCCTCTCATCTAACTTGTTAGACATTTTGGGCCGCACAAATTCTCCTATTTTTTTATGCATAATCCGTTGCTCGAGGGCAACACATTTCCTTCATGAAACATCTTCGTCGATAACTCCTCCATAACGCTTGGCATCTAGGATCACTGTAAAGTAACCCTCTCGATCTCTAGAGCTCTCACAAGATCACGCCAACCATTGCATGTAAAAATACCCCTTCTCCGCAATTTTTTATTTTTCATCTCGTTTTACCCTTGTAACCCTAATAGGTAACCATTGCATTGAGTTCCTGTGATAAGGGACACTTCGCAAACCTTGTCAGTGTGGAGAAGAGGAGGAATTTGGAGGTCAAAAGCTTGTTAGAGACTCATCTTAACATAACTATATGCTTCCTGAATCCTTCAGGTACGAGTTATTTTTCTTTCATATTTTATTGCATTTCATTTCCTTAGAGTAGTTTAGTTGTTAGTTTCATCATTTAGGAGTTAGATTAGGTTAATTTTTCGACTTGTTAGTCATTGAAGCTTTGGCTTCACCATCAAATTCCACCGTGATTAAACTTGTTTTGACCCATTTTCCATTTTCCTTTCGAACCCTATCACCTTATCCATCTTTTGCCCCACCTATCCTCCTTGATTCTACAAGAATCAAGGCCTTCCAAGCTCATGTCTTCCATCATCGAGAGAGATTCTTCACCCCATACATCCCACCTTGCTGGAAGCTTCAAAACTGGGTCAAGGAGAACCCCCTCGAGTCCTTGTTCTTTATGCATGTCATCTCACTTGAGGAGCTATCTTAGGTCCTATTCGAATGAAGGTACCTCTACTAGGTCATGTCGAACAGTGAATACCCCAGGTCCCCTTTGATGTAATCTGAAGCTTTTTGAGCATCACCTATAGGAGAGGAGCAACCCTATAAATGATTTGGGCTAATCATGATCGTCGGAGGAGGCCAGAGATGCGAGGAATCAGCGATTGAAGGAGCTCCAATGCCTTGTTCTTCCTGTTCTTCCAACGAGTATCAGTGCCGTCCAATTGGGGCTGTCTCTTGATCTGAATGTGGCCTTCCACTCAAGAGGTGAAGCATCACCCTCCATCTCCATTGGATCATGATTAAGTGATACACGTGGTGTGTTTTGGCCCATTTGATAATACACCCCTAGGTAAATATTTAAGTTGCCCCTCCACCATTTATAAATGGTTATTATCTCTGTAAATATTTAGCTTCATCAATATTTCTATAATAATTGCATAGGACCCCATGTACTTCTTTATATTTGCACTTAACTCCTTTGCCATGTCATCTCACATGCCCGCAACTTGAGGTGTTGGTCATTTTGCACTTATACCACACATGGTTTTTGTTTTTAGTTTATTTATAAATTTTGTATAATTAATATTATACTTTGGGATATTTTTCATGCAAAACCATATAGTTTAATTTTATTACAAATATACCCCTTCTCGACATGTATTTTATTTCAAGCATTTTTATTTTATTAAATAGTTCATGTACTCTAAAATTAATTGGATAATTTCTCTATATGTCTTAAATCATGCTTGTTCATGACCATATTTTTATTTTGGCATTTATTATATTTTCCCATTTTTGAAAAAAATTAAATAAGCTCCTTTTATTCCATGTTTGCATATGAAAATAAAAAAAACTAAAAATTCCAAAAAATTATATCATATATATTATTATAGATACTACCTCCAGACCAATAATCACACAGAATATAAAAGGAAAACCTTAAAAATTACAAAACCTTAAAAATTACATAAAATCATAAAAAAAATTCTTAAAAATACAAGAAGTTTTTTATTGTATATTTTTTATTTTGTGATATGGTCACATAAAAAATAGTTTTGGGAATTTGTGAGATTCTTATCCAATTTTAATACAGAAAACACTTTGGCCTATTTATTGTATTCATTGTTTCATACATTTTAATAGATTAAAAATACATAAAAAAGTAGCAAATAAATCTATAAACATTTCAAAACAAGAGTAAATATCAAAAATACAAAAACATTTTATTTTTTTGAATTTTTAGTATATATAAAATTACAAAACTATATATATTATATATACTATATAAAACGTATATTACTTCTTATTATTATTACTACTAATAAATATTTTTATTATATTTCAAAAAACTTGCAAAAAATATTATTTCTTTATATATATATTATTATTATATAAATATTTCTAATATCTACAATATTATTATTATCATATATAAATACATACTACACTTTAAAAATAAAAAGATTAAAAATCTACAAATTTTAAAAGAAAATAAAATTTAAAAATTTAAAAATAAATAAACATAAAATAAATAAAATTATGTAGAAAATAAAAAGATATAAAAACCCATAAATAACAAAAAAGTAAAAAATATAATAAAAATAATTCACATTGGTTATTATTAATAATAATAGTTATACATATCCATGATTTGCACTTGGTGGTTTGACCCCTGCATTTACGTGTTATACACATCTTTTAAAGGGTATAATAGATTTCACCACAATTTTTTTTCATTGCTTAATCATTATCGTGGGTGGATTGTTGGTTATCTGATTAGTTCACGTGCCGAGTGCCTAGTGCTGAGAGAGGGCCGATATAATGGTCATCATATCTGAATTGTTGGACACCGCATGCTCCTACAAGACTTGAGGTTAGGCACCACTCCTCCGAACAGATACGTAACCAACCTGGAAGATTGTACCTAGAGCAATATTTTGTTGTTGCTATCATATACCTGAACACTAAGTTTTGAAGGTTAAGACTTGGTTCACTTCATTATTAAGGTAAAAGTAGTGAACTCAAATAGAGTCCTAAAGCAGAAGATACCTTTACTAAAATCATAGCCTGTCAGTCGAAAGATGTATTTTGCTTTTCTTTGAATTGCCTTTCAAATTGATGAATTTCTAGGTAATTGTTGTATTTAATGTTACGTATTAGGTTTTCATTTTGTAAAGCTATGTAAATACATTTGATAACCAAATTGATTTCATGTAGGAAGCCACATAGGTTAGAGGGAAAGTTGGGAATTACTGATTAAATTTGAAATAGGCTGAGTTTGGGCAGAAGCTTCAGTACAACATGAACTAGTCCTAAAACTTTATTGGAATTTTATATGAGTCCTTACTCGACCTCTTGTGCCAATAGTAGAGAGGAAATCGTGCTCAACAACACTTTGGCTCGGGTTCGGGCTTGCGCTTGAGAGAGAGACAATGCAGATTTTGATAGCTTTGTTGCAGGTTTTCATTAATTAACATGTCGAATAAATTAATCCATCAGATTAACTTGAAACCTGACCATTGAGGGAATTCGAATCAATGCTCTATATCAACCATTTCTAGATATTAATTAACACCTTTTTAGAGGGTAGTTACATATCTCGAAGGACCATGAAAATATCAATAAGAACACATCCCTAAACATGAAATTTTTTGCGCAAGTTTCTCATTCTCGCTCAGTTCTTCCACCACGAAGCTCCTTTCTTTCCCTCTCTTCCGCCGTTGTTTTGTGAGGGGCATTTGAGGACGATTTCGTCTATGTGAACGGATCAAAGTTGTGCCGTCGTATCTTGGGCATGGATCGCCCAATGCTCCGTGTATTGTGGGGTGATATCGTCTACAAGGACAATGCTTCATGGGCGTTTTTGTGATCCATATTCTAATATTTTTGTTGTTTTGTTTATTAGATACCGCTTATTGTATTCCCTTTCCTGGATCTTGCTCTAATGTGATGTATCCTTCATATAATAAGTTCATGTTTATTCCCTATAATTGGATTTTTAATCAGAAATACAAGATTACTCCTATGTTAATCTGCATTGCTACTGAAATGATTCATGTTAATCCAGAAAATTACTGTTTGATTTATATCATGTTGATTATGGCAACGACAGTTATAACCATATTTGATATGTATAGCTACGATGTCCCCACAAATCAATTTAATTATTACATGTTAGTATTGAATTTTCAGGATGGTGAAGGTTGCTATATATTGTAAAATCAACAATAAATGGAAGTGCTTCTTTTTTTATAATTTATGCAAAATATGTGTATAATTTTATTTGATACATGTACGACTAAAAGGAGTAAATCCAAAAAATGTCGAGAACTACAACCCAATTTTTTTTTGTAATTACACCGTGCCCTTTATAAATCTACTTTTTTGACGCATATGCCCACGTCCAAGGGTGGTGATGTAAGATAGTAAGATTATATAAGATGAGCTGTAATTTACGTGGGTCATAGTTTAATTACAAAGACTATACGGGAAAATGTAGTTGGGAAAGATTAAAGGGGTCATTGTCTTGTTTAATATTTTTAGATATAGCTCTCCTTGAGATTCCAGATTGACGCCTTCACTCGGTGACCGGAGAACTATGAATTTAGAAGTTCCTAGGGATATAATGTGAATATGAGAAAGGGAGGGGCATACCTGTATACGGTCACAAAGTACGAATCCCAAAATTATACATATTTCATTCCTTGTCCTTCTGATATGGGAAAATATGATTATTTAAACCCCGAGCAGTTTGTGTATTCCCAGAATCAACTTCCACGAATTATGTGTGCATCGAATGAAAGTTGGTCTTCATCTGCATATATAAATTAAGTATTTGAAGTTATTTTGTCAGAAAACTAGCTTTCTCGAAAAGGCCAATCTATTAATGGAGAAAACATCAAAGCCATGCTCATATGTCAAACTTTGTGCGAAAGTGCTCCAAATCTATAAAACCATCTAGCATAATTCCCTAATTATCAGCACCCACAGATCCGTTAGCGTCTGCCAAAGCCAAATGAAAATCGCAGCTTGTCCATGTACATGCTCGTTGACAAACCATCACCTTCCTTGCAACACGGACCATTGTATCCCCCGATCGGAGCTCCGCGAGCGAGGCTTATGGCACAGTCCTGAACCGAACCCCGTCACTGCTCCCACCTTTAAACCTGAGCCAATTTATCGTGACTCATTGTAATTAACTTCATTCCCTGCGTCAACTTTAATTGATATGATCAAGCAGCAGCGCAATCGCCGGCCCCACACCGCCTACTCTTCCATTCCTCTCGTGACTTGCAGCGACATGAGCTTCCCAGACGAAGCATGCTCGCTGCCTTCCGCGTCCTACCTTTAGACACGAAACTTCAAACTTTTTCCTTGAGCAACTCTCCTATGGTAGTTTAATATGCCACTGCTGTACAGAATTCACATCCATCAATAAATTAATACAAATAGGATGGGAGCTTTATTACGATCCTAAGTGCGCATTTTGAGGAAATAATTCCAGTCCGTGTTCTTCCAGTCACCTTTATTTATTGAAAGAAATGTCAGAGGCATACCTCGTAGATTTCGTAGTCGGTCGTTTTGAAAGTTAGTCATTATCTAAACATTCTTCGCTTCACTTTTAGTTCCCGGTTACATCAGTACTGCCTTATAAGAAGACGATTTCGTCTCTCCATCTCTAATCCATTAAGCACAATCTCATTAACCGGGCAATTATCCGCAGAAACATGAAGGTAAATCATGCTTCTCAATGCTTTCTACCATAATTCAATTATCATCCCTTCTCACTTCGATGCATTTGCACAAGTAGGTGAAATTAATTGTGGAGGTACCAACAATGACTAATCCACGGGATCGCGCAAGAGCCATGCGACTAGTTTCAGGGATTCTTGGTAGATGCACTGTAACGAATGCATTTGTGGCAGTGTGGGTAGTTTCTAAAATTTTAGTTTGTTGGTCATTCAGGTATTGGATCGATATCCGTTGACGAAAACGAGAAGAAGCTGACGATTATCGGGGAGAATATCGACCCCGTAGAGGTGATAACAGTGCTAAGAAAGGGCAAACGTACAACTTTACGATTCTTGAATTGCTTGGGCCCATTGCTGAAGGTCAAAGGAATGGTCTCCGTAAGTGTCAATCACTTCAAGGAGATCAAAGAGAATCGAAGATTGTTAATCCCCCAGTGACGATTGTTGACAAGCCTACTGCTCCACCACATCCACCAAAGGAAACAACTACATTAGGACAACAACAACACGGCTCTCCTCTATTTGAAGTCTTTGAGATCAGGGAACCAAGTAGGTTTGGTTGTTTATGGTAGTCTTGAGAGTGAAGTGAGTTCTTGTATTCGGTTACGGTTTTAGCTATTGCTTTTGTCCATCTGTGAACAGTCCTTGTTGATGTAAGATAAGCATGTTCTTATGATTCGCAATTTGATAATCTCTTTGGAACAAGTAATTATTTAGCTTCAAATTACAATGGCAATAATGAGGTAGCATAAATTTGTTGATGACTTGCAATCTACATGAACTTCGTCGATTCTTCTCAATATTCTTTCATGACAGGATAACTCTAATTATAGAAACATGTCTTAAATTTTTAGGATCGCCTAATTGTAAACATGTAGACTTGACAACAAACATATTCTTAGCAAAATAATTATAGTTTGATACCTTTGATTATTTATTATAATGAGAGCAATATTTTGCATATTTTTATCACTTCAAAAATTTTTGAGCCGGTGAATCGAGCCATGAAGGAAAAGGTCTCGGGGAAAAGTTAAAAAATTTTATACAAGCCAACAAACAAAAAATCTGCTCAAGACAGCAAGTTCGGAAACATGATAGCACAACCCTCAAAAAAACTTCCAACAATATCCACCAAAATGATGAATTCAGACGCATCACCACAAGGGGAGGAGACTTGATTACTCTTCAACAAGTGGAATTAAGCCTATAGCAGTAAGGATGATCAGACAATCTATAGAATCAATCGGTAAAAGATTAAATAGCAAAAGGAAGATAGATCCCTTGTTTATGATATAATTGAATCACCATACTTAATACATCTAGTGAAAATGGGATAGCATCTTCCCTTTCAGAAAATCCAACTCACAAAAAGACCATGAGTAATCTATACTCAAGCTTTCGAGTTTAAGTTGACCATGGGCACCCATCGTACCATCCAGAAAACCAACATTAACTTTAGAAGAAGGGAAGAGATTCTAAAAAGTGTCTTTTAAAGATGTGCAAGCGTAAAGAATTTGAGCCATAAGTTTTTAAAAATCATAGCATAACTCACATCTGCTAGCTAGCAAAATATCTCTAAGTTTTGCATTGTTCAAAATTATATTTTTCTAGGATTCCTACACCCATATCCTTGTATACTTTTATACATGCTTGTTGAACCTTCCGCATAATCATGAATTACACCTAGACGAATGAATACTTACTCCGTGTTACATCATGAACCTTCCATTACTTTAACTCACTTAGAGTTAATCTTACCAAAGTAAGTCCAAAGGCAAGTATTTATTTATTTTTTATTTTATTAACTGCAATTCCCCTTCGTTTTCTTCTTTCTCAAGAGATCCACCAAACATCCCCCAGCTCCTTTGCAACCTCAAACCTCACCAAATCCCCATCTCCCATCCCCTCCTCCCTCCATGATGCCTCCTCTCCCAACAGTGTCGCCCCTGCTCTCGATCTACATGATGGAATGGGGATCTTGATCTCCCTCGTGTGCATCTTGATATGGTCCACCCAATTCAAGAACCACTAGTGAGCTGGTTGTCAGAGTAGAATGGCACGTATATGAACCACCTGATGAATACACATTTATTCATCTTTGTTCCTTTATTTTATATTTAAATCCCTAGAGAAATGCTTGTTAATATAGCGAACTTGAAAATTAACATACTAACTATTGTATGTAAATAGTGCTTAAATACTTGTATTTAAGTACAAAACAAATGAATAAAGAAAGAAAAGAAAATAAAGGAAGTATTATACATACTAACTGACCCTAAACCCCGATATTAAGTCAATATTTACTTGATCGACAAGGAATAAAATAGAAGGAGATAAGGGTAAATAAGCAAGGACAAAATAATACTGTCACCTAGAAACCCTAGGTGCCTGATACACTACACATATAGCTGAAACTTACATTAATTTATACACAATCTTCCACACTCCAAATAAAGATATTTTCTACATAAAATATGTACATAGTAATACCTATAAAAGTATAAAAATAAGTGCACATAAAAATAAAGTATAGTGTGATTGGGAGACATAGATGAAAAAATCGCAAACAAAACTTCATAGATTAATATCTTCTCCATATAAACTTAAAATTGACCAAACTTGACTTTATACTCTAAATTAAATTATCAGTCTAATGAATTAGATGTCATCAAAATTGAAGTTAAGATATAAAAGTTAGCTTTTGGGTCTAATTTTATTATGAATCTATACATTTTTATTCATTTAATTTATTTTTTATATTTTCCTTCTTTTTATATTTTTTAATACTTGTAATTATTATTTGAATTATATTAAAACCACAAACATAAAAATAAATCATTAAAAATCATTAAAATTGATAATGTAATATATTTTATAGGTATCCTTACATATGTTATACAAACCCATATTTATTTAATTATTATGATAAACAAAGAAAAATAAAATAAAAATATGTAAATACATATTTAATTATTTTTTAAAAATATAAATTATGTACATAAAATAATAAAATCTTTAATAAAAAAATAAAATACACTTGGGTATTTATACCCATATTTATACTTGTAAAAATTATATATACTAAATAGGTCAATAAAAATAGTAAAAATTACCTAAAAATAACACATAAAATAAGAAGCATCTTTCACTTTTTAAGAAAAAAATAATAAAAACATTTATTGCTCTTTTTTCATTTTATTTCCATTTTCATTCCTATTTTACCTCTGCGGTTGACGTGGACCAATAAGGGAGCGACCTATTTGACCTACGACAACATGTCACTGAACACTAGGATCGTCCATCCTTTGTATTTTTCTCATTTTTGCCAAATTTTCTGGCTCACCATTGTTCTCATCTGCCCCCAATTTCTTTAGCATTGTTCTTCGTTCGATGATCAATTTTCACGCATATCAATGCTTGAACTCATTCAACCATCGATCCATGCAAAAACCCTAGGCGAATACCCCATCTCAGGCTGCATGTAATGTTGAATCTCCATTTCATCACCTTTATTCTTTCATTTTAGCCTTAAATATCATGCTAAATGCATGTATATATCATTATTTTATGAAATATAAAACTCAATAATTCACATCAAATATTGTATAAAATATTTGTACAAAATACTATATTTATTTCCAAAATAAAAGAATAAAGGAAGAAAATAAAAAATGAAGTGTAAAATATAATGATTGACCCTAGTCCCTGAGACCCAGTCATAATGATGACTTGGTCGACTAGTAATATAGTAGGAGGAGATAAGGAAACCAATTGTACAGAAAACACAACCTAAAACCCAAATTTTATAGCCCAAAAATTATGGTTTGGGATCTCTTTTATTTTTTTACACCTCAAGTCAAAAAACCCTCAACATGAATATTGTACATAAATATACAAACAAAAATACAAAATTTATTCATTCTAAAACATTGCAAATTATGCCCGACACAATAAAATATAAAGCCTCAAAGAAAACTTTGTGGACCTGTATCTTATCCATACAATCTCAAAATGCACCAAACTCACTTTTTATTATTAATAAAATAAAATTAGCTTTTTAATGAAGGTGGTTTCATTCAATTTGGAGTTAAGATGAAAAATGTGGCTTTTGGGCCCTCATTGTGAAGCACACCTGTGTAAAATATTCATTATATTTACTCCTTATATTTTTAAGTTCCTTATATTCTTATAATTTTGTAAGAATCATTTAAATTACAAGTAAATAATAAAATTAGAATAAAACCATTAAAATATATTAAAAAAGTTAGTATACTTCAATATATCGATGAATTATAGATATAAAGTACATATATAATAAATATCCCTAATTATGTTAATACAAAGATGATCACAGAAAAATAAATTAAAAATACCCATAAGTGTATTTAAGCAAGTTTAGATATATAAATTACGTTTATAAAATAATAAAATATGTAATATAAATTAAAAATAAAATATACAAAATACAAGAATATATACCTATATATACATGTAAATAGTAACACCTAATAAAATGCAGTGTAAAAATAAATAAATAAATCCCAGAAACTACTAAATTAAACTACGAGCATATTCCATGTTTTAACCCTCATTTATTAAAATACATTTCTATTTTTAAATAAATTTAAAAAGTAATTTCGTCATTCTTTTTCCTAGTGACCAACCAGTATGCGAGGACCGTGGAACCCAGGTCAACGTCCTTGCACCCGCCTCCTCTTTTGTTAGAACTCCACCTACCCCCTTTTCTCCATTTTCTTACCGCTACACCTTTTCTCCATTTTCCTTGAGACCACTACCAATCTTTAACCCTATGATTCGTTACAATCACCCATGCCTTAGCTTCCACCAACCATTGTCCTTGATCTCCCCATCTTTTCTGCACTTTTGCCCATCACCATTCCTATAGATAAGGAAGCCCATATTCCTTCTCCATTTTGATCCATATCTTTGACCCGTAACCCCAAAAGGAGCTCTAGATTTGGTCTTGTAGGTGAAAGCATCAAGAACAACTGCCTTATTGCGTGGAAAAGGTTGGAGGAGTGCGATCCAGATGTTGCTAGAGCTCCACCAATGACACCTTCCTGCTCCTCGACTCAGGTCGTATTGAGATGTTAGGTAACAATCTTTTCAGTGCTTTTCATTCTAGTAGTTACGATTTAATCTTAGTTTAATTAATTAGTTGTAAACTTAACTTAAATTTAGATTTTAAAATCGTCGGGGCCTTATGCTCCAACACCAAACATTGTGCACTTCCCGTTTCCATCCCCTAGTTTCACCCCATTTACTTTCCTAATCATCTCTTCATTGAATACCTTTGTATCCCATTGATCCTGTAAGGATCGAGCGGGAGTCGGATTCCCATCCTTCGCCTTCATTATGAGCTCCCACGACTCGCTTCCCCATTATGCATCTAGCTTCATCCTAGGGTCGAGCCCCTCAATCTTTTTGTGCGTGTCCTTATTAAAATGACCACTTGGACCATCATCTCAAAGCAAGAATAGAGGATCTAGTTTACATGAACTCCATGGCTCCTCTTACGAGCCCTAGACACATAATAGGGTACCTGCTGATGTGCAAAGCTTCCAGGAAGGAGAGGAGGCCTTCAACGATGGAAGAGGTGGACGAAGGCGAGCGGAATAAACGAACAAATCTCACCGGAGCTTTATTCTTTAGGAGTTCATTCAGACTCCTCTTCCACCGTCAGATCGGGTAGATGACCCGGATCTAATATGGGCCCTTTAAATTAAAGAAAGCGTACTCGGCAGCAACTGCTAATCTCCTCTCATGGAATCCCTAAAGCCCTTCGATCAGGCATGCTTTAATGGGTAAATTGCTTAGTAGCCCCCTTCAATTTTGTATTTTGTGATTAGTACTGTAAATATCTAATTATATTATATCTTTTGTGTAAAAATTGCATATGGACCCCATACTTATTGTAAATAACATTTAGATCCAGTGTAAGGTCAGCTCGTGTAGTCCTTATATGAGTTGGGCAATTTGCATCGAACCTAACCCATGTTTCTTTATTTTCTTTTATCCTATTTAATCATATCGAGGATGCAATATGGTTCTGAAGGATGAACCAAATATAGAGAGATCCAATAAGATTTCATTCTTGAACAAAAAACCATTTTTGGGTTTCTTTCATCTATTCCATGATCGAAACAAAAGGGAATACATATTACACCATAATTTTGAATCAAAAGTGAGATTTCAAGAAATGGTAGATCTATTCACTCTATCAATAACTATGTATATAAAATTTGTACTTTAGTTCAAAAATTTGGTATTTTTGCACTGCAACCCCTTTACTTTATTTTTATTACAAAAATACCTACTAGCCTGTAAAATACATTATTGTATTTTATTTTTAAATGGCTCCTATGCATGGAAATATTTGGAAAATTATAATGAATGCTTCAAATATTGCTTGTTTACTCCGTGATTTTTAATTAGCATTTTACTTGCAGATCCTATTTTTTAAAATAAATTTAGGAGCTATTTAATCCCTATATAAATATAAAAATACAACAATTACAAATTTATTTAAAAATTCCAAAAATAGTATATATTATATATTAGTATATAGCATTACTCCAAATAAAAAATCAAAATTTCCTTCTATATAATTTTATTTATATTGCATGATATATATTAAAAATAGGTTTGAGAAATTTTGGACTTTTTATCTATTTTTAAATCTCAAAATAATTTGACCTACTCCCTATTTTGGAGTTTTTTGGATGTTAAAAATACCTAAAAATTAGAAAAATTATGAGAAAAATCAAAAAAAGAGAAAAATATTTAAAACACAAAAAGGTTTTATTTTTTTATTTCTGAGGATATACCTATATTTATAAATATAAAACCTATATTACTTATATATACATATATATACATATACAATTAATAATATAAATTATATTGTTATATATACTTAAAATAAATTTTATTGCCTTAAAAAAATAAAAGTATTATACCTATTTTTATTTACTGAATTTTCCTTAATTTTGTTATATATTATATATACTACTTATGTTCAACATATTATTATATATAAACATATATATATATATATATATTTACATATATAAAAATAAATTAAAAATTAGAAAAAATATTAAAAATTTTATAAAACTAAAAAACATACCAAATATAAAACATAAAAAACCATAAAAATTACGTATAATTAAAGATATGATGACAAGCAAATCGTGATCCACGTTAAGTTGTAAATCAGGGTTGTTGCGACCTGAACTGCCAGGCTATGTCAACAAGAAAAAGAAAGACCACCAAAATAAATAAATCAAACAATCAGGCAAATAGCGGTCTCGCAATTTTATTTTACCTGGTATAGATACCGGGTCAAACGCAAGGAGCACGGATTGGGAAAACCTACGAAGTAGTCGAGAATTAAAAATAAAAGAAATAAAATATTTTGGTGGATTTTTATATTTTTAATTTTTTGTGATTTAGTTAATAAAAATGTATAAGAGAACTCAAAAAGACTTAATCAAACAATTATTCAACACAACAAAAGTTGTCAGAAAATTAAAATAAAAATATTTTTGGATTTTTTAAAATTTCAAGTGTTTTTGATATTTTTCTTAGATTTTTCTGATTTTTAGTGAATTTTCTAAAAATGAAATATGTGTAAAAATAAAAGCTAATGTGCAACCATAATATAAAGGCTATTTGAAAATATAAAAATAGCCTATAAAATTCCTACAATAATCTTATGATAAAGTAAAAATGATAACCTAATTACAGAAGAAGAAATTGTATTTTTTTTGTTTTTTCTGAATTTTAAATGATTTTTATAAGTTTTTTAGTGTTTTTCAATGTCTAGGGTTTTACAAAACTAAATCAAACAAAAATTGCATTGAATCAAAAATACAACAAAATAAACACACAGGAATTTTTTTTAATTTTTTAGAGGGTTTTTAATATTTTTAGTTGATTTTTCAAATTAGACATAAGCAAATTTCAAGGTTTTTGAATTTTTTAAAATAGAAATGATAACAAAAAGGGCCCAAAAATTCATGGAAATTTTTACACAGGGGCAGGAGCTACGTATCCAAATTTCATGAAATTTGGATAATGTTTAATATTTATTCAAGCCAATCAAAACCATAAAGCACACAAGGACCTATATGAAAAGAAAGTAAGTTCCAGGATCCAAACAGTAACACCGAAAATGTATGGGGCCAAATACACAAAAAGCCCAAGGCCGCACGAGGTCGGCAGGTGAATTAGACGAGCAGGGGCATAAATGTCATTCTTATTTATAAAAGTTCAAATAGTAACAACAATAAAGCTCAGGAAAAGATATACATTTAACCCAGATAGCACGTGATAGACTACGTGATGCTCAAATAGAAGGACTTAAATGCAAATTTTAAAAACTTAAGGTTCTAAGTGCAAAATGTCCAAACTAAAAACAACGGCTAAAAATATTTACATGATTAAACAATAAAAGCAAAAGTGATGAGGGCCTAAGTAAAATTTACCCTTATTATTAATGGATGTTCCAACGGTCGATCGTTATCCACTTAAGATCTGACGGCTGAGCGTTGCTGGCAACGGTTCGACGATGGACGGCTCTGATCTGATCCTCTGATGGATCGGGTGGTCAAGATCCTCGAATAATGGACATCTGAGATTAGAAATGGCAAGGTGGTCTCGATCCAACGGCAGGGAAGCTCCCTGGAGGAACACCGACGAAGTCACCTCCGGTTAGCTTCGATCGGCCAATTCACGTAGCAGGGGCATCCTCATGGGCTGCTCTGATGGGGGAAATGAAGCTGGAGAACGTCCGCAGTGGCTGGTGGGCTCCGATGAGGCCTGGAGCTACTGGAGTGCTCTGACGAAGCGAGGGACCTGGAGCGGTTGTGCTTCAGCGTTTGAACCTCCAGATGAGAGCCTTCTTTGTTCAAACCTGCACAGGACAACAGCTAAGTTGAGGGAAAAATGCCTCGACCCGTTAGCAGGCGAAATGGTTGAAGGGGCGAGGTGGAGCGGGACCCTCCGGTGAGGTGACGATAGAGGAAGGTCAGGTTCCTATTCCAGGGCGAACCAGGGGGAACGAAGGGGCGAAGAAGGTGGAGAGAGGTCTCGCGAAGGTGATGGGATCGTCGGTATGGCAAATGGAAGGTCTGATGCGGAATGATGAGGTGGAGCGGCTCGGTTGATCGGAGATCGAAAAAGCAAAAATCAAAGTGAACTAAAGATTATCTAAGCTACCTGATGGAGGGATTCGTCTGGACTGGAGGTCAGCGACCTCCGGGGGTCTTTGCCTCTATGGTTCGACGGCTCCAGAGGCTCGGGCTTACCTTGCGGCAGAGTACAGCGAGAAGGCTCGCCGGATACGAGGCTCTATCACTCGCAACCTCGCTGCTACTCGCTCTCATGCCTGCTGTCACTCAGACGAAGAGAAGGAGGTCATCGGAGACGAGGGGGCGGTCAAAGATGCGATGAAAGGTGCAGCTCCAGGTGGCTATATACCCCGCAGGGTCCGCGAAGATGGGAGTGAAAGCACGCGGATCGAGGAATGGATCCCTAAGGGGATTGGCGGGCGTGAATCACCGATCAGTTCTCGATATTCGAAGCGTGAGTCGAGAGGGAATGGTGATCAGATCGCTGAGGGAAAATAGGAGATGATGGGCAAAAACCGGATCCGCGAAGCAGACCGGTCCAGGGTGTAGTTGACCGGGGTCAACGTTCCCCCGTGGACCAATCAGAATATTCCCTGGTTGAAATTATTTAGAAAATAAATTAAAAATCGAAAATGATTTTATTTTTAAATATATACACAATGAAAAATGTTTATTTATTTTCAAACTATTTTTAGTGATTTTTATTTTTTATGAAAAATAAATTATGGTATATACATTATATGATAATATATATAGGTATAAAGTACCTATGTATTTTATATTATTATTTTTATTTTCTTCTTTTTGTACGAATACTCTAATTTTATAGTTGTTTACAACATAAAATTTAGAGTATAAAATAATTTTATTTTATTTTTATTGATTATTTACAAGAGTGGAATAAATAGAAGTGTGATACAGATATACATGGTATGTACAAGGTGGAGAAATAGAAATTATTTTGTTTTTATTTTAATTTTATATTTCTAATTTTTGTTTTATTTTTAGAACTATATATAAGGGATTGGGATCACTTTTTTGTTTTTTATTTTTGTGAAAATAAAATATGTACAAATAAGAAGGAATAAACACAAGGCTGAATGACCCTATCTCTGTCTACTTGTTTTATTCGGCGGTCATTCCAATGCTAGGCCCTCCATTGGGTTTAGGTCACTCGATATTTATTCTAAATATCTCCTTCTTTTTCTTTATTCTTTTATTTTTTGCACAAATACATGCTAATTATTGATATTTAACAAATGCACGCTCAGTGGTAACTTATTGTATTTACAGCTATCTACATGGTATTTTGCCAAGATAATTAGCTAAAATAAAAGAATAAAGAGTGATGAATGAATATTCATCACCCCATATACTTTACTTTTGCTAGTACCTTAGCAAACCCTTATTTGAAAAAGAAGTGAAATAAAAAAGGAAAAGAAAAAGAAGGGAAAGATGATGAATCAATGTTGATTATTAAACTTGTCTTCATTAAATTGAAGTATGGAGCTCAGTCAGATCTTTGGATTATTAATTTGTCGGAACCTTATTTGGACTTAGGTTTGAGACTCAACAACCTCTAAGTTCCACTAATCTATAATCAAGACTCCTCAACAATCCAGATCAGAACAAGTCTACATACACAAACTATGATGACCATGAATCTTTTCTTGTACTGTGTAAGTGATATATAGCTCTCCACCTCAAAAATGGCAAAGTGACAACCACCCCCCAACAAGGTAACTCTAATACCCTGGTCTGGCAACTCTTTCCGCGAAGAACGAGGTATTCCCTTCTAAGTTCAAGTTCAACCGTCTCAAGAAGAGGAGGAAGAAGAGAATGGATCATGGCCAGTGTAGCCATGTATCCGTGGGAGCTCAACCAGTGTAGCTAAGTCTCCCCGTTCCAAGATTCATGAGATGGACATGGATAACATAAGCTTTGCTTTATTTGACTATGTACACTCCGGTGGGTATTTCATTTTCTATCAGTCCCACTAAGTTTTTGGAGTTTTTCTTTTGTTTTTGCACACATTTTTTTGATGTGCATATGTACAACATATCTACATGGTGCATCATATATACATAATGAGTTTTTCCTCTTGAACCAATAGACTATACTACTTTTGAAGCTTTATCGCAACCCCACAACTCCTGTCTTTAGACCTCACTGCTACCGGACCAAGTTGAGATGCACTTCCTTCACTAAAAGAAGAAGAGAGGTTCCGCCTAGAAGTACTACCCTCATGTGCTACCCCAAGTCAAAGAAGACTGCCTCCTCACCACCTCATCCGTAGAGAGAAAGGTGTAAAGTACTAGTCCAAGTAAAGCCATTGTCTGTGAGAGTCATGCGTGTGTTGTTAAGTGTTTTACTTAGGCTCATCAAGATGACATATGATCATAGCCTAGTGGACTCAAAGAATTAAGTCACCATGGATCTGCAAAGTCTCAACCCTAAGCCCTCTAAGGTTCCTCTTAGAATTAGGTGGATTAAGATCTTAACAAAGCTCCATTTTTCAATTTAATTCCAGGTTAGTTTAAATGTTAACTATGATTCAGGAAAAATGTACAAATATTTACAAAAATGCAATTTTTGAAAATTTTTGAAAGTGTGCAAAGTTTTTGAAAATGCTTGAAAACATGGATGTATGCATGAATGCAGATGTTTTACAAAATAGTTACACACATTTACAAAGGGTTTTGCAAACTTTTCGTTTTTCAAACATTTTACAAAAATTTTGAACCTTATACATAATTTTGATATGAAAATATTTACAAAATCATTACAAAATATTTTTACAAACATTTTTACAAAAATAATTTTATAAATAACTATGTATGTGCAGAAAAGGATTTTATGTACAAGAAAAAAATTTTAATTTTTATGGATTTTTAAGGGTTTTAGCAATTTTATTTATTAACACACTCACACAAAGTACGCGTTATGGCTAAAGTATATATGGAATATATACGACACCCCCCTATACTTAGCTCGAACGATGTCCTCAGAGTGAATCAAGAGCGATGAAGAAGACATAACTCGTGCTTAGTATATGGAAGTGAAAAGGAAAAACTATACTACAAAGACGAATGAAAGAATAGAAATGAAAAGATCTCAGGGTTTCCCCCTATACTTTGGATCAAGTATTCCTAAGTATATCAGGCTGTACACAAAGGGAAATCCAAGTGAAGAATGTACAGGGTCTACCTCCCCTATACTTAGGGTAAAATATCCCTAAGTATAGGAAGCAAAACAAAGGCAGAAATGAAGACAAATATATACAAGAAGGAAGGGACGGCATTACTCCCCCTATACTTAAGGTGAAGAATACTTAAGTATAGGCAACGATAGGAGTAATGAAACACAACGAAAGGAACAACTCAGTGTTTACACCCTACTATACTTAGGATAAGGTGCATCCTAAGTATATCAAAGATAATCCTAAACGAGACCTGGGGTGTAAAACAAGAACGGAAGAAGCAAGGAACAAATCAAGATGAAACACGTATATACAAAGTGGACAATGTTAAGGTTCCTCTCAACAAGCGCTAGGTTTTACGCCCCTAGCTAGGCGCAAATGTTAGGACAATGAAGTATTAAAATTCAGGACGACATTTGTAAGGTGAATGCCGTACTGTCGTCGTAGTCGTGGACGATGAACTACGACAAAATCAATGATGTAAATGAAGACACCCAAATAAGCAATCAGGCAGGTGTCTGCTACCGGTCAAGGATTTGGGAAGATGTGATCGGGATCTGGTAGCACAAAAGAAATCATCGGCTCAAGATCAGACTGGAGTGGAAGTGTAGAGCCGAAGAAATCGAACGTGGAGAAAGAAGTATCAGTCATGGGATCCTCTACATTAATCACCGTCTCAAAAAGGTGTGGAAAGTTATGATCAGGAGACTCAATAAGGAAACTGATATTCGATGCAGATAATGGAGAAAAATCAGATAGATCATCGAATATCGCAAAGACTGGCTCATCCTCACGAGGGTCTTCGAGGTGAGTCAACTCAGAATCTGAAAACTCAGAAGACTCAGTTTCGTGATCCGATAGATCAGATACACTCTCAGAAAGTGAAACCGAGTACACATCGTATGGTGCATCCTCCTGTAGATAACCCTCGGGGAGTAATGCAAGATCATCAGCGAGAAATGGAGGATCAGGATCTGAAGGAAAATCTGCACTACTGGCAAGCACCCACTTCTCGCACAAAAATATCTCATCAGCTGAAGTCTGCCTCTGATCAATCTTGAAACAGGAAAAGGTACTGGTCGACAATGTTGAAGCTGTCAAAGTGTCTGAAACTGATCCTCGAGCTGCGACAATGCTGGCTGTCATCTGGTCCTCATGGAATGGATCTAACTCATCAATCTGGAGGACAAAGGGCTCAAATATGGGACTATCTATATTTGTCATCCCAAAGTGGTATCCCGCATTGAGCTGTGGTTGCTGGGCTGAGTCATGATATCTATCCAAGTCAGAGTAGTGTCTCTGCAGAGTAGAAGCTGAATTGTCTGGGAATGGACACTGAAATGTATGGATTGATGGCTATAGTAGCATGGGCTCTTCCATCTCCTAGACTATCAGAAGATCTGATATCCAATACTTGTCAACTGAACAGTGTGGGACCGTCTCGAACTCTAGTTGGAAGACCAACAGGAACTTGATCAATCTCTCGGTCAGAGCCTCCACTGTGGCAGTCATGTCATCCATCATCTATGCTGCAGCAGAATCCATGTCCTCAATCTGGTGTGTAGAAGTTGTATCGTCACAGAGTACGGCGCACCCAACTAGTATCGCATCATCCTCGTGTGTTGTCCCAACTACTGCATCTCGTGAAGATGGAATCTGTGAACGTAAACTCAAGATGGCATCAAGTAAATCAATGTCAGAACTGTGGTGTGAACCACCACACAAGGTCACTACCAGTGCTATCTGATCAGCGGTCATCCCCTTCATGGAGATCTCGATAAGGTTGGTCGGTGAAAGTCTATGATCTGGAAATCTCCTTAAGAGGTCAAGAAACCTCAGCCATGCATCGTGCACTGGCTCCTGGGTGTCTAATGAAAAATCTGTGATCAAAGATCGCATCATATCTGCTCTACACTAGGGATACTATCTCTGTATAAATTCGAAGCGTAAGTCTCCCCACGTAGCGAATCTCTTTCCCAGTCGTATGTGCCATTTATGGCTCTGTCCTGAAGTGAAAATGGGAAGGTCTTCAGCATCAGCTCCTCAAGTGATATCTGAATAAACATGGGTCATACATAAACCCTCAAAGTCAGGCAGATGAAGATATGGCTCCTCGTGCACCTCCCCAGAGAATTTCGGCAGTCTCTGAATGTACTCCAAATCTAGAATGAATGGAATGAATGTAGAAGCTGACTGAGCTTCCTGGTCTGTGTGCTCATCCATCATACTGTCGTCGGAGGTGTCTGAAACTCGCGTCTGCTCTCTGTAATCGCTCATGGAGTGCACTCTCATCCAAGCAAAAGAATCACATGTGTCTTGTATCTGGTCCGTCTGATCTCTGTGGGCGTCCAACACAGCATGCCCAGAGGAATGATGGGAAGTGGAAGGAGAGAACCGAATGTCGGTCGGAGTTCCGACCTACCTCGAGAGTGGACTGGACTGATGGGAAGAAGATGGAGAATCCGTAAGAGTCGGAAAGAATGGAGGGCGATCAATCATCTAGGGGTAGACTTGAAGAAGAAGAAAAAGAATAAAGGGTGGGTGGGAGGGAGAAAGATAGATGACTGGAAAGAATATAGATAGAGGAGAAGAATATGGATGGGATCTGGCAAACAAAAAAGATCGGTCAAGCAAAACCTCTGATTCACCTACGCACACAAAGCTGATGACCGTGAAAGTTCGATCTTTTATCTTGTCGTTTTTATTTAGGTGATCAAACAGTCTTTCATAGAGATTAAGCAAGCTGGTAGGAATCCAATGCCCCAGGAGACTGTCCTGATCCCAAGCTAGATCTTTCCCAACCAGTACATGTCGCTGACAGTTTACCGGCTACCCGATCAACTCGTTCTATTAAGGATATCGCGACCCGCTTTACCGGAGACCAGAGCGATCCTCACTGGAGAACGACTAGCTCAAAATCAGTAGTCTGAAGAATGGTCGGATGTGGCTCTAGCCTAGGGTGCGGGTCACTCTCTCACTCATCCAAACCAAACAATGAGGGGATTGCTCTCCCAAGAAAAAATATTTGGTGAATGTCTTTTAGGATCAAGTTTGATTAACAATCCCAATTTTATGGTTTTTGTTTTTAGGTATTTTTCAAAAATCAAACAATGTCTAACGAATTTTTTGATTTCCTTTTTTTATTCCAAAGTCCAGAAAACAGAGGGAGGAAGACGGAAAAGCCGAGCGTGATGAAATCTATGAATGCATGCACGAGATAGAAGGCATACCTTTCTCCAACAGTATACATGCAATATGATCCGTGCATAAATTTAAACTAATCTATATAGATGCAGTGCGAGAACCGTCCTAAATAAAAACTTCTATTATCATGAAGCACCGGTTTATTTGTCTAAGTCCAAGCGTGTTCTATAGGAACAGATATTCTTTTAGGGGCTTTGGACCTAATGCTACCTGGCTCAATCAAATAGAAACCTAAGTCTAGGGGCTCAAGCACAAAAATCCACGTGAAACAAAAGAAAATAAAGCGATAAAAACCAAAACACGATGAGGTCCCCCGAGCACACCGGTGCTCGACGAAACGAAAACCGAAAATCACCAAGTCTGAAAGTCTGTCGTGGTCCCTATATTATTACAATAATAAAGTCTGCAGAAATAAACTAAGATAAACCTAATCTAACACTCCCCTCACTCCTGCTCTCCTCTCTCGCGCTCTCATGCAGCTCTATGCAGAAAAGAGCCACCTCTGAATCCCATGGGTGTGTCGGCTTTCTGAAGAATGCTGATCTCGATCATCAGGCCCTCGCAAGAAAATAAAACAAGAGATGAGTCAGTCCACAGATTATTATAGTAATAAAATAAAATAAAATGACAACTAAATGCAAAAAAAAAAATAAAAACAAATAAAATAAAATAAAAAGCAATAAAAACAAACACAAAAAAACAAAAGTAAAAGAAAACAAATAAAAACAAAATAAAAGAAAAAGAAAAGTTGAAAAAGCCAAAAAAGAACAAAAAGCCGTGAAAAGCCGCGAAACGAAGAAAAACCAAAAAAAGAAAACTGACTACTAAGTTGTGCTCCCCGGCAAGGATGCCATTCTGATGACTAGCAAATCGTGATCTGGGTTAAAGAGTAAATCAGGGTCATTGTGACACGAACTGTGAGGCTAATCAACAAGAAAAAGAAAGACCACAAAAACAAATAAATCAAACAATCAGGCAAATAGTGGTCTCGCTATTTTATTTTACCTGGTATAGCTACCAGGGTCGAACACAAGGAGCACAGATTGGAAAAACCTACGAAGTAGAAGGGAATTAAAAATAAAAGAAATAAAATATTTTTATTGGATTTTTATATTTTTAATTTTTTTGTGATTTTTAAAATTAATAAAAATGTATAAGAGAACTCAAAAAGACTCAATCAAACAATTATTCGACACAACAAAAGTGGTTAGAAAGTTAAAGTAATTTTTTTTTTTGGATTTTATAAATTTTCAAGTGTTTTTGGTATTTTTCGTAGATTTTTCTAATTTTTAGTGAATTTTCTAAACATGAAACAAGTGTAAAAATAAAAGCTACTGTGCAGCCAGAATCTAAAGGCTATTTAAAAAAATATCTAGTAGCCTATAAAATTCCAACAACAATTTTATGATAAAGTAAAAAAGAAAAACCTAAATACAGAAGAAGAAATTGCATTTTTTTTATTTTTTCCGAATTTTTAATGATTTTAATA
The DNA here is from genome assembly GCA_037367405.1 of Ottelia alismoides. Taxonomy (NCBI): domain Eukaryota; kingdom Viridiplantae; phylum Streptophyta; class Magnoliopsida; order Alismatales; family Hydrocharitaceae; genus Ottelia; species Ottelia alismoides. Next base: position 496,040 of record JAZKJV010007827.1, on the reverse strand, counting down.
AGTTTTTTAGTGTTCTTCAATTTTTAGGGTTTTTATAAGTCCAAATCAAACAAAAATTGCATTGAATCAAAAATACAACAAATCAATCACACAAGAAACTTTTTGATTTTTTAGAGAGTTTTCATATTTTTAGTTAATATTTCAAATTAGACAGAAGCAAATTTCAAGGTTTTTGAATTTTTAAAAATAGAAAATAAAAACAAAAGGGCCCAAAAATTCACAGGAATTTTTACACAGTGGTAGGAGCCATTTATCCAAATTTCACGAAATTTTGATAATGTTTGATATTTATTCAAGCCAATCAAAACCATACATCATACAAGGACCTATATGCAAACAAAGCAAGTTCCAGGGACCAAACAGTAACACACAGAAAAAGTATGGGGCCAAATATGCAAAAAGCCCAAGGCTGCACGAGGTTGGCACGTGAATCAGACGAGATGAGGCATAAATATCATTCTTATTTATAAAAGTTCAAATAGTAACAACAATAAAGCTCAGGTAAAGATATGCAATTACACGCGACAGACCACATGATGCTCAAACAAAAGGACTTAAATGTAAATTCTAAAAATTTAAGGTCCTAAGTGCAAAATGTCCAAACTAAAAACAACGGCTAAAAATATTTACAGGACTAAACAATAAAAGCAAAAGTTATGAGGGACTAAGTGTAATTTACCCTTATTATTAATGGATGATCCAACGGTCGATCATTATCCACTAAAGATCTGACAGCTGAGTGCTGCTGGTAACCATTCGACAATGGAAGGCTTTGATCTGATCCTCAGATGGATCGAGTGGTCAAGATCCTCGGATGATGGATGTTTGAGATTAGAACTGGCGAGGTGGTCTCGACCCAATGGCTGGGAAGCTCCCTGGAAGAACACTAACGAACTCACCTCCAACAAGCTTTGATTGGCCGATTCGCGCAGCAGGGGCATCCTCACGGTTGCTCTGATTGGGGAAATGAAGCTGGAGACCGTCTGCAACGGCTGGTGGGCTCCGATGGGGCTAGGAGCTACTGGAGTGCTCTGGCAAAGCGAGGGTCCTTGAGCAACTGTGCTTCAGCATTTGGACCTCCAGATGAGACCCTTCATCGTTCAAACCTGCAAAGGACAATATATGGGTCGAGGGCAAAATGCCTCTGCCCGTTAGTGGCGAAAAGGGTGAAGGGGAGAGGCGGAGTGGGGCACTCTGGCGAGGCGACGACGGAGGAAGGTCGGGTTCGTGTTCCGGGGTGAACTATGGGAACGTAGGGGTGAAGAAGGTGGAGAGAGGTCTTGCGAAGGTGATGGGATCGTCGGAATGGCAAATGGAAGGTCCGATGCGGAATGATGAGGAGGAGTGCCTCAATTGACCGGAGATCGAAAAAGCTAAAATTAAAGCGAACTAAAGATTATCTAAGCTACCTGATAAAGGGATTCGTCTGGGATTGAGGTCAGCAACCTCAGGGGGTCTTCGCCACGATGGTTCGATGGCTCTAGAGGCTCGAGCTCACCTTTCGGCTGAGCACGGTGAGAAGGCTCGTCGGACCAGAGGCTCCAGCACTCGCAACCTCGCTGCTACTCGCTCTCACGCCAGCTGTCACTCAGACGAAGAGGAGGAGGTCATCAGAGTTGAGGGGGCGGCCAAAGATGCGATGAAAGTTGTGGCTCCAGGTGGCTATATACCTCGCAGGGTCCGAGAAGATGGGAGTGAAAGCTCGCGGATCGAGGAATGGATCCTTAAGGGGATTAGCGGGCGTGAATCACGGATCAGTCCTCGATATTCGGAGCGTGAATCGAGAGGGAATGGTGATCGGATTGGTGAGGGAAAATAGGATAAGACGGGCGAAAACCGGATCCGTGAAGCAGACCAGTCCAGGGGGGGGGGCAGTTGACCGTGGTCAACGTTCCCCCCTGTGGACCAATCAGAATATTCCCTTGTCGAAATTATTTAGAAAATAAATTAAAAATTGAAAACGATTTTATTTTAAAATATTTACAAAATGAAAAATGTTTATTTATTTTCAAACTATTTTTTAGTGATTTTTATTTATTTTCATGAAAAATAAATTAAGGTATATACATTATATTATATTATATACAGGTATAAAATACCTATGTATTTTATATTATTATTTTTATTTCCTTATTTTGTACAAATACTCTAATTTTATATTTTATTTATTTACAACATAAGATTTAGAGTATAAAATAATTTTTATTTTATTTTTACTGATTATTTACAAGAGTGGAATAAATAAAAGTGTGATACATATATAAATGGTTTGTACAAGGTGAAGAGAGAGAAATTATTTTGTTTTTATTTTAATTTTATTTTCTAATTTTTGTTTTATTTTTAGAACTATATACAAGCGAATGGGATCACATTTTTATTTTTTATTTTTGTGAAAATAAAATATGTACAAATACGAAGGAATAAACACAAGGCTTAATGACCCTATCTCTGTCTACTTGTTTTATTTGGCGGTCATGCCAATACTAGGCCCTCCATTGGGTTTAGGTCACTCGATATTTATTCTAAATATCTCCTTCTTTTTCTTTATTCTTTATTCTTTTATTTTTTGCACAAATACATGCTAATTATTGATATTTAACAAATGCATGCTCAGTGGTAACTTATTGTATTTACAACTATCTACATGGTATTTTGCCAAGATAATTAGCTAAAATAAAAGAATAAAGAATGAGTATTCTTCAAGACCTACCAAAAATTTAAAAAGCAGAAAAATTACCCAAAATATTAGTTGCTTATTTTATATAAAATAAATACTCCTATCCTTGTCTTTGCTCTCTATGGTTCGACACTCTACACTTATTCACTATACACATATTTTGTAGAGTTAAAATAAAAATAAATTTTAACTCACACATTTTCATAGATTTATCTTAGATTTGTGGGTTGATTGTTTGTTGGAGAGATTGTCCACATTCTGAGTACTACGAGGGCAACCGACACATTAATTGTCGGACCCGTATTGTCGTGCACTGCAGGCCCTCCATAACCAGGCATTAGGAACCTCTTGGCGATTCTCACAACAAAATGATGCCGTTACGGGGGATATTTTAAGCTATGTATATGGGGGGACAAGCTGATTTCATTGATTTCATAAATTCTGGATCCCCTATCATCCTTATTTTGTATACAATTTGCTATACTCATGATTATTTGTTCCTAAGTATAGGGAAGATGACCGACTTCTCATTCTATATTTTAGTCATTGTAGTATAGACTTTCCTATACTAAGTATGAGTTATGTCTCCCTTTCTCTCTTTGACCTATGAGGACATTGCTTAAGCTTAGTATAGGGGGTCGTATATACTTAGCCATAATTCGTACTTTCGTATTTTTAATAAATGTGACTAAAATACTTTATGAATCAGAATGTAGAATAAACCAACTGAAAAGAATAAACATGTAAAAACTTGTACAATTTTATTCCAAAATTCTTTTTATATATTGATTAATAAATCGATTTAGATTTTTTTTGGAAAATGATTTGAAAAATGTTTGGAAAATATCTTGAAAAAACTTTTGAAAATCATTTGGAAAATCATTGTATGATATTTTCAAACCTTTGTAAAAATATTTTCTTTGCAAAATAATATTCATTTGTTAGATGAAAATTTTTAAAAATCTAGTTGCAGAGGATTTGGAATATGGTTGAAAATATATTTTGAGAAATCTTTACATTCTATTTGAAAAATATTTACTAAATGATTTTTATATTTTGTAAAAAAAAATTCAAATTTTTTTGCAAAAATAAGCTTTCAAAATGCTTCTAATACTATTTTCAAATTCTTTTGAGTACCTTATACATAATTGTAGCATACAAAATTCTTTACAAACCTTATCTATAAAATGTCTGTAAATAATCACTAACTTAACTTGTTAAATTCCAATTGTAATATCTTCAACTAATTATTGTAAATATATTTGCAATCCTGTGTAAATATCTACACATAATTCGTTTACTGGACCGTTTGTTTTAAAAAAAACCCTATAAATTTGCAAAATCCAAAAAACATTAAAATTTGCAAAACATTTTTAAAAACTGCATGAAAATTTGCAATACTTTATTCAAAAAAACCTTAAAAAGATCAAAATTAGAAAATATCTTCACAAAAATATTTCTCTTGCATTGTACATAGCATTTGCATTTTCAGAATGATCTAGACAATTGAACAAGTTTAAATTAAAGTCTGAAGATTGGTGCTTGATATACACCACAATGCACTTAATTTCAAAGGAATCCATCAACGACTGGAATTGAGAAGCTTCAGGTCACCTTGAGTTAATTCTTTAGGTTCCATGAGAATATGTTCTCGAGTCAATTCAATGTGTCTAGCAAGAACCCTTCATATCATCCGTACAAATCTTAAAACAATGGCTTGACTATAAACCTCATAAAGAAGCCTCACACTTAACACTAAGATCAATCCAGATGGATTTGTTGAAAAATCTTAGAGTCTAAGTCGCGATGATACTAGGTCACATCATTAAGGGTAGACTAGGAATTATTCTTGGGGACTGTCGAAACCAGTACTCAAATCCACTTCTTCTAGTGGCCTTGACATCTAAAGACTGGAGACTGGATTGAGACAATGCTTTGGATGAGGAATGGTCTACTGACGCAACCTTTTCCAAGACTCGAAAATATAGGTGGACCAAAAGACTTTATATTTGTCGGGGCACAAACAAGATTGTAGAAGCAATGCAAAGCAATGAAAACTTCAAAAAGAAGCCGACACCAAAAATTCTACAAAACATTTGAGCTTCCAGAAAAAGCCTGCTTCATGGTGAGGACTCGGATACACTGACCAAGCTTCACAAGGAAATGTGAATACACTAGTCCATTCCCACTTATTTTCCCATTTTTCTAAGCTTTCCTGTTCTTGGTTTAAAAACTGGCAGCACCTGACCTGAGAAGGAAATATCTTTCTCCATGAGGATGAGTTGCCAGAGGAGTAGACTCCTTAATAGTTCACTAGTTTGTCAAGGAAGAGTTGGAAAATTCACACACATGGTTCTATCATTTCAAGGTAGCTAGAGTATGAGAATGAGAGGATGGCTCTGACCATACTGTGGATTGAGTTGGATAATAGGATTATGGAACATAAGGGTTGTTGTGTCACACTTCCGAACATTGATGTGGTTCCTAACAAACCAAGAATCCAAAGGTCTTAACTGAGCTCCAATATTTGTTCTTATTAGGACAAGTACAAAAGTCAAAGATTGTTTCAAGTTCATTCTTTTTCTTTTCATTATTTTTCTACACTTATTAGCATAATTGTATGCTAGAGGCTAGTAATGAAAAGTATAGGGGGTGATGAATATCCATTTCAACTCCTTTATTTTTTCATTATGGCCTTAAATCCCAAGCTAGATGCATGTATATATCATTAATTTTTTAAACATAACGCTCAATAATTTACATAAAAGACACTTATAAAATAAAGTACAAAATACTGTATTTAATTCCAAAATAAAAGAGTAAAGAAGGAAAAGAAAAAGAATGAAGTGTCAAAGACATTAAGTGACCCAAGCGCCCAAGACCATGTCATCATGATGACTTGGTCGACGAGGAATAAAGTAGAGGGAGATAGGGCGACCAATTGTACTCAATACACAACCTAAGAATCCTATATTTATAGCCCAACAATTACATATTGTGACCTATTTTATTTTATTATTTTTATTCAACAAATAAGTAGACCCTCAACATGAATAATTTACATAAAAATACAAATAAAAATACAAAATTTATTTCATTTGAAAATAATGCACATTGTGTCAAGGACATACAAAATAAAAAGCCGCAAAGAAAATTTTGCATACCTATATCTTCTCCATACAGACTCAGAATTCACCAAACTCACATTTTTTGCTAATAAAATAAAATTAGATATTTAATAAAGGGTGTTAATTCAATTTGGAATTATGATGCCAAAGTTGGCCTTTTGGCCCTCATTGTGCAACAAACTTGTATAAAACATTCATTATTTTTATTTCTTATATTTTTAAGTTTCTTATATTCTTATGAATTTGTAAATATTATTAAAAATACATGTAGATAATACAATTAGAATAAAACCATTAAAAATGCATTAAAATAAATAGTATAGTTCAATATACAAATGAATTATATATATATATATATATATAAAGTACATATATAATCAATATCCCTAATTACGTAAGTACATAAATAAATTCAGAAAAATAATTTAAAAATACGTAAAAGTGTATTTAAATAAGTTATAAACATATAAATTAAGTGTATAAAATAACAAAATATGTTATACAAATTGAAAATAAAATATACAAAATAGATGTAAATATACCTATGTATATTCATGTAAATAGTAACACTTAATAAAATGCAATGTAAAAAAAATCTCCTAAAAATACTACATTAAGTTACAAACATATTTCATATTTTAAACTTAATTTATTAAAATAATTCTATTTTAAATGAATTTACAAAGCAATTTTCTCGTTCTTTTTCCTCGTTGGTCCACATGGACCAACCAAGATGCGAGGACCATTGACCTCATGTCAATTGTCCTTGCACCCCACCTCATCTTCTATCAGAACTGCACCTACCCTTTTTTCTCCATTTTCTTAAGCCTCCACCTTTTCTCCCATTTTCCTCGAGATGACCACCAATCTGCAGCCCTATGATTTTGTCACCCTCACCAATGGCTTAGCTTCCACCAACCACCGTCCTTGATCTCCTCATACTCTCCTTCCTTTTTCCCATCACCATTCCTATAAATATTGAAGCCTAGATTCCTTCTCCATTTTTATCCCTATCTCTAACCCGTAACCTTAAAATGAGAGGTAGATATGATCTTGTCTATGATAGCATCAAGAACATCTGCCTTGTCGGCGTGGAGAAGGGCGGAGGAGTGCAATCAAGGTGTTTCCGAAGCTCTGCCGGCGACGCCTTCCTACTCCTCGACTCAGGTCAAGTTGAGCAACTAGGTAACGATCTTTACATTGCTTTTAATTCAAATAGTTAAGATTTAATATTTGTCTCATCAATTAGACATAGCCTTCCCTTAATTTTAGGTTATAAAATCATCAGAGTCTTAAGCTATGCTCGTTCCGACCCCCATTTTCTCCCCTATTTCATTCCCTAATCATCTCTCCACTGAATCCCCTTATTTCCCTTTGATCCCACAAGGATCGAGAGGGAGTTGGATCCCCGTCATCCACTTTTGCCGGAGCTCCTCGACTCGCTTCCTCATTACGCATCCATCTTCATCCTAGGGTCGAGCACCTTCATCCCGAGGATCAAAATGTCCACCTGGAGCACAATCATAGAGCAAGAATATAGGCTCCAGGTAACCTAAGCTCCATGGCTCCTCTGACGAGCCTCGGACACAACCGAGGGTACCTACTAATGTGCAAAGCTTCCAGGAAGGAGAGGAGACATTCAACGAGGGAAGAGGTAGACAAAGGTGAGAAGAATTAGCGAACAAAGCTCGCCGGAGCTTTGTTGTTCTGGAGTTCATCTAGACCCCTCTTCCACCATTGGATAAGGCAGAGGATTCAGATCTAATTTAGGCCCTTAAAATTAACGAAGCGGTAGGTAGCAGCAGCTGCTCATCTCGCCTCATGGTAGCCCTAAAGACCTTCGAACACGTGCTTTAAGGTACATTTTGTATTTAGTGATTAGTCTTGCAAATATTTAATTATGTTATATCTTTTATATGAAAATTGCATATGGACCCCTGTACTTATTGTAAATTACATTTAGGTCCAGTGCTAGGTTAACTCATGTTGTCCCCCACATAAGATTCCTAATTTGCACCAAACAACTACTAGGTTTATTTATTTCCTTTTAGATTATAAATATCTTATTTCAATTCAAAACTTTGGTAGCACCGCAACCCCTGTACTTTATAGTTATTACAAAAAAATACCCCTACTAGATTGTAGATTAAATTATCATTTTTCATTTTTGATTAAATAGCTCATGTGCGTGTAAAAATTGGGAAAATTATAATAAACTCTTTAAATGTTGCTTATTCATGTTGTGATTTTTAATTAGCAATTTACTTACATATCTCATTTATTAAAATTATTTTAGGAGCTATTTATTCCCTGTTAAAAAATAAAAACAAACAATTAGAAAAAAAACATATCTAAAATATTGTAAAATTATAAATTATATATTATTTTAAAACATTACTCCAGACTAAAAAGAAAAAAAATACAAAACAAAAACCTAAAATTTTTAAAAACCCTCCTAATAGTAAAAAATTTGGAAAACAATATAAAACCCAAAATAGTTTTCTTCTCTATAATTTTTATTTATAATGTATAGTTTATATTAAAAATAGTTTTTAGAAATTTCGTACTTATTATCTGTTTTTAAATCTCAAAATAGTTTAACCTATTTATTAACTCCCTATTTTGGAGTTTTTTGGACTTTAAAATACCTAAAACTTATCAAAATTATAAGAAAAATAAAAAAAGAGAGAGATAAATATTTTAAATACAAAAATATTTATTTTGTAATTTTTGGTTATATATATATCTATATTTATAAGTATAAAGTCTATATCACTTATATATACATTTATATAACTATATACTTAATAATATTAGTTATATTATTATAAATACTTAAAATATATTGTATTTCCTTAAAAAAATAAAAAGTGTTGTATTTATTTATATTTACTGAATTTCCTATATTTTATTATATATTATATATATAACTTATATTATTCATATACTTATATATAGACTTATATATACTCTTATTACAAATGGAAAAAATTAAAAATCAGAAAAAGAAAAAAAGAAAAAACAAGTTATAAAATAAAAAACATAAAAAATACAGAACATAAACAACTCATATAAATTATATATAATTAAAAAACCACAAACTTTGAAAAAGCAGAAAAATGACACAAAAATATTTGTTATTGATTTTATAGATGATAAATACTCTTATACACATATTTCTTCTTTATGGTTTGACACTCTACACTTATTCGCTTTACACATATTTTGTAGATTAAAATAAAAATATGTTTTGACTCACACATTCCCATAGATTTATCTTAGATTGTGGGTTGATTGTTTGTTTTAGTGATTATCCACATTTTGAGTATTGCGAGGGCGACCGACACAACTCGTCAGATCCGACTTGTTGGGCACCGCACGCCCTCCAAGCCCAGGCATTAAGAACCTCTAGATTATTGTCACAACAAGTATATATTATCCTCCTCCTCCATTTTGAATTTTAATCCCTCTTAATTCACTTTTGAACTCTTAGATCAAAATTTGAAGCAATTGTTGGGGCCAAAAACCTATTCGAGTTATGTTGATTATTTAGGTGTCGTTGTGACTCAAATCAGATTCGCACTCAATGAGAAAAATATTTAAACCACTAATACAACAAGTAGTGAAAATGAGGAGTTTTTATACTTTTATTAACCTGGTATAGCTATCAGGGTCGAACTTAAGGAGCACAATTAAAAACTAAGTTTGTGATTCGAATCAAAGGATTTTTATTTATCTATTCAGTGGTTTTCTATTTTGCAAATTTTTATTTTTTCAAATAAGAAAATAAGATAAAAAATGCACAAGTATTCTTTTGGTATTTTTCAAAGATGTTAATAATACTAAACAAATAAAACAAAAATACATTTGGATTTATATTTTTTGAAGTGTTTTTGGAAATTTTTTACGGAATTTTTGATGTTTTTGTGATTTTTCAAAAATCAAACAGTGATAAATAAACAAACATTTCCAAATAAAAATAGATAAAATGTCCAAAACAACTGGAAATGATTTTTATGGAAAATGTAAAGAAATATCAGCAAACATGAACTTAAAATGTAATTTTTGGATTTTTTTGGTTGATTTTATATGATTTTTATAAGTTTTTGAATCTTTTGTAAATTTTTAGGTTTTAATGAGGTATTTTCCAACAAATTTATATAGAAACTAAAAGATGATAAAAGAAAACTACAAAACATTCATGGAATTTTTGAAGGATTTTTTGATTTTTTAGAAATTTTCTAAGGCCAGTAGAGAATCTATCAATTTTTTTAATTTTTAATAGTACAAAATAGAAGAAAATTAACAAAAGAATTACCATAAATAAAACAAGCAAGCAAGAGCTACATGTAATTTTTTAAAAAATTTGGAGTTATTTAGCTATTTATTGTAATCTATAAAAGACCATTATTAAAAACCGTGCACGAGGACGAATATGCAAATAATTTAAGTTCTATGGCCAACTCGATAACACAATCAGAAAGCACAAGGGCCAAACTACAAATAATCTATACAAAGGTGCATGTAACACACGACCACCACTTAGAGGGGCATAAATGCAATTTTCAAGACATTTAATTCTTTTAAGAACCAGATCAGAGTTCAGGGTAGATGATGTAAATACACCAATAAAAACATGTAAAGCTACATGTAACTAATACTCAGTTGGACTAAAGTGCAAATAAAGAGAACACAGGGTCCTGAATATAAAAAGTTCTTAACTATTCATTACAATTAATATACTAAAGCAAAATACAATAAAAGGTGAGGGAATGAGTGAAATATACCCTGCATGGGGCGTGTTGCAGACGCTCGTGGAGGCAGAGGTGAACAACTCTAATCCTACTCTGCAAAAGGATCTGACGGTTAGGAGGCGTGGAGAAGGCGTACGGTCTGGATGACTGTTACTGGCCAAATTTAATAGTCTTGGAAAGTGCGCTGATGTGTAGTTAAATCTGGCTAGAGATCAGATCCGTCGTTGAAAATAAAAGTGTGGTCGGACATATCAGATCAGAACTGGACGGGGGCGACTGATCGGACAATGCTGGAGGGTGCTGGAAGAACTGAAGCCTGACCAGCTTTGATCGAGAAGATTTATCTATCCACAAAGCAGAACATCTCACTACAAAGTACAACACCTTTATGATGGTGCTCAACATCGAATGGGTGGCTCAGATGAGATGGTGGATGGTCGGATCGGTGTGGCAAAGCTGAGCACCTGGGAGTGCTCTGCCACCTTGGATGAAGCTCAGAGGGAGCCTCTTACGCATGCTCGTACCTGCAAAGAGAATCTCGGCTCGAATACGTTCCCTTTACAATAGTTATAAGTAGTTGAGAACGAAAGAAACAACAATGGCGCGCTCTGGTAGGGTTGAGTATGGGTCGAGCTCAACCCGGGTTTGCCTTGGCCTGACCCAAAACCATTTTGGTATATGGGCTAACGGCTCGAGCCCTAGGTCCATTTATTTTTTAAAATATAGGCCCAAACCCAAACCCATCCCGAAGATTATTGGGTCAGGCTCGGGCCAGGCCAGCCATTTAGATGCCCTCATCTCAAATGCATCTAAAAATAGATGCAGATTTTGCATCTGAAATAGAAATATATGTATTCGATACGAGTTCGTAAAACCTATGTTAATGAAGCACGACTTCCAGTTTGCACAGGGAATGCATATTCGAGTAGGTCCTGGATAGTTTGAAAATAACATTAAGACGACGAATGTTCTCCTTGATCAGAACCTGGTGGAAAAGATCAACAGCTATAACCTTCTAGTGTTAGAAGATTACATCAATAAAAAGGTAACAGAGAAATCCAATATGAAACTTGTACATTTGGTAATTTCAATTGTTATATAATTTATCTTTGTAGGAGTTGCCCACTATCTTAGATGTTGATGGAGCCATGAGGAAGAAATTAGCGGAACCAATAATCACCTGAGCATGTTTTGATGAGTCTTTAAGAACGGTAATTGAAATATGCATTTGCTACCTCTCAAAGAAATATACGAAATGCCATCAACAATTGCAGTTCATAAATGATAGTTAGTAACTATTTGTAGGGTTCGGTCTATCGGGCTTTGCGGGTTTGGGCCCTATATGGCTCGAGCCTGACCCGAAATTGCAATTGGGCCAAAAAGAGGTACACGCCCGGCCCATTTTAAATGTTGGCTCAGGTCGGACTAAGCTAGTCAGGATTCGGGTCGAGTCTGGTTGGCCCGACCCAATGGTCAACGCTACGCTCTGGTGATCTCTGGCAGAAATGGGGGAGGAGATCTTTCATAATCCTATTCCGATGAGCAGGATACAGGGGGATCAGGGAGCGTATGAAGGGGTGAAGGTGAGTCGGGAAGTCGATGAGTGCGAAAGGGATAGTCTATGGAGCTCCGACCCGATGGTCGGAGCTAAAGAACTAAACGACGACGATGGGCTAAAACTCAAAGTGGATAGTGGAAACGGAGGAGTATGGAGGCTACCTAAGTTGCCTACCATGAACGACGACGTATGATTTAGGTGGAGGCAGGGTCATATCCACGATTCTGCGATGAAAAGCAGAAGAGGATGGTCGCGGCGGTGTACCCCGACCATGAGGTGAGCTGCATCGATTAAGCACTTAATCGGCCTCCAAACGAGAGCCAAAGAATGTTATCACTACCTAGACACTCAAATGGAAGAGAGGAGGCAAGGGATGAGCTACCTCGCAACAGTGGCTGAGGCGATGCATTTATAGGGTGTCTCTAGGGTCTAGAAAAATTGAAGGTGTGTGCAAATCCCTAAGAGGATTTGGCTCTGCCTAAGGATCCAGATGGATCACAGATCCTAGGAGAAGAATCGGGCGTGAAAATCAAGGGAGAAAACGGTCAAACTCGAGCTAGAAAAAGGAAAGAAATTCGATCTAATGATTGACTACCCTTGTCGGGCCCGGAGGAGGGGAGGTTGACCCGGGTCAACGGACCCGGATTGACCAATAAGAAAAATCCAATTGTTAATTCAAAGAATATTAAAAAAATAGGAAACATTTTTAAAATAAAAATTGATAAAATTTAAAAAATGTTTATTATTTTTAAGCAATTTTTTTTGTGATTAGTAATTATTCTTATGAAAGTATATATACAGTATATCCAGTATAGAGTCTTATGCAAATGTATAATATACCTATATATTTTATTCTTCTATTTTTATTTTATTATTTTTACACAAACATCGTTTATTTTCTTTTTTTATATATATACAATATAATTTAAAGAGTGTAAGGATTTTTTATTTTAATTTTACAAATGAAATAAATGTGTTAAATAAAAAGGTATAATGTACGATATATACAAGTGTGGCCAGTATGCAATGAAATTTTGATTTTATTTTTAATTTATTTTTTGTTTTACAATTTTTATTTTATTTTTATTTTATTGTTAGGACTAAACAAGTATTTAAAATACAATATACACAAATTATGTGTTAAATATAAACATATATAAATATATATATATACACACACAGACATAGGTATTATCTCGTTGTACAATACACTCAAAAAGCCAACTTTCACACCATAACTCCAAAAACTTTGAACCACTCTTAGTTTAAAGGTAATTGAATTTAGTGTCCAATAAAGGTGATTATGAAAGAATCTGAGTTCATATGGAGCCACAATTGATCTTTTATGTTCTTATTTTTGTGGCTTTTTATGAGTGATATTATTTATACTTCGTTCATCAAATCATATTGCAACTATTTTTGTTATTTAGAAATATTTTTATTTACAAGTTCTATTGAGAAAATAATTTATTTTGAAGTCTTTTTATTGATGATTAAAATAGAAGAAGGGATATGTACATAGAATGCATAGTGATGAATATACACAGACCCTATCTCCCCCTACTTTATTCCTTGTCGATCAGGTCAATAATCGAACTTCCCTCAGGTTTGGGTCAATCTGTACTTATTACATAATTACATCCTTCTCTTTTTCTTTTCCTCTTTATTCTTTTATTTTGGAACTATGGGTGTTAATTATACATTATTAACAATAGTATATACAATGATAATTTATTGGATTTACACATATTCACATGTGTTTTTGCTAAAAGATATGGCTAACACTTTACACATATACACATATTCATCATCCCCCTATACGTTACCTTTGCTCGTTCTTGGCAAAAACTTATTTGAAAAAGATGTGAAACAAAAAGAAAAGAAAAGAAAAGAAAAAGAAAAATAAATAATCAAAGTTGATTATAATTTATTTTCATAAAACTCGCGTATGGAGCTCTGTCAGACCTTTGGATTATTACTTTGACGGAACCTTATTGGGAAACGTGTTTAAGACTTAACAGTCTTCAAGTTCCATGATTCTATGGTCGGGTTTCCTTAACAACTAGGTCAGAACAAGTCTACAAACGCAAACTCTAATTACTATGAATATTTCCTTGTACTGTGTAAGTGATATCTAGCTTCCCACCTCAAAAATGGTAAAGAAACAATCTCCCTCAACAAGGTAACCCTAATCCCCCAGTCTAGAAACTCTTTCCTTGGGGAGAGGGGTATTCCCTTCCACGTTCAATTACGACCAGCTCAAGAAGAGGGGAAAAGGAGACAATGAACCGTGGCCAGTGTAACCACGTAGCCCTTGGAGCTTAACCAATGTAGCTAAGTCTCCAGCTGCTAGCTTCCATGAAATGAAACTGTGGAACACAAAAGCTTTGCTTATTCAACAATATATACTTGGGCAAGCATTTTATTTTCAATCAGGCTTGTCTCCTTTTTTGAGTCTTTGTATTTTGCACATTTTTGTGTCAAATGTACAACATATCTACAAGGTGCAACATTTACATAAGGAGTTTTTCTTCTTGAGCTAGTAGGTCTCCCTCTTTTGAAGATTTATTGCAACCCACAGTGTCCAATCTTTAGACCTCGATGCTACTAGACCCGATTGAGGTGCACATCCATCCCTAGAGGACGACAGCTGGTTCCTACTTGTTGTACTACACCCGTATGCTGCTCCAAGATAAAGGATTCTCCCTCCTTACCACCTCATCCGTGTTGAGATACGTGTAAGGTATGTGTCCAAGTCAAGCCATTATCTTTTAGAGTCAAACGTGCATTGTTAAGTGTTCTACTTAGGATAATCAAGAAGACATGTCAACATACCCTAGTGGACTCAAAGAATTAAGTCACTATGGACCTGAAAAGTCTTGACCAAAAATCCTATAAGGTTCCTCTGACTTAAGTGAGTTAAGATCTTAACCAAGATCCATTCTTCAATTTTATTCCAGACTAGTTTAAATGTAAACCATGATTCTGAAGAATGCACATGCAAATATTTACAAAAAATCTTTTTCGTGAGCATTTCTCAAACCATGCAAATTTTTATGGAGTTTTTATTTTTTCAAGATTTTTTAGGTTTTTTTGAAAAGAAAATAAGGAAAGAAAAGTTTTCACAAAGATGTATACATATTTATAATAGGGTTTGTGTTATAGGTTTTACATACAAATGGATTTTAATTCCAGTATCTTAAATTGGATTTATTAAGTATACTTATGTACAAAGAATTGGGGGTAAAATATATATATATATATCTATATATATATTTATATACGGGGCCTTTCAAATAGGACGCAGTCCTTCTTGAGTTCAGGAAGGCCGCCCCTTTTTGTATAAAAACAAGCACTTTAGTAGAATATGTATACCGTTTGTATTATAGGTGCACGTTATAAATACAAAGCCACATACAAAACTACGTATTATCAGACAAACATTAAAACTGCACATTATAATACAAAACTGTATATGTATTCTACTAAAGTCATCCTGTTTTATACAAAAAAAAGGATGGCCTTCCTTTACTATGGAAGGACTGCGTCCTATTTGAAAGAAATCCTATATATATATATATTTATATATACTTTTTAAATCCCACAAGTTATTTCCCATGTGACAAAACAATTTTGCAAATATTTTACAAACTTTTTCAAATAATTTTCAAGACTATTTTTAAACATTTACAAACAATTTTACAAATTATTTTTTCAAATATTTTATTATCATACAAATTTCAAAAATTTTGTAAAGTATACCTAATTTTGATACAGAAAATAATTTATAAATCTTTTGCAAAGAAAACATTTTTGGAAACATTTTTACAAAATACGTACAAAGATAATTTTCAAAGGTTTTTGCAAACATTTTTTACAAGGCATTTTCAGAAACATTTTTTGAAAACATTTTTATTCTGATTTTATAAATAATAGCCATGTTAACACACAGAGTACGAGTTATGGCTACAATACATATAATATATACGACACCCCCATATACCTAGCTCGAACGATGTCCTCAAAGTGATCAAAGAGCGATGGTGGAAGACATAGTTCGTGCTGAGTATAGAGAAGTGAAAAGAATCCTATACTACAATGACTGAAAAGAATGAAAGAATTAAATCAATAGAAGTTGGTGATCCCCCCTATACTTAGGATCAAGCAATCCTAAGAGTAGAAGATTGTACATGAAGCGGAAAACCGATGAATAGAATGTATAAATATTACCTCCCCTATACTTAGGATAAAATATCCCAAGTATGGGCAGGAAAAATATAGGTAATGGAAAAATGAATAACCACATGTCTAATACCCCCATACTTAGGATAAAGTGCATCCTAAGTATAACATACTCATAAGATGGATTTGGGGTACTATAGAAAATGAATGAATGGTATAGACAATATGGATCTATATAGAGGTGGAGTAGAAGTGAAAATCAGGTATGAGATGTAGGTGATGTGAGTCAAGGAACACATCTCATACAAAATGAATAGAGCAAACATCAATGGTCACTGGATCATGATTAAGATATGGCTTATGGCACTGACTGTTAACTCGAAAGGTGGACTCAGAAGACAACTCATATATATCAATGTTATCGTTGTCGTGCACATTTCTTACCAATTATGGTCTTTCCATTTACTCTGTAATTTCCCAAAAAATAATTGTAACCTTGCATCAAATATCCATACTCTTTGATTCGACTCAAACTTCTTATGGCTGATGTGAGAATCATGCCATATCTTCACTCTATCCTTATATTGTAGGCTACTTGAGAATGTTGTATCTCTCAACTCCTCTAGTGTTGCCAATTTTACTCTCCTCTGATCTCCTATGCTCTCAGGATCCAATAATATCTCTGTAACTACCCAAAGTGACTTATCCTTGATCTCTTCCGGTAAGTGGCATGGCTTGCCATAAACGAGTCGGAAAGGAGATGTTCCTAAAGTCATCTTGAAGGAAGTTCTATAGGCCCACAAGGTCGAGTCCAAAAGCTGAGACCAATCCTTTCGGTCTGGGTGGATAACCTTCTGCAAAATAGTCTTAATCTCCCTATTTGAAACCTCAACAAGACCATTCTCTATGGATGATATGGTGTGGCAACTTCATGGTCAATGCTGAACTCATTAGCAAGGTCCTTATCTTGTCGTTATTAAATGAGTTAACCCGGTAGAAATCAAGACTCTAGGTACTCCGAACCATGATATGATATTTTTCCTCAAACATTTGCAAATGGTTTTTGCATCTTCGTCCCGGACAGGGATAGCCTCAACCAAACGACTCACCTAATCCACAATCAACAAAATGTACTTGAATCCCTGAATCTTAGGCAATAGACCCATGAAATTGATGCCCCAAGCATTAAAAACCTCAGAGAAGTGAATGGGTTGCATCGACATCATTTCTCTCTGTCCAAGTGCCCATCCTCTGACAGTGAGTACACCTCTTCACGAATTCATTTGAATCCTTGAAGTGGGTAGGACACCAAAGGCCATATTGGAGAACTTTTTGCGTTGTCTGTCTCCCAGAGTGATGTCCTCATGTCTCAAGCTTGTGACAAAAGGTGAGGATACTATGATGCTCTTACTAAGGTCTAAAGCAAATCTAGACACTATCCCCCCCCCCTTCATGGTAAAGGGTGGGATCCTCCCAATGATACAACTTGGCCTTCGCAAGGAAGGTCTCAAGTCGTTTCCTGGGCCAACCTTGTGGAGATTTCCTAGCAATAAGATAGTTCACAATGTCAGCATATCATGGGAGCAAGGGCATAGCAAGAATCGCCTCATTTGGGAATGTCTTAGTGATAGGTGTGGTCATATCATAATCCTCAAGATGCTCTAATCGAGAGAGGTGATCCGCGACCACATTCTTGACTCCATGTTTATCCTTAATCACAATGTCAAACTTCAGGAGTAGAAGGATCCATCTAGTTAATCTGGCATTGGCATCCTTCTTGTCCATTGGGTATCAGATGGAGGTGTGATCTATAGCGATAGTCACTCTAGGTATGAAAATATAAGATCGAAACTTGTATCCAAAGCAAATACTACGACTAGCATCTCCTTCTTAGTCACAGTGTAGTTCAACTGAGTAGCATCCAAAGTCCGACTAGCATAGTCTATGGCAAATGCAAAATTATACCTCCTCTGTCCAAGAACAACCCTACGGTAAAATCAGAAGCATCTGTCACGATCTCGAATGGGAGAGACCAATCGGGTGGCTAAAGGATAAGAGCCTGCACAATCAAATTATTGAGAGTCTCAAAAGAGGAAAGACATTTATCCTCTACAAGGAACTCAGCGTCTTTCATGAGAAAATCAGTTAGTGGTCGGGCAATCTGATTGAAGTCTTGTATGAACTGTTAGTAGAAACCGGCATGCCCTTGAAAAGACCGCAATTGTCTCAGATTGGACGGTGGAGTAGGCTTCTTGATGATATCCACCATGGTCAGATCAACCTCCATACCCGATGTTAGAGATGATGTGACCAAGGACCGTCCCTTGAATCATCATGAAAGGACTCTTCTCCCAAGATAAGACTAGGTGAACCTCAATGCAGTGCTGAAGTACCCGGTCTAGGAAAGCAAGACAAGCATCAAACCCATCATATTAGATCGAAAAGTTATCCATGAAGACCTCTAAACAGTCGCCCATCATGTCCGTGAAGATAGAAAGCATGCACCTTTAAATGTAGCTGGGGCATTACATAATCCAAAGCGCATCCGTTTAAAAGCATGTATTTCGAACGAATAGGTGAATGTCATTTTCTCCTGGTCTTCTAGCGCTATGTCCACCTAATTGTATCCTGAGTACCCGTCAAGAAATCTATAATGACTCTTCCCAGCTAACCTCTCGATGATATGATCAATAAATGAAAGTGAGAAGTGATCCTTCTTGGTGATTTGATTCAATCGTCTGTAGTCACACAGACTCTCCAAGAAGTGGGTACTCGGGTAACGATCTCCTCTCCAGACTCATTCACAACTGTAGTGATACCCGTCTTCTTAGGTACCACATGTAACATGCTAACCCATTTGGAGTTGGAGATGGGGTAGATAAATTAGGAGCCCACCACTTAGATATTTCCTTGATGACTACATATCAAAGATTCGGGTTCAGCCTATGATGAAACTCACGAGATGGCTTGGCATCATCCTCGTGATATATGTGATTGAAGCACAGGGCCAGAATTATCCCCTAGAGATCAGTTACAATCCATCTAATTTTCTTGCAGTTTATTTCAAGAACCTCTATCTAACGAGATTCTTGTTCATCAGTCAAATCTGTTAACATATGATGGGGAATATTTCGGGCTCACCAACAAGGAATCTATACTTCATGCATTGCGGCAAGGTCATCAGTTCTGGGCATTTGGGAGCTGGCAGATCTGGTCTCTGAAAAGTCTGAGTGAAAGCTACCAAATCTGCATGAGAGAACTCTTGCTAAATCAATGAATTTGACGAAGACGATCCTGCTGGTGTATCTATCAACTTTATTGGCTCAATCTTAGCCCTAGTTGTAGGCTTTGTGGATGATTGACACACAAATATCAATCAAAGTCCTGACAATCAAAATCATTGTCTAAGACTAAGGGATTTGAATCAGAATCACATGAAATATACTCTCCTTTCCTCGCTAGATGACAATCATCAGCCTCTAAGGTATCTTGTGTCATGAATGCGCTCTCCAAACTATCATATGTTGGCATCTATAACTCTACAAACTCTGAAGATGTGGTCAGATCTTGTGAAATTGGATTTGTTCAAATGGGTTCATCATCTATAATCACAAATCACACTCATGGTGGACGTCTAGCTCTCAATCTGTCATCTGCTCTGAACTCTGCTCGGAGCAAGCTGAATCTCTAGCTCTTAATTCCTCAATCATCTCTACTTGCATACTCCCGCCTTCGACACGAAGGTATACCTTCCCTCTATAATGATCGGATACTGCTTTGGTTGTGGCCAAGAAAGGTCAACCAAAAATGATCGGCATATCAGTCACACATTAAGGGATCTCCATGTCCAACACAACAAAATCCACGGGAAATTCAAGCCCTGAATTGCGACGACAATGTCCTTTAATAAGCTTCGGCCTCTTGGCAGATCTATCAACAAACTGGAGAACTATCATGCTCTGTCTAAGAGGGCCAAACTCGATATAGTCAATTAAGGCAACCGGAAGGAGGTTTATCGAGGATCTGCTGTATATTAGAGTATGATCGAATCGCTACTCATGAATGTGGCATCTTATATAAGGAGCTCCTACATCAAGTCTCTTGGCTGGTAATCTGTTCTGGATGGTGAAGCATGTGGCACGAGTGAGCACATGAATTTCTGCATTGTGGTTACGCCTCTTCTTCCTACGGATGGTGGTCTTCTCTCTGAGGTTCTTTTGGAAAAGAGGGATATGCTCAAGTGCCTCTTAAAGAGTCAGCTGGATATGAAATCGGTCTATCGTCTGTTCCTTGAATTCTGTCTGTTGTTTCTTTGTGGGGTTTTCTGTTTTTTAGCCCTTCCCTAAGCGGAGTGATTGAGGGAAGGGGATAAAGGGACCCTCCTCTGAAGAATGAGTGTCAGGAGTGGGTTTCTAATCCATGCAAACATCATCAAACAAAACAAATGGATCCAAAGGAGATATATAAACCTTTTCTTTATTCATATTTTTAGTTTTTGTTGTTTTTCCATTTTTTGTGTTTTCTAATAGAATCCTAAGGTACATGACAAGGGGAAGGCAAAACAAATAACTGACTCTTGATGGCATCAGTACCACCGACAACATCTAAACTGACGACATCAGTACCGCACTCTGGCCTGGCATCTGGAAATTTGGTGGAATCAGTACGACCATCTGCAACAACTAAAGATACGATGGTATCAACACCATCATTGGGATTATCATCCTTCGTGGCTTCAGGACCACCATCATCATCATGATTAGTGACATCAGCACTGCTCTTGACTCCATCTAGCTCCCAAGAATCTGCATCGTGGTGTCACCTAGATGAGTCGTTGTTGGTTGGCTGCCTACCACTCCTAATTGTCATTAATCAACATCAAATAAATAATGAATGCCATCCAAAGACTAACTACGATTGGTGGTCTCTGTAGATCGTACCTGCTCAGATTTTCTTTTCATGTTGTTTGAGTTTGGCTTAATCTGTGCAGGTATGGCAGCCTTGCCTTTTATTATGTCTCCCTCATCTCCGGACAGAATTCATCCCATTTCTCGTCAAAAATTGGCTTGCTGCTCGGAAAGCATGTATGCGAGATCATCTAAGGTTGGGTTCTCATATGAGTATGCATTAGAATCGGATGGGTTGCCTCTTTTGTTGCTGTTGTTGCATGTAAGAGTGAGGGGGATCCTATGATTACTGCATATGGGGTTGTTGCTGCCTCCACTATTGACCCTGGTACGAGGGTCAAGGATCACGCTGTTGTTGGGAGTATTGGGGCTATTGTGGTTGGGCTCCCTGCCCTGCCTGTGCCGGAGGCTATTGCTGTGATGGAACACCTTCAGTAGACCATCGGAAGCTTAGATGGTCATGATGAATCCCAGGATGTTGTTGGTACTGGGAGTACCAAAATCCCATTGACTTCCATCAACAACTCTTACTGCTCATGAGCTGGTGGGGGAAAGGGAAACAAAAGTTGATACAGATGATACACCACCATCTAAGTGTCTGAAGGGGGTGGTGGTTGTTGGTACTGCGGGAGAGACTGAATGGGCTTTGCCGAAATGTGATGGACTTGCCAATATGAGGTGGAGGGTTGTGATGAACTGCTCTCTAGACCATACCGTGACCTGGATTGTGGCTGAGAAGCTGTTTGTGCCTTTGGGGGACACCTGATCTGAGTCATTAGGTCACTCAGCATTTAGGCTAGCTCATTGATCCTATTGAGCTTGTCATGTCCCCAACACATCTTCTTCTCAATAATCTCCATCTAGTCCAACTTCTGGATTATAATGCCCATGTTAGTAGCTAAAGATTCTGCTAGTGTTGCTGTTGTAGAGGAGGAAGAGGGACCGTCCTCAATGCGTGCTATCCTATGATATGATGACACTTAATGGGGAGGCTTCCCCTGAGTATAGACCTTGGTCTAGAACATCACAATGTAATGTTTATCCATTTCCTCAGAAATTGCCCAAATTTGGTCTTCGTCCTTGGTGAAGTAGGATCCTCCACAAGAGGCGTTCACAAGCCCCTACTACTCAGGTGTCGACCCACAAAAAATACTCTGGACGAGATTGGGCTAGCTGATGTCATGGTGGGGACACCTGTCAATGAGCATCTAAAGAGATCCCAGGTTTCTTGGAATTGTTCATTTGGGATCATTGAGAAATCGATGATCATAGCTATGGTTGCATTTGTCTGGTCGAGTGGGTAGTACCTATTTAGGTACTCCGTGCGTAACTGCTCCCAAGTGGTGACAACCCTCCGCAAGTGTTTCAGCCAGTATGATGCTCTTTCAACCAAGGAGAATGGGAAGGGCTATCAGCTTAATGGTGTCCTCGTCCACCAGCATGTCATGGAAGACACTGTAGATCATCTCACATTTCTTGCAGATGGAGGTGCGGCTCCTCGGTGGCAAGCCCATGGAATTTGGGCAACAATTGAATAGTCTGGGGGTGAAGCTCTACGTCGCCCAGGATAGCAGGCAGCTGGATTCATCAGTGAGTGAGGGTCGCACTAGGGTTGTGCAACTGCCTCATTGTGCATGCTGGCCTCTATGGATCGAGGGGCTCCTCCTGGTGCCTATCATCTATTTGGCCCTCTTGTCTGGGTATTTCTCCACCACCAGCTGGTATTTCTGGCTCTTCTCTCCTAGCTCTCATCTGAGTAATCTTTCTTCTCACCTTTGTCATGAAGATTCTCTAGTCCCCAATTTGTCTCTGCATGGTCTCCAAGGAAGCTAACAGTGTGTTGTTGATGGTGGCCTAGTTTAATACGAATGATGAAGTCTGAGGCTACTCATTGGTTTTGTCATCGATGACCATCTCTTTGGTCTCTGCAAACGCAAAAGATCCTAGCTTAGGTGTTGTCAAATGAATGCAGAGTTGTGATGGCATTTCTGTCTATATCTCAAGAGTGCAAGAAGGGTGGTTGATGAATATATAATTCATCACCTTTATTCTTTCATTTCGGCTAATATCCTTGGTAAAATACATGAAAATAAACACTAATTCTCACTAATAAACATTCTAACCACAATTTTTAATATTATATATTTAACATTTATTTTATACAAAATAAAAAAATAAATAGAAAAAGGAAAATAAAAGAAAAGAAGGATGTATATAAAATGGGAAAAATGGGGCTGCTACATGGTTGCCCCAACCCCATTTTCGCATTTTTTTTATTTTTTTAGAAAAATATCACAATGTATATTCATCCCTATATCCCTCCTATATGCCATTCGAACTTCATCAGAAACGGAGACTCCAACGACCTCCATCTAGACGTCATTTTTTTAACGGTCGCAGGATTTTTTAAATCGACCCTGTCTGGATGGAGGCTATAGGAGTCCCTGTTTCTGACGAACTTCGAATGTCATATAGGAGGGATATAGGGATGAATATACATGGAGATATTTTTCAAAAAAATATAAAAAAATTCAACAAAAAATGGGGCGGGGTAGGGGCAGCCCCATTAACCCCATATAAAATATATACAAACCGATCCTAACCCCTAGACCGCATCAATATTGACTTGGTTGAAAAAATAAATAAGTATGGGGAGATAAGGATCCTAATTTATAAAAATTTCATAAAACCAAGATCATAAAAATAAATATATACATTTTTCATGTTGTAAAAATCTCAGCTATTTTATTTATCATCAAGATCACTTTAAACTAAAATATTCTCTTCACATAAGTTATTTGTAATAATATATACTATTTTATAAAAATATCAGAAAAAATATTTATTACAAAATAAAATATTATAATGAACCGAAAAAGCCGTAAAAGCCGATTTCCAAGGTTCAGAATTATTTATAGAAAACTCCAAATTGACCAAACTCACTTTTAAAATTCGTTTTATAACTTATAAAATTTAACAAAAATATTAAAAAAATATTAAAATAAAAGGGTGAGTTTTGGCATTTGGGTCCCTTTATGTATTTCTACTATATGCATAAACTTATCGATTTTCTATTTAATTATTCCTAACTCCGTTTAACTTAATTCTTTTTCTATTGTGTTTCTAAAATTTAATAGAAAAATAAGAAATACAACTTATGTTAAAATGCCAATAAATCTCGAAGCCACGAAGCCGTGATCTAATTTTTCCGATCTCATAACTTGACCATATGGACTCCGAATTGGGAAATCTCAATTTTAAAATTCGTTTTATAGAATTATATATCCATGATACTGATTTCTCTAAAATCGAATCATGTGCAAAAAGTGGGTTTTGGGACCCTATTCGTTTAAACTAAACAATATATCTTAGTTTTTATCTTATTTAGTATAAGCCATTTAATTATATTTATATAATTTAAATATTCTATAATTAAATTAAAATAAATAAAAATTTATTTATTTTTTATTATTTTTTATTTATTTATTTATTTAATTATTTAATTACTTAAGTACTTATTTAATTATCTGTTTAATTATATCATCATTAATTTATTTAATCTAATTATCAATATAATTTTTTATTAATTATATTTATTTTTTCTTATTTTCTCTCTCTTCCTTTTTTCGCTTTCCTTCAAGAGACTTTCTTCTTCACCTTTCTATGCGCCCGCTGCCTCTTCCTTCCTCCTCTTCTATTTCGTCTACCAACGATCTAACCTCATCACTATTATACATTCCACTAACCACACGCGGTGACTGGACTCGCCATCTGTGATGCCACCTAGTGGCTTGGCCCCCAAGATTCTTCCCCTATATATTGGTCTGTACCCATCGGTGAGAGAGGCATCCACCATTTGTTCCCCTATTTCCATTAAGAGAGAGAGAGAGAGAGAGGTGACATGCGTTCTTCTCCACTGTCGCAGTAAGGAGGAGCAAGGGGAGTAGCATGATCCTTCATCAGTGTGGATCTCTGCCCGGCCGTACGAGGAGCCTCTACAAGCATTGTCGTTGTATCGAGGCAATGACGACCACTAGAGCTCCGAGCTCCACCGCAAGCGCATACATTCTTCTTCCAGGTTAGATGCTTGCTCTTCTAATCTCCTTCTCTTATCCTCTTCCTCCTTCCTTTTTCTTCTCAACCCCTCCATTTCTCTGTTCTCCTATCATATTTCCAACTATTTTGATACCCGAATTGCACCTCCAATTTCCACATCCAACTCTTACACCTCCCATTTTTATTCTATTTCTCACAACCTAGTCACCTCTGGTGATCCCACATCGGAGTTCCAATCCCCATCCATCACCTTTACAAGGATATTCATCCATTTTCCTTTATGCATCTCGTTGATAGTTGGTTGAGGTTCATACTTCGAGCCATATTCAAGTTTGTAGTGGTCAAGGGAGAACAGGGTGGAAGCGAATTCAGGTCCAGGAGCGGGTCTAAGCTCTCTGAAGATGCCCTAGATGAACGGGTGTTGGAATGACGTGCCTCCAGAGGCAGCCTAAGAAACCTCCTACCCATCATCTTGATGTGGTGATTTATGAAGAGTAGTTCTGGACTGCAAAAAAATATATGAGAAATCATACTCTTGATTCACCAACTCAGCACAGTGTAATGAGCATGAAAATTGTGTTATTTTATCATGTCAATTTTTACTTGATTATAATCCAATCTTACAGAGTGAGTTAGTGTGTTGTTAGAAGCCTGATTCTCCCTAGAGACTGGTTCGCATTCTTCCGATTAATTGCACCTATTTCCAGCCAGTATAGATGTATGTACGGACCGTTTCCGGCTACCCAATTACATGAGGACGAAACCTTATACAATTTCCTCTAAACCACCCACTCTGCTAAGAAAATACAGACCGTTTACCGACATCCTGTAAATCCTCACAGGAGAATAGCTAATCTTTTTGTTAAAACCGGTACTCTAAAGAAAGTCCAAGCATGGTTCTATCCTAGTGTGCAAACTCTCAACTCTTAGCACATAAAATCAGACAAGGAGGGGGTTACGCTCCCAAAAACAAGATTTTATCATTAATTCAGGTTTTAGGTCAAGTTTGCTTTAGCAGTCCCAAATTTATTGGTTATCGCTTTTTATGTATTTTTTTTTGAAAAAAAACTTCTAATGAATTTTCTGATTTCCTTTTTATTTTAAGTCCAATAAAATAGGGGGAAGATGGAAAAGCCGATGCGCAATGGAAACTCAATTATGCATGTAGAGTCAAAAATGCGTAACTTACTCCAATAATCTACATGCAGAGTGATACACACATATTAAAAGACAATATTTAAACTGATCTAAATGATGCACGAGGAAATCGTCCTAAGAAATTAGGTTCTATTAGCAGGAGGAAATGGTGCTAATTAATCAAAAGAGAGACTTTAGTCCGGTCTTGGAGGTCGCTCGGTGCCTGCCACAACGGGTCCTGCTAGTGCTGTATGCGACCTCTCAAGGTGTGTGGTCTCTAATTCGAATAAATTAGCTTTTTATTTTCAATTAGTACAATCGTGATCTATAGAAACATATATTCTTGATTAGGGTGTTTGGACCTTAGTTATTTACCATGCTCAACTAAAATAAATCCTAAGTCTATGGATTAAGATCTTGGAAAACAAATAAAAATAAAATGCGGAAAAACATGAAAAATCTGGTGAGGTCCCCCGAGTGCACCATCATTTGGCAAAACAGACCACGAATAAATGATCAAGTGTCCCAAAAAGAGTATAAGAGTCTAAGTTATTACAAGTGTTTCTGCAAAAATAAAGGCTAAAATAAATCTATCCTAGATAACTGCCTCCTGCTCCTTATGCTTCTCCTAAGGTACTCGTCTCTTCAAAGTGAACCGAGTCGTTCTCCATCAGTCCCTTGCACACAAAGAATAGCAGATGATGGTCGGAAATAGTTATAAAAGATAGAAACAAAAATGAGCAAATATAAATCCTAACTACTTAGTCGTACTCCCCGGCAACAACATCATTCTAGGGAAAATCCGGTTCGAGTTAAGTTGATTAATTAGGTGTCGTTGTGACTCAAATTAGATTCACACTCAACGAGAAAATTATTAAAACCGCTACTACATCAAGTAGTGAAAATGAGGGTTTTTCCACTTTTATTAACCGGGTATAGCGACCAGGGTCAAACTCAAGGAGCACAATTAAAAATTAAGTAGGTGATTCAAAATCAAAGGATTTTTATTTGCCTTTTCAGTGGTTTTAAAGTTTGCAATTTTTTAATTTTTCAAATAAGGAAAATAAGCTAAAAAATACACAAGTATTCTTTTTGTATTTTTCAAATTTACCAAAAATACTCGAAAAATAAAGCATAAATATTTTTGGATTTTATATTTTTGTAGTTTTTTGGGAATTTTTGAGGGATTTGCATTTTTTTATTTTCTAAAAATCAAACAATGATAAAATAAAAACAATGCACAACTAGGGGTATTTTCCAAATTAAAAAATAGATAAATTGTCTAAAACTCTTAGTAATGATTTTTATGGAAAACTATAAAGAAATATCTACAAAATACAATTTTTTGGATTTTTTATTGATTTTATATGATTTTTATAAGTTGTTGAATCCTTTGCAAATTTTTAGGATTTTATAAGGTATTTTCCAACAAAATTTTATAGAAACTAAAATATGATAAAAGACAACTAAAGGAATTTTTATGGAATTTTTCAAGAATTTTTGAAGAATTTTCGAATTTTTAGGAATTTTCTAAGGCAAATAAGGAATCAACCAACTATTTTTGAATTTTTAATAATACAAAATATAAGACAATTAACAAACAAAAATATCGTAAATAAAAACAACAAGTAGGATCCATAGTTAATTTTTATGCAATTTTTAGAGTTAATTAGCTATTTATTGCAATACGTAAAAGATCATAATTAAAAATAGTGCACGAGAACCAATACACAAATAGTTTAAGTTCTAGGGCCTACTAGATAACATAATTAAAAAGTACAAGTGTCAAGCTGCAAATAACCTAGACAAAGATTTAATTTTCAAAACATTTAACTCATTTAATAACAAGATCAATGTTCAGGGTAGATGCTTCAAATACACCAATAAAAACATGTGAAGCTACACACGACTAATACTCGGCTAGACTAAAGTGCAATCAAAGAAAACACAGAGTCATGAATGCAAAAAATTCTTAACTATTTAGTACATTAAATAAACTATAGCAAAATAGAATAAAAAGTGAGGGCAGGAGTGAAATATACCCTATATGAGGCACATGGTAGACGCTCGTGGAGGCGGAGGGGAACGACTCTGATCATGCTTTGCAAAAGGATCCAACGGTTGGTAGGCATGGAGCAGGCGTATGGTCTGGTTAACCGTTATTGGCCAGATCTGACGGTCATGGAAAGGGCACTGACATGCGATCAAATCTTTCCAGAGATCATATCTGACTCTGAAAATAAAAACGTGGCTCGACGGTTTAGATCAGAACGTGACATGGGCGACTGATTGGACGATGATGATGGGTGCTCAAAGAAATGATTCCTGGAGAGCTTCGATCGAGAAGATCGGCTATCCAAAGGGTTGATGGGCTCGGGTGAAGTACAACACCTTTGTAATGGTGCTCCGCGTTCAATGGGTGGTTCAGGTGAGATGGTGGATGGTCGGATCGGCGTGGTGAAGCTGAGCACCTGGGAGTGCTCCACCACATTGGATGAAGCTCAGATTGAGCCTCTCATGCGTGCTCATACATGCGAAGATAATCTAAGATTGAAGACATTCCCTTGACCGTGGTTTCTAACAGTTGAGAATGAAAGAAATGGCAGTGCAACGATCTGCTGTTCTCCGACGGAAATGGGGGAGGTGATCTTTCCTAACCCTGCTTCGATGAGAAGGATGCAGGGTGGTCAGGGTACATATGAAGGGTGGAGGTGAGTTAGGAAGTCGATCAGTGCGGCTGGGATGGTCGATGGAGCTCCGACCCGATGGTCAGAGCTAAAGAACTAGATGACGATGATAGAATAAAAATCAAAGTGGATATTGGAAATGGAGGAGTCTGGAGGTTACCTGAGTAGCCTACAGTAAATGGTGATGTATGACGGAGGTGGAGGCAGTGTCATATCCTCGATTCTGTGGCGAAAAGCAGAAGAGGCCGGTTGTGGTGGTGTAATCCTGACTCAGCTACCAAATTGTTCTTTCCTATTCTTTTTATGGGGGCTCAACACCATTTGATCCAGCCTCCGCACCAGATTGTACAACCATCGTTGGATCGCACTCTCCAGCATTGTAAGATCCAATGTGGAGATATAATCTCAATGCTTCTCAATGAAGCGCCATCCATTGTCTCATGCTCGACACGTGGATAAGCGGCACTCCAACCATCGTTCGCCAACGCCTATTGAGGGTTATATTGCATACTCTCCCCTTCCTATTTTGCATTTTATATTTAGTTCTAATCTTTCATTTAAGTTGTAATACTTTTGTATTATTTACACTAAAGACCTCAAGCTTTCCTTTATTTGCACTTAGTCCATTCCACGTCACCGTGCTTATGAGTATGACGGGTGGTAATTTTATGTGGATACCCTTCTGGGTTGGTGTATTTATCTTTGGTCCTAAAACTTTGAATATCAGTTGTAATATTTTTAGTAAATTTGCATGTCTAGTCCTGTCATTCTGATTAATTGCATTTATACCCCGGCTAGTATGGATAGTGTATTTAATTGGGAAAATAATTCATCTATGCCCCTTGACTTTGTTTAAGTATTATTAAATGCTCTCAAACTTTGTGAAAATTGTGTGTAGGTCCCCATGCTACATATTTAATTTTTTATTTGTATATTAATCATTTTAATTATCATTTTACATCTAAAAATTATAAGAAACTAATCTTGTGCCTTTAACTGTTCTATATCACATATATTTTTCTTAAGGAAATTAAAATTATTTTCCTATTTATAAAAATACAAAACATTGCATTTTCCACTATTTAGCATTTGAAAAATTACAAAATGTTTTGAAAAATTCCAAAAACATCATATATGCTTATTTGGATAAATTTTAATTTAGATTAATATTTATGCAAAATATTATCAATAACTCCTAAAATGAATAACATAGAGAACCTTGCTATAATTTAAAAAATTTTACAAATATCACAAAATTATGTTTTATGTTTTAGAATTTTTTTCTTTTTCTAGTATTCATGAAAATTAAATTTGGACTTAATCTTATTTGATAGATTTTTATTAAGCCCATTTCAAGTTCCCTGATGCACAATTTTATCTATTCTGTGTATTTCTATATTTAAATATCCATAAAAATATTAATAAATTATAAAAAACACAAAAAATAGAGAAAAGATTATAAAACCCAAAAATATTTTATTTCTGAATTGTTGAGATTATTTTTTTATAGTTGAAAATTCCAAAAATAACTCTTTTTTATCCTTTTCTTTATATACCCTATATAGATATGTAATAATAATATTCGATATTAATCTGTAATTTATCTTTAAATTAAAAATTTCCAAAATAAAAAATATTAATACATATAAATTAAAATCCTAAAAAGCATTCAAAATTAAAAACACAAAAAAAAATTTAAGTTGTCTATTCATTTTTGTTTCTCTACCTCGTGTGTTCCTTTGTGGTTAGACATGTACTGCTTGCGTACTATACACATTTTTTAGGTTATAATAAGTTTTAGCTCTCTTACTTTTATTTGCTTGATCATTGTTGTGGGTTAATTGTTGAAATTGTCATGGGGATTCAATGTTAAGAATCGAGAGAGGCGTTGATACAACAATTGTCGGATAGAACTTGTCTGACACCATAGGCTATCTAAGATCGGATGTAAGACACCCTGATTTTTGGGTTTTTCAAATGGTGTCATTGCCTAGGAGCATTGGTTTGTAGAGTATAGATTATATGCTTAGTTATTTTTGCTTCACTTCATTTCATTGTACATTTCACTCATTATTCTATATTTATCTGATAATATTCTTATTATTTTCTTGTTTGAATTTGTTGTGAGGGCCTTCTTATCGAGGGAGGATTTCTTTGGAGATTCTCCGCACTCTAGAGTCACGGAGACTGATAATTCATTGCCCACCAGTAGGAGAGAACAGTAGAGGATACAAGAAGCCAAGCGGAATATTTTTAGCATAGAATTAGTTTAATTTTTGTGTGTGTGAGAGAGATGTATTTATTAACTTGTAATAATAAATAACCCAAACAATTGGACACTTGAAATCTTTGAAGGTTATGGGACAAACCTTAAGCACATCACGGAAGCATGGAGATCACATCTTATGCCATCAGGAGTGACCCGTCATACTAGTTGATCGAGGTAGCGGAATTTTAAAAAATAAAGCAATGATACAAAATGATCCAAGTACACTTCTCAGATTATTTCATCTAAACCACAAATAATATATAGGAATACAACTTGAAGCATGATTATAATCGTGTCTCTATAGTAAAATACCCCTTGTCTCAAGTCGAATCCAACGGAGGAGACGCTTGCGAGCGGGGGGGATGAAGCATGTAGTTCTTGAAATCTAAGATGTTGATCTAAGGGCACTGTCTTCTATACGAGTGAGGTGCACCGAAGGAGACTGAGATCTACAAGCGGTTGAAGCGGCAGGATCGTGGCAACGACGTTGATTCTTCTCTAGGACAAGAGGTGAATGGCCACTCTTATGGGAGAGAAGGGGGACGTGTATGCGAATATTAGAGGGAGAGAGCACTTGCAATTGTTGTAAAAAAAGAACTAGGGTTGCCTCTACTTTTAAAATATTTTTGGGAGTCCATGGATCACAATCCATGTGAAACACAAAATTCATTGTTGAGATTGATTTGTGTTTCTATTTGATGGCCAGGATTTTCTTGTAAAAATAACAACAATTAATTTATATTAAACTAAATATAATGAATAATCAATATAATTTAATTTGAACTTAATCAATTAGGATAGACAAATTAGGAAGGTGGACATCCATCTTCCTAAAATAGAGGGGACAACAACGCTTGAGAATGAGTCAAAGGGTGGTCGTCCACCATCCTAAAAGGGAAGGTGTTTGCCGTCTAATTTTGTGAGATATAAAATCTCACATAATCTTTCATATACTTATAACAACTTTTGTTGTAAATTAATTCACAAAAAATAATTCCAAATTGATTTTCTGAGTATTGTAATCAAGTCATTAAATAATAGTGAATCGTATTCACAACCCAAAATAAAATGTAAATTACATTTTTAATTAATTGCCCAATGTGAATCCAATTCACATCACCATTCAAATTGTAAATTTATTCACAACAAACTCTCTCTAATATATTAAATCACATTTATATAATATATATTTAATATGAATAGTACTATCCATATAATTTATATCCATGATAATTAAACCACATTTAATTACATTTGATCATCATTCTCATGCATCAAAATATTATAAATCTCATTCACATTATTCATGATAATTAAACCACGTTTAATTTGCTCTTCTCAATGCTTGGATATTCATACATCATTGGAATTATTATTGAACTCATTCAAGAATAATGTGGTTTCTCCACGAGTACATGGAGATAAGGACAGAGCGATTGTATGTTCCATATATAGTGACCTGGATAATGAGGCCATCACAAATCCAGAACTCGGGGACCTCCCATATGTGTTTGATTAAATCAAAGCTGTAAATCTAATACTCACATTCCATCTGAATCGCATTCAGATCACTGTCCAACATTTGGACCAAGATTAGATTACTTCTCTACTGAAAGGAGTCACTAAAATCCAGACCGGTTTCATCACTCCCTAGGAATGGAAGTGTCAAGGCTATACAATCATTTATGATCACATCACCCTTAGGTATTACTAATACATGTACATCCTGCATACTGAAATGACCTAGAATAAACCCCAAGATATAGATCAATTTTACACTATCATTTTTAGGGTTTTTATAGTTGGACATACAAGCCCATGGTGAACCATTATGCAATGTGTTCTCGCAAATATCATTCCATGATCTAAAATGAAGAATAAATAATTAGCATAATAGGTCCCTTAATACAGATAAGGTTATTTACCATGGTCATCTTAATGATCATACATCTATTGATTCAATTGTTGAATCATAGAGGTTGTGCTTTGATGAATATCTGAAGAGATAGATTGAGGATTCATCATGAACTGTCAAATTATTAGAAGAGATGATCTCCAACCTGAGAAGGAGATGGCAATCCTTTCTCTAAAGGTTGATATCTAACCGACCTCTTGATGCAAGTCCTCTACATAGGAATAGAGATTCGAATGAGTTAGATAAGTTAGCTCAAAAAGTCAACTTAACGAGATTGAGATAACCAAAGACCTATATCGTATGTTGTTGCGATATAGGCACACATCCTCTGACTGGAGAATGATGTGTTACTATATGTCTGAGTATGTACATTTGGCAGACCAATAGGTTGATGACTTAATCAAGGTCTATACACTGGCGCGATGGTGTGCATACGAGGGCATATGAGCAATGCGATCTCTTAAAGGGATCATATAGGTTCATTTACTGAACCAGAAGGCATGAGCTCACTCATGAGATATTAGCAAGAATCAAATTCCGTGCATGATCATCTCACTTGGGAAGCTTGACTGAATGTTTAGATTTGATATATGCTTTTGGAAAATATATGATCAACACCTGGGTATGATATATGCTATTGGAAAGTATGTGATCGATACAAACTCCCAATAGTCAAATGAGAAACTTAATGATAAAACCCTGAAGGAGACAGTCTAAAAGAGATACAAAATTTCTTGTTTACTATTGGTCTTCCAATATGCAAATGTACATGTATTAGGAATACGTGAGTGTGATGTGATCATAAACGATTGTATAACCATGACGCTTCCATTCCGAGGGGGTGATGAAATAGGTATGGGTTTTAGTGACTCTTCTCAATAGAGAAGTGATCTAATCTTGGCCCAAGTGTTGGACATTGATCTGAAAGTGATTCAGATGTAATTAAAAGATTAGATTCACAATTTTGATTTAATAAAACATCTATGGGAGGTCCGCAAGATTTGGAGTTGATATGTGATCTCAATATCCAAGTCACTATATGTGGAACAATACAATTTCCTTGTCATTATCTCCAAGCATCCGCAGAGAAAGCGCATTATCCTTGAAAGAGTTCAAGCATAATTCTGTTGTTTATATTATGTACATGAGCATTTAGAAAATTGATAATTAAATGTAATTTGATTATCATGAATAGTATGAATATGATTCATATTATATGAAGAGTTATCTTAGATAATTAAATGTTATTTAATTATCAAAGATGTGAATAACATGAATGTGATTCATATGATTTGGGCACATGAGAATAGAGATGCAAGATGATTACATGTGATTTAATTATCATATATATGAATAATGTGGATAACACTATCCATATTAATCAGATATATTATAAATGTTATTTATAAGATATAAGAGAGAAATATTTGTAAATAATGTTTACAATTTAAATGTTGATGTAAATTGGATTCACATTGGATAGTTAATTGAAAATTTAATTTACATTTTATTTTTGGTTGTGAATGCGATTCACAAATTTCCAATGGCATGATTGCAATGTTCACAAATAAATTGTGAATTATTTTTGTGTAATTATTTACAGCAAGTGTTGTTATAAACATCTGAGATTTTCATGGAATAATGTAATATCATAAGATAACATGAGATAGCCACCTTCCTACTTGGGAGGGTGGACAACCACCAACTCTCATTAGGAAAGGGTGGCCGTCACCCCCCCCCCATGGAAGGAGGCAATCTCCATTCCATGAATCTCCATGCTTGATTGATTTAATTTGAGATTAATTTATATTGATTTTCCAATATATATTTAATCTAAATTAAATTAATTGTTGATGTGTTTTTACACCAAAATCTTGACCATTGAAAGAAGCACAAATCAATCTCATCCATTGATTTTTTATACTCAATGGATTGATATCCATGGACTCCCAAAACACTATATAAAAAAGGCACCCTTGATCTTCGAGTTACAACAATTACAACATCGATTGCTATCTCTCTCTCATACTAGATGCCAAGACTCTCATTCTCTCTCTCTCATTGTGGGCGTCCATCATGGAGCTCTAGATAGAGTCGCCATCACCACAGCATCATCGTTATGTTGCCGGATTGTTTGCTCATGGATCTCTGTCTCCTTCGGTGCGCCTCGCTTATGAAGAAGATGTCGGATCTCGTGTGACGAGATTTGGATATTCGTCGCTTGGATCATTGATGACCACAAAATCCGAGCGAGCGAGGTAAATCAGGTGTATCTCAAGCGGTCGTTGCGACCTCAATCACTCGGGTGGTCGATAGAGAAAAAGAGACCACCAAATAAGATAAAATCAACTCAAAATCAAAGAGCGGTCCTGCTATTAGTTTAACCTGGTATAGCGACCACGGTCGAACACAAGGAGCACGTGATGGCCTTGCAGCCTACGAAGTAGTCATAAATAAACTAAAATAAAATAAAAGGTGTTTTTGGTGGATTTTTAGTCTTTTTATATTTTTTTGGATTTTTAAAGAATTAGGAAAATAAGAAAAACATAGAAACAAGGCAATTCAACAATTTATTTAATGCATCAAAAACAAGCAAAAATTCAAAAAAAAATGTTATTGTGTGTTTTATAATTTTTACTATTTTTAGTGAATTTTTGGTTTTTTTCTGATTTGTATTTAAATTTTTAAAAATAAAACAATGCAAAAAAATTAAGGCACTGTCCAGCCGAGCTTAAGGGACTTAGATAAAATATCTAAAAGTCCCTAATAAGGCTGGAGGTAATTTTCCTGTAAAGGAGAAGAAACAAGGAAAATTTAGGCACCTTAATTATTATTTTTGGGTTTTTAGATTAAGTATTAGAATTTTTATAAGATTTATAGTGTTTTGTAATTGTTATGAGTTTTATAAAAAGAAAAATGACCAAATTTGGTCAGAAAATCAAACATAACACAAGAAACAGTAGCTAATTTTTTTTAATTATTAGACGAATTTTAATATTTTTTTGTGATTTTTAAAATCAAGCAGTAAGGAAAAATGGTGTTTTTGATTTTTAAAAATATCAAATAAAAGCAAAAATGTCTCCAAAAATTCTAGAAAATTTTACAACATGGTAGGAGCCATGTGTCCAATTTTCATGGAATTTGGAGTAAGTTTGATATTTTATTCAAAAATAAAACCTAGGTACAGTGCATAGGGACCTGTACGTAATTACTCAAAGTTCCAGGGGGTCCGGTGCAAAATTCCCATGAAGTCACGCGTGAGGCACGTGCCTGGGGCACACAGGGATCTATTTGCAAACAAAACCAAGTTCTGGGACTAATTGGTAACAAGTACCAAAAGTCCGAGGACCTGGGTGTAAATTACCCACAAATAAAACGCACATGCGCATAAAAACTACTCACAGGGGCATATCTGCAAATATCTAAAAGTATTCATTCATTTCATCACATCTAGGAGCTACAGGGCTAACTATGCAAATATCCCAAAAAGGCATGTGTCGATGCACGTGCTACATCACACACAGGGGTATATATGCAATAAGCAAACAAGACAGGGTCCAACATGCAAAAGTACCAACGTAAATAAAATTCTAAAAATATTTACAAGACTAAACTGAAATCAAACTAAACTAAGGGCCTAAGGTGTAAATTACCCTTTATTACGCGAGCCGACGGATGGGCGCCACATCAATGATCGGACGGCTGAGAAGGGGTGGCGCCCAACGCTGGGTCTTCGACGCTGATCGATCGATCCAGGCGCTGCCACGTGGAAGATCCAACGGTGGACAGGCACGGTGGCTGAACCTCGCTGAATCGACGGTGGAGATCGACCCTCAAAGGATCTGGCGGTCAGTGCGGCTCCTCTAATGGACGAACAGGATCAGATCTGGAGCTCGGGGTCGATCGGACGTCTCTGAAGGATGGAGGAAGAACTGGGCTCCGACGAACTTCGCCGGGCTCGTGACGGCACTGGTCTCCTCCTGGAAGGCCTCTGATGATTGGAGAAGGGAGCTGCGAGCCCTCCGCGTCGAACGTTGGCCTCCGATGACTCGACGGAGCTCCGAGGAGCTCTGGCGAGTCCGGCGGAGGCGGAGCTGCTGGACCAAATGGTCCAAGCCCTCAGATGGGCTTGGATGTACCTGCAAAGTGTATCAACAAACTCGCAGGTCGAGGGCAAACTGCCTCGACCCCGTCAGGCGTGGTGATAGTGAACGGTGAGGCATGGTGGTCGAGCTCCGGCGAGGGGTGGACGGAGGAGCTCGAATCCCCAACTCCTGTGCGAGCTGGGTTGAGCGGAGGGGCGTAGAACGTGCGTGGAAAGAAGGCGAGTGCAAAGGAGGGTTCCGATGATCGAATGGGAGGCGAACGTGACCGGAATCGAAGGTGGTCGGCGACAGGGTGATTTGGGGCTAAATCGAAATCAGAGAAAATGGGAAAGAATCTAAGCTACCTGGGTGGTCGAGTCAACTCGGGAAGAGCAGCTGGTGCTCTGGGTCCTTGCCTCAAGGACCGCCGTCGTCCGAGGCTCGAGCTCCTGCTCTGGGTGGAGCACGGCGGCGCTGGCTCGCCGGATCAGTGGTTCGAGCACACTCAGCCTCGCTTCAACACCTCCGGGGCAAGTTGTCACTCTCGCGCGTAAGGTGGAGGTCACTGGGTGGAGTAATGACGATCCAAAGATGCGGAATGAAGTGGCGGAGCTCAGCTTATGTATGGTGGAAGGTCCGGGAAAGATGGCTCGGGTCCGGCTCTATGGAGCACGGGTCCCTAGGATCAATGTCGGGCGAGATTCCCGGATACTTGGGGAGTTATTAGGACCCTGGGTTAGGCTAAATGGTGATCGGGTCTGGCGGAAATAAATGGGGGAAGTCGGGTCCGCGAACCAGATCCGTGGGAGGTGGTCCACAGGGGGGAGTTGACCGGGCAGTCAACAACCCCCGTGGACCAATGGGAATCAGCCACGTGTAAAATATTTAGAAATTCAATAAAAAATAGCAAATGGCCGAATTATGAAAAAGTCAAAACATGAAATATTTTTGTTTTAATTTTTTCTATTTTTTTGGTGATTTTTAATTAATTTTTTAAAATAAAAATAGGGTATTTACATAGTAGGGCTATATATATGTATATATACAATATAGGATTTTTAATTTTGATTTTTAATTAGTTATTTTTATACATTTTTATCCCCATTTTATATTTTATTTATTTATATCATAAAATTAGGAATACAAAGATATTTTTATTTTATTTTTATTATTTATATACATAGGTGAAAGAAATAGATATATACATCCATGTACATGGTATATTTACAATATTATTTTTGATTTTAATTTTGTTTTTTTTATTTTGCTTTTGTTTTAATGTTTTTTATTTTATTTACTTACAAATTTTATTAAAAATTAATTTTATTTATTTATAAGGTGAAATAAATATAAGAGTGGCTATGTACATGATGAATATGCACAAGGTGAAGGTTTTTGTTTTCTTTTTATTTTATTTTTTTCTTTTTTTATTTTGATTTTTATATTTACAAATATACACAAGTATTTACAAGCCCATTTTAGTCTCTTTTTGGAGGAACATATTTTTATTACATTTACAAATATATTTACACACATGAACCCCTATCTCCCTCTACTTTGGCTTTTATGCGGTCAGGCCCATGCTGAGCCCTCCCCTGGGTTAAGTTGCTCAATATGTATTCTACATATTTCCCTCTTTTTCTTTTTGATCTTTATTCTTTTATTTTTGCACAAAAACATGCTAATTATTACTATTTACACCATGCATGCTTTTGGTAATTATTTATATTTACAAATATATACATGCATTTGCAAAGGTTTTTGTAGCTAAAATATAAGAATAAAGAGTGATGAATGAGTATTCATCAATCATCAACATGGATTGTGAGGAGCAAATGATTCATCTACATGCTTGCAAGCGTCTCCTCCGTTGGATCGGACTTGAGACAGAAGGTCTCTCGTTTAGAGACTAGATCGCAACCACGCTTCAAAAGGTAAACCTAGTACTTATTTGTGATTTAGATGAAGTGATCCAAGAAGTTTTCTTGGATCATGTGATTTCAATGTTTAAAAATTTTAAATTATGCTACCTCGAGCGACTAGTGCGACTAGTCGCTCCCCATCGCATACGATGTAATCCTCACACTTCCGTGATGTGCTTAAGTATTTTCCTTTATCCTTCAAGTTGTATCAATACATAGGTCAGAGGTTTCGGATATGATCCGTAAACCAAACACGACAATGACATTTTAGAGTTTATGAAGTTTTATCGCATTTTGTTCATGCAGATCTGATTTGTTTGATTATTCCATCCAGTTTAAATCGTTTAAACTCATTATTATCACATGGATAATGTTCCCCATTAAATAAGGAAACCGTGGAGCTTGAGTTTATGTAATTTGGAATCTGATTGCTCAAGTTATGATCTTTTTAGTGAACATGTATCCACTGTTTCAAGGATGGCAAATCTTGATGTTAAAGAGTTAATTACGATTTAAAAATGCTTAGAAATGCGTTAAAATCACCGGGTTCTATTTTAGATCAAATTAGCAAAGTATAGAAACATATTTTTTTTGTTTGGGATTTACGTTGATTGAGATATGTTAATTTAGTAAGTAAGGGTCACTGATGAAAATTACTATCCTAATCAAGAACCTTGTGATTGTCATTTAATCAATTAGTGAAATTAATTGGTAATTTATTGAAATAATTATTGATGCATATTTGTGAAATATTTGATGATGATTATTTCCTTAAATGACATTGCCATGACCAAATATGATAACATAATTGATATTGATTACAAATTGGTTACAACAATTCCAATAAACAATGTTGCTTGAATATGATTGGGAACTTGTTTAGCAAATCTTCTTATAATATTAATCAAAATAATTTGAATATATTATATGGTATAACTTCATTAAAGACTGATTATCATCTCAAGTACAAAGTGATCAATTGGCATTATCTTGACCTGAGGCGGATATGGTGTCTAGTAGGGGAGCGTTACGGTAGCAGTTTGCTCCGTGAGCGGTCTATCCCATTACCATTAAAATTGGTCATGGCAACATGTAAGGAAGGGATAATGTTTGAAGGGATCATTCTGTATTTTGTAATTATTAAAATTCGAATAATACATATTCGAGATAATACCTTATTTCAAGTAACAATAAAGAATGTTTGTTGGATATTAATTGGATCATTGATTTAATGTGATTGGATTAATTGGAATCAAATTTAAATTAAATCACTTTGTATTTTCCTTGAAACAAGTAATCGTAATGAATATGATTTAAAATAATTAATTAGAATTTGAACATGATATGGAGGATCACATAAGTGACATCCGTGGTCTCCCATCAAGGCGAATGGTTCTTTCGCCAGGGATTGTACGTAGGAGACGCATATTCGAAGTGACAACTCCTACATACAATCACATATGGATCAAGCTCTTTGCTT
Source organism: Ottelia alismoides (assembly GCA_037367405.1). Taxonomy (NCBI): domain Eukaryota; kingdom Viridiplantae; phylum Streptophyta; class Magnoliopsida; order Alismatales; family Hydrocharitaceae; genus Ottelia; species Ottelia alismoides. The sequence continues at coordinate 455,283 of JAZKJV010007827.1, read as the reverse complement.
CTCAAAAGAACAAGGCAGTATGCGTAGTGACCCCAATATCGGGTCCTCGTATTATTGGAGCGATATTGAATTATGCATAGCGAGTTCTAATCTTGTTGACGGTTGGTTCAATTAACGATGCGTCAACATTACCTTAGGGGTGGCAGGCCCAGGTGTTAAGATCGAAATAGAAATGCAAGTTAGACCTACAAGGCGAAATGTGTTCCCGCTTCTTTTTATCAGAGTTACAGGTTCTCATATTATTGGAATGTAACAAAGACAAGAAAGGAGATCCCAGATCTTGATTGAGATATAATGGTAAGTATATCTCTCTTATAGAAAGTGAATAAGGGGATGAACTTTCAGTGTTGAGGAGGTAAGACAACTTTGATATAAAACTCCTAAATCAAAGCAATATATATATGCAAATATCTTATTTCAGATAATCTTCATTAAACCCACTCAATACTATACTAAATAATAACAAGTAAAATATCATGGATTGGATCCATGATCAACATATTGTACATGCAGTTGGACACATAATGTATGTGGTTGCAATGTTCAAGTTTCAACATAATAATGAGGAATGCCAAATAAATAGACAATAGGAGAACAATTTAGGGTTCGTGTGACTATATCTTGATCTCTTATTTAGTATGATTTGAAAGTATCACGTCGGTGACGATCGTAATTGTCAAACAATCCTTATAAAAAATCTAAGAAGATGTTTCTAGCACACATATGTGCTCTCGACTTTTTATCATGTATGACATGGTTCACTGCATCATGCAGAATGGTGTCTCCATAGGAGATGATGTATTCAAAATGTTTGAGTATCTACCTGAACCAAAGTCTTTTAGAGTTAAGATAGATGTAGATATGATGAGTGTCACCATTCTACTATCTATACTCTAGTCACTCATGAAGCTTTATAATATTCATATTGTACAAATTAAATGAAGCATGTATAAATGTTGAAATTAGCTTATATTGAAATCCTTTGAATTCAACATAAGAGATCATGTGTCTTAAGTAATGGTTGTTTACAGATGAAGGGAGTGCAGTGAAAGCATGGGTCTGACCCAAGTAAGAAGAAAAATCAAGGAGTTCATTGTACATATATAATTTCCATATGTCATTGAAAGAGTTGGATGAATGCAAATGTTGCAATAAGTCCGGATAGTGTAGCTATCTAGACTATCTAGGATACTTAGAGAAGGACCTAGCTAGTGTATCGAAATAATCTATATCTACATTCATTGAAGTCGACTTTCATATTTCATAAGATCAAAGTCTAATAATTGAATCTCGCTCATCTACTAATAAACTTGAAATTTATTGCATAAGTTTTAGATGTCTAGAAAATTTGATCTTAAGGTTTAATAGCCATCTGTATGGATATTGGTGCAATTGGGCAACAATCTCTATTGGGTAGATAGAATTCATATTTTCAGTGGGAGAGCCCTTAGTCTTAAAGAATGTCTCTATGACCTAGATATTAGAATACACTCATTCTTTATTTATAAATGTTGGGAATAAACATGAATTGTGGAATAGACCTATCATAAAGAGTTACGATGGATATATTTCAAATAGTAATCTGACATCTGGAGGACTCTACCAAATTAGAAAATTAATTATTGTTTCATTAACATTTCTAATACAGAAAATTAAACCTTTAAAGATCAATAGGTGGATGAATATCATTTAACAATGATCTGGCATTGAGCATCGGACATAAGTCTTTTGATGAGATCAATAAACTAGTAAGAAATGAAACTTTAGAGTGTCTGAAATGTCAAATCGTACATGCTTGTGATTATTGTAGAATGTCCAATACACTCTTCCCTAGGAATGGTGTTAGATGCCAAGGTATTCACGATCTCATACATGTTGATGTATCTGGATCATCTATATCATGGAAAAAATTAATGATATGTGATATCAATTGATGATTTTGTGATATGAGGTTTCTTCGCTTCACCTTAGAAACCTTTGAAATGTTCAAAGATTTTACAATTATGGTTTATAATCAAAGCTTGAAGAAAGATGAAATGAATTTTATCTAACCTTTGTAGATTGTACCTACTAGATGAATTCGAAGAATACCTTATAGAGATATGAATATCATTCCTATCTCACTCCTCCTAAAATACCTAAACTCAATGGAGTTGTAGGTAGATGCAATTGGGATCTTGCGTGACATGATTTTATCAATAATGAACATTAGCAAAATTACCTCTTAGCTTCTAAGTATATATGTAGTAGAGACTACAATATGTATATCCTTAATAAGGTTCGATGCAAGAAAGCTGAAATCTAGCACAGAGAGTAGTACTTCATTAGAAAATAAATGATGGTATTGGATACCAACTTTATGACCTTGAGATTCATATAATATTTCATCTCTAAGGCGTGATTCTTAGATGATGACTTTCTTGAGAATCAAGATGAAAATGAAGTGAAGGTACTCATTTAATCATGAGAAGATAATGAGGCTCCTAAAATCGAAAGTAAAAGGACAATTAAAGATGAAACACTCATACCTCTTCAAATGGATTCAATGTATCATTTCAGTCTGACAATGATCTTACTTCATGTGATGAAGCTTTTGAAGATCATGAAATGGAAAGATTGATGTTAGCAATAAAGTCTAAAGTAGAATTCATATACAAGTGTTGTATATGCACCCTTGAGGATTCACCTATAAGGGTAGGACCCGTTAGGTGTAAATGAATCTTCAAAAGAAAGAGGGAAGCTCATGAGTATGTAGGGACCTTCAAAACACGACTCGTATCCTCAAGATACAAACACAAAAGAAGACATCGCATGCGATGAGACTTGCTTTCTAGTGACCATGCTTAAACTCATCATATTATTGCTAACTATAGATACATAACTTGACTATGACATCTTCATGATAGAAGTCAAGGTTGCATTCCTCTATGAATTCCTCATCGAGGATATTCATATGAAGTAGCCCCATGGAAATGCAAGTTGTGCAAGATTAAGGAACTCCATATGTGGACTCAAACAAGCTTCTTATAGTTGAACGCTAGATTTGATGAAATTATAAACGTTATGATTTCAGATAGAATCTTGATGATCCATGTGAAGCTTAGTGGAAGTGCCATTGTGTTCATCATGCTAAATGTAGATGATATCCTAATCATTTTGAATGATATAAGGATTATAATAAGTGTTTTGTAGACTGACTACTCCATACCTTGAGATATGATCTCAAGGATACCTCATAGATCTTAGTCTGAAGTTGTTCAGAAGCAAATACAAGAGAGTATTAGGACCGTCACATTACTGGTATACCTTGGACATTTGTATTTTCTAGAAAATTCCAAGAATGGTTTTTTTCCTTAAGATATGGTGCTGACATATCTAAAGGGATAGCACCTGAAGAGTTGAGGATGAATACCAAAACTATATTCCCTAGTGCATAAGCTTTGGGAAGCTCAGTATGTGCTTAGATATGTACAAAAGCCATATGTCTGCCATGCAGTAGGAGTAGTAAACTGTTACTACTCCTACCATGGAGATAAAACACTTGATTGCAATAAAAACTATATTTTAAAATATGACAAAAACATTAGAGATAGTGATCTCTAAGTCTTATCTTCAAGAGCTTATATCTTATAGATAGTAATCTAAAAGGTCTTAACTGCAGATATCTTAGGAGATAAAGATCTCCGAGAATAAGGGTATTCTGATGTGGATAATAAAAATTACATACTTGTTATAATGATTATTGAGTTATATTGTCAAAGACACTATAACTATTTTAACAAAATTGAGTATTGATAGCATAAGTTGCAACATTCGCATTGGATGCGGGCATTGTTAGTAGGAGATATGAAAGTACCATAAAAGGACTTGTAGTATTCTCTTGGGAACATAGTGATTGATCAGCTTACGTAACTATTTTTAAAAATAACCTATGTGGGTTTAAAGATTAGCCCATTAATGGCTCTTTGGGCTAGTGGGAGATTGTTGGACATGCGAGCCCACGATGAGACATTATGCAATAAGTGTTATTGCGAATATCATTCCCTGATATGAAATGAAAAATAAATAATTTTCATAATAGGTCTATTAGTAAAATTAGGGTTATGTACCATGGCCATCTAATGATCATATAGGTGTTGATTTAATTGTTGAATTCATAGAGGCTGATGCTTGGATGAATATATAAAGAGTTAGATTGAGGAATCTTCAAGAACCGTCAAATGGTTATTAAGAGATCATCTCCAACCAGAGAAGGAGATGGCAATCTTTCTCTAAAGGCTAATATCCAACAGACCTCTTGATGTAGGTCCTCTATTTAGGAATAGAGATTCGGAGGTATAGATAAGTTAGGTCAAAGAGTTGACTTAACAAGATTGAGATAACCAAAGACCTATGTCGTATGCAGTCGCGATATAAGCATGCATCGTTTGACTGGAGACATATGTTTTACTATATGTTTGAATATGTACATTTGGTAGACCAATAGTTTGATGACTTAATCAAGGTCTATACACTGGCGTGTTGGTGTGCATACAAGGGCATATGAGTAATACTATCTCTCAAAGGGATCAAACTGTTCATTTACTGAACCGGAAGACATGAGATCACTCATGAGATATTGGGAAGAATCAAATTTCGTGCACGATCGTCTTGCTTCGGAAGCTTGACTGAATTTATAAGTTTGATATATGATTTTGGAAAGTATATGATCAACACTTGCGTATCACATATGCTTTTGGAAAGTATATGATCGATACCAACTCCCAATAGTCAAATGAGAAACTTAATGATAAACCCTGAAGAGACGGTCTAAAAGAGATGTCAACTTGAGTTTACTCCGGGTCTTCCAGAATGTAGGATGTACATGTATTAGGAATACCTAAAGGGTGATGTGATCATAAACGATTGTAATAACCAAGACGCTTCCATTGTTAGGGAGTAATGAAACAGATATGGATTTTAGTGACTCCTCTTAATAGATAAGTGATCTAGTATTGTTCCTAGTGTTGGACATTGATCTGAATGACATCCAGATGCAATGAAAAGATTAGATTTACGGTTTTGTTTTGAACAAACATCTATGGGAGGTACGCAAGATCTGGATTTGAGATGTGATCTCGATATACAAGTCACTATACATGGAACAATATAATCATCATGTCCTTATCTCCAAGTTTATGCAAAGAAAGTGCATTATACTTGAAAGAGTTCAAGGATAATTCCATTGTTGATTTTATATTTTCGAGCATTGAGAAAATTGATTATTAAATGTTATTTAATTATCATGAATAATAGGAATTTGATTCATATTATAAGGAGAGTTATATTAGATAATAAAATATGATTTAATTATCAAAGATGTGAATAATGTCAATGTGGTTCATATTATTTGGGCACATGAGAATAGAGATCCAAGATGATTAAATGTGATTTAATTATCACAGATATGAATAATGTGTATATCACTATCTATATTAATCATACATATTATAAATGTGATTTACAATATATAAGAGAGAACTATTTGTAAATAACATTTGCAATTTAAATATTGACGTGAATTGGATTCACATTGGACAATTAATTGAAAATGTACTTTACATGTTATTTTAGGTTGTGAATGTAATTCACAAATTTCCAATGGCATGATTGCAATGTTCACAAAATAATTGTGAATTATGTTCGTGGAATTATTTACAATGAGTGTTGTTGTAAATATTGGAGATTTTCATGGAATAATGCAATCTCATGAGATTACATGAGATAGCCACCTTCTTACATGGGAGGGTGGACGGCCACCAACTCCCATTAGGAAAGGGTGGTTGTCCCCCCCCCCCCCCCCGCGCTTATGGAAGGATGCAATCTCCATTCCATGAGTCTCCATGCTTGATTGATTTATTTATGGATTAATTTATTTTGATTTTTCAATATATATTCAATCTAAATTAAAATAAGTATTGTTGTTTTTTTACAACAAAATCTTGGCCATTGAAAGAAGTACAAATCAATCTCATCCATTGATTTTGTATAGCCCATTGGATTGAGATCCATTGACTCCCAAAATACTATATATAATGAAGAGGCACCCCTTTCTCTTCAAGTTACAATAACGACAACAACAATTACAACAATCATCGCTCTCTCTTTCTCTCTCTCTCTCATTCCCACACACCAAGTCTCTCTTTCTCTCTCTCATTTTGACCATCCACCATAGAGCCCTAGAGAGAGTCACCAACGTTGCAGCAGCATCGTTATGATGATGTATTGTTTGCTTGTGGATCTCTGTCTCCTTTGGTGTTCCTCATTCGTGAAGAATATGTCGGATCTCATGTGACAAGATCAGGAGATTTGTTGCTTGGATCATTAACATGGATTGCGAGAAGCACACATTTCATCAACACGCTTGTAAGCATCTCCTCTATTGGATTGGATTAAGACAGGAGGTCTCTTCATTTAGAGACTCGATCGCAACCACTCTTCAAGAGGTTTACCTAATACTTGTTTGTGGTCTAGATGAAATGATCCGAGAAGTGTTCTCCCCATCGTTGACTCGAGCGACTAGTACAACTAGTCGCTCCCCATCGCTGATGATGTGATCCTCACGCTTCTGTGATGCGCTTAAGGATTTTCCCATATACTTCATTTAAAATTAAGGTTCGCATTCGATCATTGTGAGTTGGTATCGATTACATACTTTCCAAAAGCTTATATCATACCTAGGTATTGATCATATACTTTCCAAAAGTATATATCAAATCAAAATTTAGTCAATCTTCTAATGCGAGACAACCATGCACGAAATTTGATACCAATATCTTATGAGTGAGCTCATGTCTTTCGGTTGAGTAATGAACCTCTATGATCTAATACCTATGAATCTCTATTCCTATGCAGAGGACATGCATCAAGAGTTCATTTAGATATTAGCTCATTATAGAAAGGATTGTCATCTCCTACTCAAGCTGGAGATCATCTCTTAATAATCATTTCATGGTGCTTGATGAGTCCTCAATCTAACTCTTTAAATATGCATCCAAGCACCGACCTCTATGATTCAACCATTGAATCAACAACCGTATGATCATTAAGATGGCTATGGTACATAACCCTAATTGCACTACGGATCTATTATGCAAATTAGTTATTCTTCATTTCAAATTAGGGAATGATTTGCAATAACATTTATTGTATAATTGCTTACTATGGGCTCACATGTACAACAATCTCCCACTAGCCCAAAGAGACATTAATGGGCTAATCTTTAAGCCCACACTCAAGTGACAATCATAAGTTATTTAGAGAAATAGCTTGGTAAGCTGACTAGTCACTTTGTTCCCGAGAGACTACGCCAAGTCCATTTACCATACTTGCATATCTTCTAGTAACAGTGCTAGCATTCAATGCAAATGTTGCATCTTATGCAACCGATACTCAATCTTGTGAAAGAAATTATAGTACCTTTGACACTAAAACTCAATAGTTGTTATAACAAGTATGTAATGTCAATTACCCTTATCATAATACTCTTATTCTCGAAGATCTCTTATCTCCTACGATTAAGACACAGTCTTAAGTCTTATAAGGAATCTGCAGTTAAGACCTTTTATATTAGTATCTATAAAGTCTTGATTTCTTGAAGATAAGACTTAGAGATCACTATCTTAAAAAATCTTGTCTTACTTGAAGATATTGTTATTATTGAAATTAAGTATTTTATCTCCATTTTAAGATTAGTAACAGTTTACTACTCCCACTACAAGGCAGACATTTGGCTTTTGTACACATCTACCATAAACAGAGTTTCACATAGCTAATGCACTAGGGCATGTAGATTTGGCATTCGCATCCTCAAATATTTGAGGTGATATACCTTAGATAGGTCAGTATCATATCTTAAGAGAAAGAATCCTTCATTGGGGTTTTCTAAAAAATAGAATATGTCTAAGGTGTACCACTAATGTGATGGAACCAATACCCTCTTCTCTGTATTTTCAAACATCTTCAGAACTAAGATATAAGAGGCATCCATGAGATCATATCTCAAGGTATAGACAACCATATAATACAACACTTATTATCATACTTTTATCATTCTAAATGATTAGAATATTATCTACATTTAGCACAATGAACACAATGGCACTCCCACTAAGCTTCATGGCTCATCAAGATTGTATTTGAAATCATAACCTTTACAATTTCATCAAATACAACGTTCCAACTATAAGAAGCTTATTTCAGTCCATAGATGGAGTTGTTTAGCTTTCACACCTTTCTCTCCTCAACTAGGAAGCCCTGGGTTACTACAAATGAATATCCTCAAAGAGGTATTCATAGAGGGATGCAATCTTGACTCCCATCTCATAGATGTCATAATCAGTTATGTAGCTATAGCTAGCAATATTCTGATGGATTTAAGCATGGTACTGAAGAACGAGTCTCATTTCAAGCTATATCTTCTCTTTTTGTGTATCTCGTGGATACGAGTCATGCTTTGAAGGTTTCTACCTTCTCATCAGGTTCCCTCTTTGTCTTGAATATCTATTTACACCAAACTGGTCTTAACCTTATAGGGGGATCCTCGAGGGTCCATACACTACACTTGTATATTGAGTCTACTTTAGGCTTTATTGCTAACATCCATCTTTCCAAGTCATGATCCTCAAAAGCTTCATTATATGAAGTCAGTATATTGTCAGACTTAACTCACACATGTAATCCATACTCTTTAAGTTGTCTTACCACGATCAAACTAATTTGAAAAAGGTATGTGTGTTTCATCTTTAATTGTCCTTTTAATGTTCGATTTCAGGAGCCCCATTATCTTCTAAAGATTCAATGAGTTCCTTTATATCATTTTTATCTTGATTCTCAAGAAAGTCATCCTCTCAGAATCATATCCTTAGAGCTGAAATTTTTTAAGAATCTCAATGTCATAAAGTAGGTATCCAATACCACCTTTATGCTCCTAATGAAGTAGCATCGTGCTAGATTCCAACATTCTTGCATCCATGACATAATTATGGACCAAGAACCCTGAATCCTCTAGATTCCAACACTAGGCTAGTAACTAAACCAAAATTATGAGTGTTTTCGGATTTAGATTTGCATGGCATCTTATTAAAGATATATATATATATATATATATATATATATTGCAGTCTCTACACATATATACCTGAAAACTAAGAGGTAATCATGCTAAGATTTATCATTGATCAAATCATGTCACACATGATCCAATTGTATCTCCCTACAACTCTATTGATTTTATTTGCATTAGGAGGAATGTGATAGGAATGATATCCCTTTCTCCATAAGGTATTCTATGAATTCATCTAATAGGTACTGAAAACCAAAATGCGAAATCTTCGAATATATTAAAGGTTTAAAATGTGAAGGGATGAAATCTCTTATCACAAATAATCGTCAATTGATATCACATATCATGAACGTTTATTATGATATAGATGATGCACATACATCAATATGTACGAGAACAAGAATATCTATGCATCTTACACCATTCTACAAGAAGGGTGTAATTGAAATTTTACTTTGAATATCTATTCATAAGTATGTAAGTTCTGAACCTTCAGATAATCAAAAGTTCAATATCATACTAATCCATTGATCTCATCGATAGACATATGTCCAAGGCTTGATGCCGAATCATTGTCAAATGATCTTCTTCCTCCATTTGATCTTTTATGGCTTAAATTTTCAGTATTTAGAAATGTTAGTTAACAATTCATCATTCTTCTAATTTAGTAGAGTTCTCTACATGTAAGATTACTAATTGAAATATATCCATCATAATTCTTTATGATAGGTCTATTCCAAAATGCATTTTTATTTCCAACATTTAGAAATAGACAATGAATGTAGTCTAATACCTAGGTCATAGAGACATTATCTAAGATTAAGGGCTCTCCCCCTGAAATTATAGTCTATCTATCCAATGTAGATTGATGCAACAATTGCATCAACATCCATGTGAATGACTGTTAAACCTTAAAATCAATTTTTTCATTCTTCTAAAACATATGCAACCAATTGCAAATGTTATTAGAAGAATGAGACACAATTATTAGACTTTGATTTATCTAATAAGCAAGTCAATTTCAATGATTATATGTAGATGTATAATTATGTTGATGCACTTTTCGAAACCCTCTTTAAGGATATCAGATAGTCTAGATAATCATACAATCAATACATTAGCTCATTGTAGTATTCACATTCATCCAACTCTTTGGATGTCATATGGAAGTCACATAAGTGCAATCAACTCTTTGATTTCTCTTCTTACTTTGGGATAGACCCATGCTTCCATCACACTTTCTTTATCTATAAACAACCATTGCTTTAGACAAAGGACTCTTATGTTCAATTCAAAAGATTTCAATATAAGAGTATTTCAGCATTTATACATGTTTCATTCAATTCATACAATATAAATATTATAAAGTTGAATGATTGACTTACATACCTATGAATAGATATTCAAAGTAAACATTTTGAGTACATCATCTATTATCGAGCCACCATTTTGCAAAATGCAATGAACCATGTCATTCATGATTAATTGTTGAGAGCGCATATATAGGCCATGACATCTTCTTAAATTTTATAAGGATTTTCAATAATTACAATTATCATTAACATGATACTTCCAAAGTACATTTGATGAGAGATTAAGACTATAGAGACAAACAAACCCAATGTTGTTGTCCTATTGTCAATTTAATTATCATTCCTTATTATTATGAGGAAAACTTATACATTGCAACCACATACATTACGTGTCCAACTGCAAGTATAATATATTAATAATGGATACAATCCATGATATTTTACTAGTTATTATTGATTATAGTTTTGAGTGGGTTTAATATAGGTTATGTAGAATAAAATAATTGTATAAATACATGTTTTACTTTGAATTCATATTTTTATATCAAAGTCGTCTTGCATTGTCAACTGTGAAAGTTCATTCCCCTCTTCACTTTCAAAGTACGAGACATACTTACCTTTATATCTCAAGCAAGATCTGGATCACCTTTCTTACCTTTGTTACATCCCAATAATATGAGAACCTGCAAATCGGATAAAAAGAAGTAGGAACTCATTCCGCCTTGCATGTCCAGGTTGAATTTCCCATTCAATCATTAACACCCAAGCCTACCACCCCTAAGGTGATGTTGACCCGTTGTTAATTGAACTAATCGTCAATAGGAATAGCACTCGCTATGTGTAATCCAATATTTCCTCAATAATATGAGGACCCAATATTGGAATCACTATGCATAAGGACTAACTCTTTTAAAAAGCAAAGAGCCCGATACATGTGTGCTTGTATGCAGGAGCTGTCACTTCGGACAAGTATCTCTTACATACAATCCATGGCGATGGAATCCTTCGCTTTGAGAGCTGACCGTGGATGTCATTTATGTGATCCTTCATATTATATTCAAATTCTAGTTAATTATAATGAATCATATTCACACAATTAATTCTTCCATGAAAAATATTACTCTATTTATAATAGAGTGTTTTAATTGGATATAATATATTTAATCATGTTAAATCAATTATCAATCTAATTCAATCAACCAACAAACAATCTTGATTGTTACTTAAAGGATGGTATGATATGAAAATTCATAGTATTCAAATTTTAGTATTTAGAAAATTACATCATGATCATTTCACACATTATCATTTCCTTACCTGTTGTTGTGGCCAGTACGCACAGGATGTGGGGACAGACCGCTTACAGAGCAACCTACTACCCCAGCGATCTTCAACTAGAGACCATATCCACCTCAGGCCAGGATAATATCATCTCATCATTTTGTATTTGAGATGATATTCAGCCTTTTAACTGAAGTTATACCATATAATATTTATCAAAACTATTTTGATTAATATTACAAGAAGATTTGCAAAATAAATCATTAATCCTATTCAAGTAACACCATTTGTTGGAAAGAGTCATTATAACCAAATCGATCAAGTTCAATTATCTTATCATGTTTGTTATGGGCATTAAAAAATAATTATCATTATTAAATAGTAACAAATACTTATCAACTAATTATTCCAGAAGATTAAACATTAATTTCCATTATTTAATTGAATGACAGTCACAAAAATCTTGTTCAAATTTATTAAGTTTCCAACAGTGTCACATTTACTAAAACTAATAAATCTTATGCAAATAAATTCCAAAGCAAGCAAACTAAATGTTTTTGGTATAATAATTTGATTTGCAATAAAATCTTGATAATCATGCATTTCTAGTCATTTCAAAACCATGATTATCTCTTGATTATGTCCCAAACCATTATTCTCATAACAGTGAACACATATCCCCTAAAACGATCATAACTTGAGCAAATGGATTCCAAATCACACAAACTCAAGTCCTACAATTTACTAATAAGATGAGAAAAGTGTTCCAAACAATAAACTCACATTTTAAGTTAAATAGTGTGAAAAGATCGCACAAAATAGGATTGCGGGAACAAAATGCGATGGAAATTCACACATCTAAATATATCAGGATTATGGGAAAAACCTTAAGTATATCAGGGAAGCATGGAGATCACATCTTATGTGATCGGGAGTGACTAGTCATACTAGTGGCTCGGTGCAGTGGAATTAAAAAATTTAATGCGAGTGAAACAACATTAACCAAGAAGACTTCTTAGATCATTTCACTTAAAGCATAAATAGAATATAGGAATACCTCTTGAAGAGTGGTTGCAGTCGTGTCTTTAAAGTTAGAGACCTCCTATCTCAATTCTGATCCAACAGAGGAGACTCTTGTGATCGTGAAGATGAAGCACATACTTCTCGTAATCCATGAGGTTGATCCAAGCTGTGAATCTCCCGATCTCATTTCACAATATCCAAAGTCTTCTCCATGAGCGAGGTGCACCGAGGCATCAACACGACGGCATGGCAATGACAACGATTCTTCTCTATGGTAAGAGGACGACGACCACTCTTGTGGGAGAGAAGGAGGACGTGCATGAGAATATTAGAGGGAGAGAGCACATGCAATTGTAGTAAAAAGAAGAACTATGATTGCCTCTCCTTTTATAACATTTTTCGGAGTCCACGAATCACAATCCATGTGAAACAAAAAATCTATGGTTGAGATTGATTTGTGTTTCTATTCAATGGTCAAGATTTTGTTGTAAAAAATACAACAATAATTAATTCAGATCAAGTATATTGAATAATTTACATAATTTAATTTGAAATAAATTAATTTGGATAGAAGGATTAGGAAGGAGGCCACCAACCTTCCATAAATAGAGGGGATGACCACCCTTAAGAATGAGTCAAAGGGTGTCCGTCCACCATCAAAAAAGGGAAGGTATTGACCTTCTAATTCTATGAGATATAAAATCCCACATAATCCTTCAAATATTTACAACAACTTTTATTGTAAATTAATACATAAAAATTAATTCCAAAATAATTTTGTGAGTATTACAATCATGTCATTAAATAACCGTGAATCATATTCACAACCCAACATAAAATGCAAATTACATTTTCAATTAATTGTTCAATGTGAATCCAATTCACATCAACATTCAAATTGTAAATGTTGTTCACAAATAACTCTCTCTAATATATTATTAATCACATTTATAATATATATATAATATTGATAATACTATCCACATTATTTATCTCGATGATAAATAAATCACATTTAATTACATTGGATCATCATTCCCATGCATCTAAATAATTTCACTCACATTCACATTATTCATGATTATTAAATCACATTAATGATCCTATTCTCAATTCCTGGATATTCATTACATAATTGGAATTATTCTTGAACTCTTTCAAGTATAATGTGCTTTCTCCGTGTATACTTGGAGATAAAGACATGGCCATTGTACGTTGCACATATTGTGACTTGGATATTAAGATCGTATCTCAAATCCAGATCTCGAGGACCTCTAGATGTTTGATTAAATAAAAGCCATAAATCTAATCTTCTCATTGCATGTGAATCACATTTAGATCACTGTCCAACATTTGGACAAAGATAAGATTACTTCCCTATTGAGAGAAGTTACTGAATTCTAGACATGTTTCATCACTCCATTGGAATTGAAGCGTCAATGTTGTACAATCGTTTATGATCCCATTGTTGGACATGCGAGCCCACGGCGAGCCATTATGCAATAAATGTTGTTGCAATTCACTCCTTAATCTGAAATAAAGAGTAATAATTTGCATAATAGGTCCCTTAGTACAATTAGGGTTATGTACTATGGCCATCTTAATAATCATACAGCTGTTGATTCAATTATTGAATCATAGAGGCTGGTGCTTAGATGAATATCTAATGAGTTAGATTGAGGACTCATCAAGCACCGTCAAATGATTATTAAGAGATGATCTCCAGCCTGAGTAGGAGATGGCAATCCTTTCTCAGTTAGGCTGATATCTGACCGACTTCTTGATGCAGGTCCTCTGCATAGGAATAGAGATTCGGAGGTGTCAGATTAGTTAGGTCAAAGAGTTGACTTAACGAGATCGAGATAACCAAAGTCCCATATCATATGCTGTCATGATATAGGCACACATCCTCTGACCGGAGACAGATGTGTTGCTATATGTATAAGTATGTACATTTGGCAGACCAATAGGTTGATGGCCTAATCAAGGTCTATACACCGGCGCGCTGGTGTGCATATAAGGGCATATGAGTAATACGATCTCTCAAAGGGATCATACAGGTTCACTACTGAACCGGAAGACATGAGCTCACTCATGAGATATTGGGAAGAATCAAATTCCGTGCGCACGGTCGTCTCGCTTTGGAAGCTTGACTGAATTTGTTGGTTTGATATATACTTTTGGAAAGTATATGATCAAGACCTAGGTATTATATATGCTTTTGGAAAGTATATGATCAATACCGACTCCCAATGATCGAATGAGAAACTTACTGATAAAACCCTGAAGTAGACAGTGTAAAGTTGATCTAATACTTCTGGTTTATTCTGAGTCTTCCAGTATGCAGGATGTACAGGTATTAGGAATACCTGAGGGTGATGTGATCATAAACGATTGTATAACCATGACGCTTCCATTCCTAGGGAGTGATGAAACGGGTCTGGATTTTAGTGACTCCTCTCAGTAGAGAAGTAATCTGATCTTAGTCCAAATGTTGGACATTAATCTGAATGTGATTCAGATTCAATGAGAAGATTAGATTTGCGGTCTTGATTTAATCAAGCATCTATGGGAGGCCCGAGATCTGGATTTGAGATGTGGTCTCAATATCCATGTCACTATACATGGAACAATACAATCGCCCTGTCCTTATCTCCAAGTATTCGCGGAGAAAGCGCATTGTCCTTGAAAGAGTTCATGGATAATTATATTGTTGATGTATGTATCCGAGCATTGAGAAAATGGATAATTAAATGTGATTTAATTATCATGAATAATATGAATTTGATTCATATTATAAGGAGAGTTATCTTAGATAATTAAATGTGATTTAATTATCAAAGATGTGAATAATGTGAATGTGATTCATATTATAAAGAGATCCAAGATGATTAAATATGATTTAGTTATCAAGGATAAGAATAATGTGGATAGTAATATCCAATTATTCATAATATATTATAAATGCGATTTATAATGTATTAGAGAGAGTTAATTATAATTTATATATGTTGATTAATTATTATGTGTATTGGATACACATTGTGTAATTAATTGACAATGTAAATTATATATTGTTTTGGGTTGTGAATTTGATTCACAATTTTCCTATGGCAAGATTGCAATATTCTCAAATATAATTATGAATTATTTTTGAAGAATAAAAAGCCAACAAAAGTTGTTGGAAATAAATTGAGGAGATTTTCAAGGAGATATGCAATCTCATGGATTTCCATGAGATTGCTCTCTCCATGGAAAGAGGAGGGGCGGCACATCATTCCCAAAAGGAATGTGTGGCCGTCCACATGGAAAGAGCATGGAGATGAAATCTCCATGCACATTCTCTCCTTATTTATTGGATTGATTTTGGATTAATTTGTATTTGATTTTGTCAAATATATTTTGATCTAAATTTGTTGGTTTTACCAACAACAATCTTAGCCATTGGATTGACATAAATCAATCTCACCCATTGATTTTATATGTCACATGGATTGAGATTCATGGATCCCAAAACCCTATAAATAGAGAGGCATACCCATGCTCTCTCTTTACACACAATGCTTGAGAAGCATCTCTCTCTCCCTCTCTCTTTCTCTTTAGAGGTCAGCCCTCTCTCTCCCTCTCATGGCCGTCCACCATGGATGCCATGGAGAGGTTCTCCATCGCCGCGGCATCGTCGTTATGCTGCCCGTTCTTCTGCTCGTGGATCTCCGTCTCCTTCGGTGCGCCTCGCTCGTGAAGAAGAAGTCGGATCTCGTGTGTCGAGATCAGGAGATCCACCGCTTGGATCATCAACATGGATTGCGAGAAGCACGCGGTTCATCCCCGCGCTCGCAA
The DNA here is from genome assembly GCA_037367405.1 of Ottelia alismoides. Lineage (NCBI taxonomy): Eukaryota > Viridiplantae > Streptophyta > Magnoliopsida > Alismatales > Hydrocharitaceae > Ottelia > Ottelia alismoides. The sequence goes on along the minus strand of JAZKJV010007827.1, from coordinate 438,723 downwards.
GCGTCTCCTCCGTCGGATCGGACTTGAGACAGGAGGCCTCTTCGTTTAGAGACTTGATCGCAACCACGCTTCAAGAGGTAATTCTAGTTACTTGTTTGTGGTTTAGACGAAACGATCCGAGAAGTGTTCTTGGATCATGTGGTTTCGTCGTATAAAAATTTTTAAATTCCGCTGCATCGAGCAACTAGTGCGATTAGTCGCTCCTCGTCGTATTCGATACGACGTTCACGCTTCCGTGATGCGCTTGAGGATCTAACCATATCCTTCAAGTGGTATCAGAGCCTTAGGTCGATGGTTTCGAATATGATTCGCTAACCGAGGACGACTTGGGTTCGTTAAGGTTGCGAAAGTTTTATCGCATTTCATTTTCGCAGATCTGTTTAGTGTAATTTTTCGGCCCTGTTTAAATTGTTTAAACACGAAAATAGCACTTGGATTTTGTTCCCCATTAAATAAGGAAACCATAGGATCTGAGTTTGCGTAAATCGGATTTCGTATGCTCGAGATATGGTCGTTTTAATGAACATGTATGCACTGTTGCGGGAACTGTGAATCTGAACGTGATTAAAATGTTAATTACTGTTTAGACTTGCCTCGAAATGCGTAAAACATCACTTAGGTTCTGTCCTAAATCAAATTAGAAAACTTTAGAAATTGACTTTGCTTAATTTAGATTTAATATGATTGAGATATGTCAATTTTAGTAAGTAGGGGTCACTGCTGAAATTGCTTTCCTAATCTAGAACCAAGTGATTGTCAATTAGTGAAATTAATTGTTAATTTCGTGAAATAATCTTGAAAAATATTTGTGAAATATTGAAACATGATTATTTGCCTAATTGACTTGGCCCCAACCAATTAGTTGATTAGATTTGATCTAAACCATAATTGGAATTACAATCATCAAACTTCTTGCTTGAATAGGACTTGGGAATTTGCCTAGTAAATTTCCTTAAAATCAAAATTGTTTTGATTACTATATGGTATAATTTCGGTTGAAGAACCGATGATCATCTCAAGTACAAAATAATCAATTTGGCATTATCCTTTCCCGAGGCGGATATGGTGTCTAGTCGGGGATCGCTGGGTCAGCGGGTTGCAACGTATGTGGTCCGCCCCACTCCCGTCGGTACTGGCCATGACAGCGGGTAGGGCCGGGATAATGTCCGAGGGATTATGATGTATTTTTATAATTATTAAAATTCGAATTAATACGTACTTTGAGAATAATATCATATATGTATATTCAAGCATAAAATTAAGTTTGATTGATTAAATTGGATTGATAATTAATTTAATATGATTAAGTTAATTATATCCAATTGAGAATACTCTAATATGATTAGAGTTAATAATTCCCTTGGAAGAATTAATTATATGAATGTGATTCATAGAAATTAATTTAATTTGAATAAGATATGGAGGATCACATAAGTGACATCCATGGTCTCCCGTCAAGGCGAAGGGTTTCGTCGCCAGATATTATATGTAGGAGACGCATGTCCGAAGTGACAGCTCCTGCATATGATCCATTTGGATCGGGCTCGTCGCTTCTCGAAAGAGTAAGGACGTATGCGTAGTGACCCCAATATCGGGTCCTCATATTATTGGGGTGATATTGGATTGCGCATAGCGAGTTGTATTCCTGTTGACGGTTGGTTCAATTAATGACGGGTCAACATCACCTTAGGGGTGGTGGGCCCGGGTATTAAAGACCGAATTGGGAGATGCAAGTTGGACTTGCAAGGCGGAATGTGTTCCCGCTTCTTTTTATCCGAGTTGTAGGTTCTCATATTATTGGGATGCAACAAAGATAAGGAAGGAGATCCCAGATCTTGCTTGAGATATTATGGTAAGTATATCTCTTACATTGAAAGTGATTGAGGGAATGAACTTTCATTGTTGGCATGGCAAGACAACTTTGATATAAAATTCCTAATTCAAAGTAAAACATGTATATATATATATATAAATATATACCCTTATGCAAATTACTTATTTCGGATAATCCTTCATTAAACCCACTCAATGTTATACTCATTAATAACCAGTAGAATATCATGGATTGGACCCTATAATCCAGATATTGTACTTGCAATTGGACACACAATGTATGTGGTTGCAATGTGCAAGTTTCCTCATAACAATGAGAAGTGATAATTAAATAGACAATAGGACTAAAACCCTAGGGTTTGTATGTCTCTATAAGTCTTGATCTTATCGAATGTACTTTTGAAGTGACATGTCGATGATGATCGTAATTATCAAATTAATCCTTATAAAATCAATAAAGATATTCTGGCATACATATGTGCTCTCGACATTTAATCATGAATGATGTGGTTCTCTACATCATGCAGAATGGTAGCTCTATAAGAGATGATGTATTCAAATTATTTGAATACCTACCTGAACCTATGTTTTATGAGTTTAGATGGATGTAGATGATGAGTGTCATCATTCTACTATCTATACTCTAGTCATTCATGAAGCTTCATAATATTCATATTGTATGAATTGGGTGAAGCTTGTATAAATATTTAAATACTCTTATATTGAAATTTTTGATTTTAACATAAGAGATCCTCATTCTTAAGCAATGGTTGTTTATAGATAAAGGGAGCGCAGTGGAAGCATGGGTTGGACTCAAGCAAGAAGTATAATCAAATAGTTGACTGTACTTCTGTGACTTCCATATGACATCCAAAGAGTTGGATGAATGCCAATGCTGCAATAAGTTGATGTGTTGATAGTATGACTATCAAGTCTGTCTAGAATCCTCAGAAAAGGACTCGGATGGAGCATCAGTATAATCTACATATAATCATTGAAATTGACTTACTTATTTGATAAGGTGAAGTCTAATAATTGTATCTCAATTTTCTAATAACACTTGCAATTGGTTGCATAGTATTAGAATATTAGAAATTTGATCTTAAGGTTTATTGGTCATCCATGTTGAAAGTGATGCAAGTGTTGCAACAATTTCCATGAGATCAATAGACTTCATATTTTCAGTGGGAGCCCTTAGTCTTAGAGAATGTCTCTATGACCTAGATATTAGAATACACTCATTGTTTATTTCTAATTGTTGGATATGAACATGAATTCTGTAATAAATCTATCATAAAGAGTCATGATGGAAATATTTCAGATAGTAATCTAAAATCTAGAGGACTCTATTAAATTAGAAAATTATTGAATAGTTCATTAAGATTTTTAATACTGAAAATTGAACCTTTAAAAGATCAATAGGAGGATAAAGATCATTTGACAATGATCTGGCATCAAATTTTAGACATATATCTGTTGATGAAATCAATGGACTGGTAAGACATGAAACTTTAGATTGTCTAAAGATTCAAATCTCACATACTTGTGAATATTGTATTCAAAGTAAAATGTCTAATACATCCTTCCTCGGGAAAGGTGTAAGATGCCTTGGTATTAAGGATCTCATACATTTTGATGTATGTAGATCATCTATATCATAGTAAACATTATGGATATGTGATATCTGTTAATGATTATGTATGATATGAGATCTCTTCTCTTCACCTAAGAAACCTTTGAAATGTTCAAAGATTTCGCAATTTTGGTTTAGAACCAAAGTTTGAAGGAAGATGAAATGAATTTGATCTAACCAAGGTAGCCCGTACCTATTAGATGAATTCAAGAAATACCTTATGGAGATATGAATATCATTCCTATCTCAATCCTCCTAATGAACCTTAACTCAAAGGAGTTGTAGGGAGATACAATTGATCATGTGTGACATGATTTAATCAATGATTAATCCTAGCATAATTATCTCTTAAGTTTCCAAGATATATATGTAGTAGAGACTGCATTGTATACTTAATAAGATTCCATGCAAGTAAGCTGGAATCTAGCACTAGAGAGTGCTACTTCATTAGGAAAATAAAGGATGGTATTGGATACCTACTTTATGACCTTGAGATTCTTAAAAAATCTCATCTTTGAGAATATGATTCTTATAAGATGACTCTCTTGAGAATCAAGATGAAAATGAAGTAAAGGAACTCATTTAATCTTGAAAAGATAATGAGGCTCCTGAAATCGGAAACTAAAATCGATAATTAAAGATGAAACATTAATACCTCTTCAAATAAGTTTGAGGATGGATTCCATGTGTCAGTGATCGGATTTCATGTGATGAAGCTCCTGAGGATCATGACATGGAAAGATGGATGTTAGCAATAAAAGTCTAATGTAGACTTCATATACAAGTGTCGTATATGGACCCTCGAGGATCCACCTATATGGGTCAGACCCATTAATATGTAAATGGATCTTCAAGAGAAAGAGGGAACCTGATGAGAAGGTAGAGACCTTCAAAGCACGGCTAGTAGCCATGAGCTACACACCGAAGAGAAGACATCGCTTGCGATGAGACTTGCTCTCCAGTGACCTTGCTTTAACCCATCAGAATCTTGCTAACTATAGCTGCACAACTTGACTATGGCATCTTCATGATGTGAGTCAAGATTGCATTCCTCTATGAATACCTCTCTGAGGATATTCATATGAAGTAGCCCCAGGGCTTCATGGTTGAGGAAAGCAATGTGTGCTAGCTGAAGAACTCCATCTTTGGACTCCAATAAGCTTCCTGTAGTTGGAACATAAGATTTGATGAAATTATAAATGTTATGATTTCAGATAGAATCTTGATGAACCATGTGAAGCTTAGTGGGAGTGCCATTGTGTTCATCGTGCTAAATGTAGATATTATTCTAATCATTTGGAATGATATAAGGATAATAATAAGTGTTTTAAAATTTGGTTGTTCCATACTTTGGGATATGATCTCAAGGATACCTCTTAGATCTTAGTTCTGAAGTCGTTCAGAAGCAAAGAGAAGAGGGCATTGGGACCGTCACATTAGTAATACACCTTGGACTTATTCAATTTTTTGAAAATTCCAAGAAAAGCTTCCTTAAGATGTGGTAGTGACCTGTCTAAAGGGATAGCACCTCAAAGAGTTGAGGAAGTGAATGCTAGAGCTGCTTGCACTTGTGCATCAGTTATGAGAAGCTGGGTGTATGCTAGATGTGTACAAGAGCCAGATGTCTGCCATGCAGTGGGAGTAGTAAACTGTTACTAATCCTACTCTGGAAATAAAACACTTAGTTGCAGTAATAACAATATCTTCAAAGATGATGAAACTTAGAGATAGTGATCTCAAAGTCTTATCTTCAAAAGGTTTAAGACCTTGTAGATAGTGATCTATGATGGTCTTAACTGTAGATACCTTAGGAGATAGAGATCTCCAGGAATGAAGGTATTCTAATAAGGATTATGGGAATACTGGTTATGATAATTAATAAGATGTAGTGTCAATGACACCATAACCAACAAAATTGAGTATCGGTTGCATGAGATGCAACATTCGCATTGGATGCGAGCACTGTTACTAGGAGATATGCAAGTGCCGTAAAAGGACTTGGCGTAGTCTCTTGGGAACAGAGTGACTGATCAGCTTACCTAGCTAATTTCTAAATAGCCTATGATTGTCACATGAGTGTGGGTTTAAATGATTAGCCCATTAATGGCTCTTTGGGCTAGTGGGAGATTGTTGGACATGCGAGCCCACGGCGAGCCATTATGCAATAAATGTTGTTGCAATTCACTCCTTAATCTGAAATAAAGAGTAAATAATTTGCATAATAGGTCCCTTAGTACAATTAGGGTTATGTACCATGGCCATCTTAATAATCATACAGCTGTTGATTCAATTATTGAATCATAGAGGCTGGTGCTTAGATGAATATCTAATGAGTTAGATTGAGGACTCATCAAGCACCGTCAAATGATTATTAAGAGATGATCTCCAGCCTGAGTATGAGATGGCAATCCTTTCTCAGTTAGGCTGATATCTGACCGACTTCTTGATGCAGGTCCTCTGCATAGGAATAGAGATTCGGAGGTGTCAGATTAGTTAGGTCAAAGAGTTGACTTAACGAGATCGAGATAACCAAAGTCCCATATCATATGCTGTCATGATATAGGCACACATCCTCTGACCGGAGACAGATGTGTTGCTATATGTCTAAGTATGTACATTTGGCAGACCAATAGGTTGATGGCCTAATCAAGGTCTATACACCGGCGCGCTGGTGTGCATATAAGGGCATATGAGTAATACGATCTCTCAAAGGGATCATACAGGTTCACTACTGAACCGGAAGACATGAGCTCACTCATGAGATATTGGGAAGAATCAAATTCCGTGCGCACGGTCGTCTCGCTTTGGAAGCTTGACTGAATTTGTTGGTTTGATATATACTTTTGGAAAGTATATGATCAAGACCTAGGTATTATATATGCTTTTGGAAAGTATATGATCAATACCGACTCCCAATGATCGAATGAGAAACTTACTGATAAAACCCTGAAGTAGACAGTGTAAAGTTGATCTAATACTTCTGGTTTATTCTGAGTCTTCCAGTATGCAGGATGTACAGGTATTAGGAATACCTGAGGGTGATGTGATCATAAACGATTGTATAACCATGACGCTTCCATTCCTAGGGAGTGATGAAACGGGTCTGGATTTTAGTGACTCCTCTCAGTAGAGAAGTAATCTGATCTTAGTCCAAATGTTGGACATTAATCTGAATGTGATTCAGATTCAATGAGAAGATTAGATTTGCGGTCTTGATTTAATCAAGCATCTATGGGAGGCCCGAGATCTGGATTTGAGATGTGGTCTCAATATCCATGTCACTATACATGGAACAATACAATCGCCCTGTCCTTATCTCCAAGTATTCGCGGAGAAAGCGCATTGTCCTTGAAAGAGTTCATGGATAATTCTATTGTTGATGTATGTATCCGAGCATTGAGAAAATGGATAATTAAATGTGATTTAATTATCATGAATAATATGAATTTGATTCATATTATAAGGAGAGTTATCTTAGATAATTAAATGTGATTTAATTATCAAAGATGTGAATAATGTGAATGTGATTCATATTATAAAGAGATCCAAGATGATTAAATATGATTTAGTTATCAAGGATAAGAATAATGTGGATAGTAATATCCAATTATTCATAATATATTATAAATGCGATTTATAATGTATTAGAGAGAGTTAATTATAGTTTATATATGTTGATTAATTATTATGTGTATTGGATACACATTGTGTAATTAATTGACAATGTAAATTATATATTGTTTTGGGTTGTGAATTTGATTCACAATTTTCCTATGGCAAGATTGCAATATTCTCAAATATAATTATGAATTATTTTTGAAGAATAAAAAGCCAACAAAAGTTGTTGGAAATAAATAGAGGAGATTTTCAAGGAGATATGCAATCTCATGGATTTCCATGAGATTGCTCTCTCCATGGAAAGAGGAGGGGCGGCACATCATTCCCAAAAGGAATGTGTGGCCGTCCACATGGAAAGAGCATGGAGATGAAATCTCCATGCACATTCTCTCCTTATTTATTGGATTGATTTTGGATTAATTTGTATTTGATTTTGTCAAATATATTTTGATCTAAATTTGTTGGTTTTACCAACAACAATCTTAGCCATTGGATTGACATAAATCAATCTCACCCATTGATTTTATATGTCACATGGATTGAGATCCATGGATCCCAAAACCCTATAAATAGAGAGGCATAACCATGCTCTCTCTTTACACACAATGCTTGAGAAGCATCTCTCTCTCCCTCTCTCTTTCTCTTTAGAGGTCAGCCCTCTCTCTCCCTCTCATGGCCGTCCACCATGGATGCCATGGAGAGGTTCTCCATCGCCGCGGCATCGTCGTTATGCTGCCCGTTCTTCTGCTCGTGGATCTCCGTCTCCTTCGGTGCGCCTCGCTCGTGAAGAAGAAGTCGGATCTCGTATGTCGAGATCAGGAGATCCACCGCTTGGATCATCAACATGGATTGCGAGAAGCACGCGGTTCATCCCCGCGCTCGCAAGCGTCTCCTCCGTCGGATCGGACTTGAGACAGGAGGTCTCTTCGTTTAGAGACTTGATCGCAACCACGCTTCAAGAGGTAATTCTAGTTACTTGTTTGTGGTTTAGACGAAACGATCCGAGAAGTGTTCTTGGATCATGTGGTTTCGTCGTATAAAAATTTTTAAATTCCGCTGCATCGAGCAACTAGTGCGATTAGTCGCTCCTCGTCGTATTCGATACGACGTTCACGCTTCCGTGATGCGCTTGAGGATCTAACCATATCCTTCACCCATCACCTTCAGGTATTCCATATACCTTTACAACATACATACTAGAAGACAAAGAATAAACCCTAAGATATAGATCAATTTTACATTATCATCTTCACGGTTTTTATCATTAAGTTTCTCATTTGATCATTGGGAGTTTGTATCGATAATTTACTTTCAGAAAGTATATGTCTTACCACTGTATTGATTTTCCAAAAGCATATATCAAACCTACAAATTGACTCAAGCTTCCAAAGTAAGAAGACCATGCACAGAATTTGATCCCAATATCTCATGAGTGAGCTCCTGTCTTTCGGTTCAAAAATGAACTTGTATAATCCCTTTGAGAGATCGTATTACTCATATGACCTTGTATGCACACCAGCTCGCTGATGTATAGACCTTGATTAGATCATCATCCTATCGGTCTACCAAATGTACATATTAAAACATATAGTAAAACATCTGTCTCTGGTTAGACGATGTGTGACTATATCGTGATAGCATACGGCATAGGTCTTTGGTTATCTCGATCATGTTAAGTCAACTCTTTGACCTAATTTATCTACCACCTCCGAATCTCTATTCCTATGCAGAGGACCGACATCAGGAGGTCAGGTACATATCAACCTATTAGAGAAAGGATCGCCATCTCCTACTAAAGTTGGAGATCATCTCTTAACAATCATTTAACGGTGCTTGATGAGTCCTCATTCCAACTCTTTAGATATTGATCCAAGCACTAGCCTCTATAATTCAACAATTGAATCAACAGTTGTATGATCAATAAGATGGATATGGTACATAACCCTAGTTGTACTAAGGAACCTATTATGCAAATTAGTTATTCGTATTTCCAGATCAGGGAATGATTTCCAATAACATTTATTACATAATGACTCATTGTGGGCTCGCATGTACAACAATCTCTCACTAGCCCAAAGAGCCATAATGGGCTAATCTTTAAACCCACACTTATGTGAACATCATAAGCAATTTAGAAAATTAGCTTGGTAAGATCATTAGTTACTATGTTCCCGAGAGACTACGCCAAGTCCGTTATTATAGTTGCATATCTCATAGTAAGAATGCTCGCCTCCAATGCGAATATTGCATCTTATGCAACCAATACTCTATCTTGTTGAAGCGGTTATTGTGTCTTTGACACTACAACTAAATAATCGTTATAGCTATTATGTTATTTCTATTATCCTTATCAGAATACACTTATTCTCGGATATATCTTATCTCCTACGATTATGACCTAGTCTTAAGTCTTATAATGCATCTGTAGTTAAGACCTTTTATATTAGTATCTATAAAGTCTTATGTTCTTGAAGATAAGTCTTTGAATCACTATTTTAAAACATCTTGTCATCTTTGATGATATTATTATTACTGCAATTAAGTGTTTTATCTCCATAGTAAGATTAATAACTGTTTACTACTCCCACTTCATGGCAGACATCTAGTTTTTGTACACATCTAGCATACACAAAGCTTCCCATAGATAATGCACTAGGGCATGTAGCTTTGACATTAACATACTCAACCCTTTGAGGTGTTATCCCTTTAGATAGGCTAGTACAATATCTTAAGGGAAAGAAGACTTCTTTGGAGTTTTCTAAAAAATTGAATATGTCCAAGGGGTACCACTAATGTGATGGTCCCAATATCCTCTTCTCCTTGCTTATGAGCATCTTCAGAACTAAGATATAAGAGGCATCCCTAAGATAATAACTAAGGGTCTAGAACAACCATTTCATAAAACACTTATTGTCATCCTTATATCATTCCAAATTATTAGGATATTATTCATATTTACCTTGATAAAAATAATGGCACTATCACTAAGCTTCACATGGTTCATCAAGATTCTATTTGAATCATAACCATTACAATTTTGTCAAATCTAATGTTCCAAAAATAAGAAGCTTATTTAAGTCTATAGACCGGAGTTCGTTAGCTCGCACACCTGGCTTTGTTATACTATGAAGCCCTGGGGCTACTTCATATGAATATCCTCAAAGAGATATTCATAGAGGAATGCAATCTCGACTCCCATCATGTAGATGTCATAGTCAAGTTATGTATCTATAGTTTGCAATATTGTGATGGTTTTAACCATGGTCACCGAAGAGCAAGTCTCATCGCAAGCGATGTCTTCTCTTCGTGTGTATCTCGTGGATACGAGTGGATACGAGTCGTGCTTTGAAGGTACCTACCTTCTCATCAGGTTCCCTCTTTCTATTGAAGATCTATTTATACCAAACTAATCTTATCCTAATAGGTGGATCCTTAACGGTCCACATATAACACTTGTATATGAAGTCTACATTAGACTTTATTGCTAACATCCATCTTTCCATGTAATAATCCTCGGAAGTTTCATCATATGAAGTCAAATCATTGTCAGACTTAACTATGACATGAAATCCATACCCTTTAGGTGGTCTTACCGCCCTCAAACTAATTTGAAGAGGTATGTGTGTTTCTTCTTTAAGTGTCCCTTTAGTTTTTGATTTTAGGAGCCTCATTATCTTTTCAAGATTCAATGAGTTCCTTTATTCTATTTTTACCTTGATTCTCAAGAAAGTCATCCTCTAAGAATTATATCCTTAGAGATGAAATCTTTTAAGAATTTCGATGTAAAAAAGTAGGTATACAATACCATCCTTTATACTCCTAATGAAGTATCACTCTCCGGTGCTAGATTATAGCATTCTTGCATTCATGACATAGTTATGGACCAAGTAACCCCAAATCCCCAAGTGTCCTACACTTGGCTAGGCATAAACTATAGCTTATGAGAGCTTTCTGCTTTGGATTTGCACGGAATCTTATTAAGGATATATATTGTAGTCTCTTTACATATATACCTGGAAACTAAGAGGTAATCATGCTAAGATTCATCATTGATCAAATCATGTCACACATGATCCAATTGTATCTCCCTACAACTCTATTGAATTTAGGTGTATTAGGACGAATGAGATAGGAACAATATCCCTTTCCGCATAAGGTATTCCATGAATTCATATAGTAGGTAATGGCTACCTAGGTTAGATCAAATTCTTTTCTAAACCAAAATTTTAAAATCTTTGAACATTTCAAAGGTTTCTAATGAGAAAAGAAGAAGTTTCATATCATCAACTGATATCACGTATCATTAATGTTTTATATGATAAAGATGATCCACATACAATAATATGTATGAGAACATAAATACCTATGCATCTTACACCTTTCTCTGAGAATGGTGCATTGGACATTTTACTTTGAACATCTATTCAAAAGTATGTAAGTTTTGAACCTTCAGACAGTCTCAAGTTCAATATCATACAAGTCTATTGATCTCATCAATAGATATATGTCCAAGGCTTGATGATGGATCATTGTCAAAAGATCTTCATCCACTTATTGAATTTTAAGGCTTAAATTTTCAGTATTTAGAAATGTTAATGAACCATTCATAAATTTTCTAATTTAGTATAGTTCTCTAGATGTTAGTTTACTAACTGAAATATGTCCATCATAATTCTTTACGATAGGTCTATTCCTGAATGCATGTTTATTTCCAACATTTATAAATAAACCATTATTCTAATCTAATATCTAGTTGAAAGAGACATTCTCTAAGTCCAAGGGCTCTCCTGCTGAAATTATAGGCTATCTATCTAATGTAGATTGTTGCAACAATTGCATTAACATACATGTGGATGACTATGAAACCCTAAGAACAAATTTTCTAATCTTCTAAAACATATGCAACCAATTGCAAGTGTTATTAGAAGAATGAGATACAATTATTAGGCTTTGATCTTTTCTAATAAGCAAGCCAATTTCAATTATTATATGTAGATGTATAACTATGTTGAGCATTTTCTAAGTCCCGTAAGTATCTCGGATAGTCTAGATAGTCATACTATCAATACATTGGCTCATTGTAATATATGCATTAATCCAACTCATTGGATGTCATATGAAAGTCACAAAAGTACAATTAACTCTTTGACTTCCTTCTTACATTGGGTCAAACCCATGCTTCCACTACGCTTCCTTCATCTATAAAGAACCGTTACTTAAGACAAAGGATCTCTTATGTTAAATTGGAAAGATTTCAATATAAGAGTATTTCAACATTTATATGTGCTTCATTAAATTCATACAATATGAAGATTGTGAAGCTTCATGAATGACTAGAGTATAGGTAGTAGAATGACGACTAATCATATCTACGTCCATTTGTGCTCTTAAAAAATATTGGTTCAGACAGCATGCATTAAAACATTTGAGTACATCATCTCTTATCGAGCCACCATCTGCATGATGTAGTGAACCATGTCATTCATGATTAATTGTTGAGATCACATATATATGCGAAAAAATCTTCTTAGGCTTTATAAGGATTTTTGATAATTACGATCATCATAAACACGATACTTCCAGAGTATATTCGATGAGAGATTAAGACTATAGAGACAAAAAAACCCAAGTTGTTGCCCTATTGTCAATTTAATTATCATTCCTCATTATTACGAGGAAACTTGCACATTGCAACCACATACATTAGGTGTCCAACTGCAAGTACAATATACTAATCATGGATACAATACATGATACTTTACTATTTATTATTGAGTATAATTTTGAGTGAGTTTAATGTTTGTTATATGAAATAATATAATTTGCATAAATACATATTTTACATTGATTTATGATTTTTATATAAAAGTCATCTTGTCTTTGTCAACTCTGAAAGTTCATTCCCTTATTCACTTTTAAAGTAAGAGACATACTTACTAGTAAATCTCAAGAAAAATCCGGGATCTCCTTTCTTACCTTTGTTACATCCAATAAAATGAGAACTTGTAACTCGGATAAAAGAAGTAGAAACTCATTCCGCCATGCAAGTCCAAATTGAATTTCCCAATTTAGTGTTTAACACCTGAGCCCACCATCCCTAAGGTGATGTTGACCCATTGTTAATTGAACTAATTGTCAATAGGAATAACACTCATTATGCGCAATCCAATATCACCCCAATAATATGAGGACTCGATATTGGGGTCACTACACAAACGTGCTTACTCTTTTGAGAAGCAAAAGGCATGACCAATTTACATTTGTATACATGAGATGTCACTTTGGACATGCATCTCCTACATACAATCCATGGAGACAGAACCCTTTGCGTTGACAAGAGACCATGGATGTCACTTTAAAGGTAAATATTACTATATTCATAATAGAGTGTTTTAACCGGATATATTTAATTTAATCATATTAAATAATTATCAATCTAATTCAATTAACCAACAAACAATCTTGATTGTTACTTAAAGTTTGGTATAATCTCAAAATACATATTATTCAAATTTTAATAATTAGAAAAATACATCATGATCATTATCATTTACTTACCCGTTGTCATGGCCAGTATGCAAAGGATGTGGGTAGACCACTCACGGAGTAACATGCTACCCCAACGATCCCCGACTAGACACGATATCCGCCTCAAGTCAACATAATATCTCAACATTTTGTATTTGAGATGATATTCAACCTTTCATCTGATGTTATAACATATAATATTTATCAAAACTATTTTTATTAGTATGATAAGGATATTTGCTAAACAAAACCATAATCCTATTCAAGTAACAAAGTTTATTGGAAATAGTCATTATTTCCAAATCAATCAAGATCAATTATCTTATCATGTTTGTTATGATAATTAAAAAATAATTATCATTATTAAATATTTCACAAATATTTATAAATTAATTATTCCAAATATTAATCATCGATTTCCATGAATTAATTGAATGACAATCATAAGATTCTTGTTCATATTTGTTAAGTTTCCAACAGTGACACATGTTTACTAAAACTAACAAATCCTGAGCAAATAAACTTCAAATAAAGCAATTTAATTTTTTTTTTGTTTGAAAAATTGATTTGCAACAGAATACAAATGATAAACATGTATTTCTAGGCATTTTAAAATCATGATTATCTCTTGATTACGTCAAAAACAATTATTCTCGTAATAGTGGACACGTGTCCACTAAAATGATCATAACTTGAGCAAACATATTCTAAATCATACAAACTCAAGTCCAATGATTTGCTAATAATGTGTAAAACATACTCCAAACGATAAACTTACATTTTAAGGCATTTAAATAGGGCGAAAAAATGAATCAAAACAAGATTGTGGGAATAAAATGCGATGAAAATACGCACAACAAAAAATGCCCATGTCATCTTAGGTTATGGATCATATCTGAAACCTCGACATGTGGCTCGGATACCACATGAAATTTATGGGGAAAACCTTAAGCATATCACGACAGCAAGGACATCACATCTTATACGATCGGGGGCGACTTGTCATACTAGTTGATCGGGCAGTGGAATTTAAAAAATTTAAAGCGATGAAAATACATCGATCGAGAACACTTCTCAAACCATTTCATCTAAACAACAAAATATATAGAAATACCTGTTGAGGCGTGGTTGTGATTGTGTCTTTAAAATAAGATACCTATTGTCCCAATAACGATCCAATGGAGGAGATGCTTACAAGCGCATGGATGAAGCACGTACTTCTCGCAATCCAAGATGTTGATCCATGCGGCGAATCTCTTGATTTCATCTCACGACATCCAATGTCTTATCCATAAGGAAGGCATACCAAAGGAGATGGAAATCTATAAGCAGCCATAGCGGCAGTAAAATGCCGTGGCAACGACGACGATTCTTCTCTAGGGCAAGAGGTCGACAACCACTCTTGTGGGAGAGAAAGGGGTGTGTATGAGAATATTTGAGGGAGGTAGCACTTGGAATGGTTGTAAAATGAAGATATAGAGTTGTCTCTCCTTTTATAATATTTTTGGGAATGTTCAGATCACAATTCATGTGAAACATAAAATTAATGATTGAGATTGATTTGTGTTTCTATTCGATGGCCATGATTTTCATTAAAAAATACAATAATTAACTTAGATTAAATTGAATATATTAGATATTCAAAATAATTTAATTTGAACTAAAGCAATTAGGATAGATGAATTAGGAAGGAGGCCACCCACCATCCTAAAATAGATGGGACGACCACCCTTGAGAATGAGTCAAAGAATGGTCGTCCACCATCCTTAAAGGGAAGGTGTTGGTCTTCTAATTTTATGAGATATAAAATCTCACATAATCTTTCATATATTTACAACAACTTTTGTTGCAGATTAATTCACAAAATATAACTCCAAATTAATTTTGTGAGTATTGTAATCATGTCATTCAATAACTGAGAATCATATTCAGAATCCAAAATAAAATGTAAAATACATTTTCAATTAATTGTCTAATGTGAATCCAATTCACATCAACATTCAAATTGTAAATGTTATTCACAAATAACTCTCTCTAACATATTATAAAACACATTTATAATAAATATATGGATGGTACTATCCATATTATTTATAACCATGATAATTAAATCACATTTAATTATCCTTTTCTCAATGCTTGGATATTCATTACCTCATTGGAATTATTCTTCAACTCTTTCAAGAATAATGCGCTTTCTCTACGGATAGTTGGAGATAAGGACAATGTGATTGTACGTTCCATATAGTGACTTGGATATTGAGAGTATATCTCAAATCCAGTTCTCAAGGACCTCCCATAGATGCTTGATTATATCAAAGAAGTAAATCTTACCTTCTCATTGCATCTGAATCACATTTAGATCACTATCCAGCATTTGGACCAAGATTAGATTACTTCTCTATTGAGAGGAGTTACTAAAAAATAGATATGTTTCATCACTCCTTCAGAATGGATGTGTTATGGTTATACAATCATTTATGATCACATCACCCTCAGGTATTCATAATACTCGTATGTTATGCATACTAGAAGTCCTAAAATAAACCCTAAGATATAGATCAATTGTACACTGTCATCTTCAAGGTTTTCCTCATTATGTTTCACATTCGATCATTGGGAGTTGGTATCAATAATATGCTTTCCAAAATCATATATCATACCAAGTATTGATTTTCCAAAAGCATATATCAAACCTACAAATTCAGTCAAGCTTCCAAAGCGAGAAGACCATGCATGGAATTTGATCCCAATATCTCATGAGTGAGCTCATGTCTTCCGATTCAGTAATGAACCTGTATGATCCCTTTGAGAGATCGTATTACTCATATACCCTTGTATGCACACCATCTTGCTGGTGTATAGACCTTCATTAGGCCATCATCCTATTGGTATACCAAATGTACATATTCAAACATATAGTAAAACATATGTCTCTAGTCATAGGATGTGAGCCGATGTCGTGACAACATACAACATCGATCTTTGGTTATCTCGCTCTTGTTAAATCAACTCTTTGACCTAACTTATCTAGCACCTCCAAATCTCTTTTTCTATGCAGAGGACTAATGTCAAGAGGTCGATTAGATATCAACCCATTAGACAAGGATTGTCATCTCCTACTAAAGTTGGATATCATCTCATAATAATCACTTGACAGTGCTTGATGAGTCCTCAATCTAACTCTTTAGACATTCATCAAGCATCAACTTCAATGATTCAACAATTGATCAGTGGCCATATGATCATTACGAGGGCTATGGTACATAACCCTAATTGTACTAAGGGACCTATTATGCAAATTAGTTATTCTTCATTTCAGATGAGGGAATGATTTGCAATAACATTTATTGCATAATGGCTGACTGTGGGCTCGCATGTCCAACACCCTTCAAAAGACCATTTCACCAAGATGTTGTTCACATGGGGGACTTGATAAGTTTTCTTGATTTCATCGCTTTCTACCATTAATTCTCCCTATTTTCCTATTTGTGCCTTATTGTTTTCCGTGATTTGTGCTTTTCGCCTTGTTTTTTATTTGCATCTTGTGGAATGAGCTCTTAGATCATTAGAAGTGGAAATTCTATTAAAAATGTCTACAGCCCTAATATCATTTCTGTACCTATAGTTTGGTGCTTGGATCTAGTCAAATTGAACAAGTTCTTCACAATAATAGAAGCTCATGCTCTATGGCAATTTCCTCGTTGCATTGTATATAGATTAGATTCAAAATTTCAATCTTGCACCCATATGGAGAGAGCTGGGAAGTACTATATGAAGAATATGGGATAATCCTCAAGCGCATCACGGAAGTGTGAGCGTCGTATCAAATACGACAAAGAACGACTAGTCGTACTAGTTCTTCTATGCAGCGGAATTTAAAAAATTTCATGTGATGAAACCACATGATCCAAGAATGATTCTTGGATCGTTTCATCTAAGACCACATCAAGTATATAGGAATAACTCTTGCAGTGTGGTTGATCGAGTCTCTACGAAAAGAGACCACCTGTCTCAAGTCCGATCGTCGGAGAAGAAACTTGCGAGCACGGGGATTAGTCGCGTGATCCTCGTAATCCAACAAGTTGATCCAAGCACGGTGAACTCCTGATCTCATCGTACGAGATCGAACACCTTCATTATGAGCGAAACACTCCAAAGAAGATGGAGAATCGAAGAACATCGTGGCGGCGGCGTATGGCGAAGCGTCAACGATGGCTTCTCCAGAGGACTTGGTGGGCGGACACCAATGGAGAATGGGAGAGGCTTGACATGTGGAAGAGGGAGAGAGATGTGTATTAATTACATAGCCTAGAGAGCAAGGGTGCCTCTCTATTTATAGGGTTTTGAGAGTTCACGGATCACAATCCATGGGATACACAAAATCAATGGATGAGATTGATTTGTGTTTAATCCAATAGTCAAGATTGTTGTTGGTAAAAAACCAACAACCAATAATTTAATTTTAGATTAAATATATTTGATAAATCAAATATAATTCAATCCTTAATAAAATCTAATAAATAAGGATATAACTAACACGGAGATAATGTCTCCCCATAAAATAGGGGGGACGACCCACCAATTCCGTATAGGACTTGGTGGCCGTCCACCCATTATCATGGTGGAGGTAATCCCATGTATTATCATGAGATTACATATCTCCATGATAATCTGCATCATTGTTTCAACAACTTTTTTGTTGTGAATTATTCTACAAAATTAATTCATAATTAATTTTGAGAATATTGCAATCTTACCATTGGAATTTGGTGAATCTCATTCACAATCCAAAACAAAAGACAATTTATATTTTGATTTAATTACACAATGTGAATCCAATTCACATCAATAATTAATTAACAAATATAAAATATAATAAACTCTCTCCAATACATTATAAATCACATTTATAATATATTATGAATAATTTGGATATTACTATCCACATTATTCTTATCTGCAATAATTAAATCACATTTAATTATATTGGATAATTTTCCACATTGTTCTCTCAATGCATAGATAGAATTCAACTATGGAATTACTCTTTGACCCTTTCAAGAATAATGCGCTTTCTCTGAAGATACTTGGAGATAAGGACAGGGAGATTGTATTGCTCCACATATAGTGACTTGGATATTGAGATCACATCTCAAATCCATATCTCATGGACCGCCTACAGATGCTTGATTAAATCAAGGCCGTCGACATAATCTTCTCATTGCATCTGAATCTCATTCAGATCAACGTCCAATACATGGACTAAGATTAGGTCACTTCTCTACTGAGAGTAGTCACTAAAATCCAAACATGTTTCATCACTCCCTCAGAATGGAAGCGTCATGGTTATACAATCGTTTAGGATCACATCACCCTCAGGAATTCTCAACACATGTACATCTTGCATACTGGAAGACCTATTTTGATCATCCTGTAGATATAGATCAATTTTACACTGTCATCTTCAGGGTTTGATCGCCAAGTTTCTCAATCTTGGTCATTGGGAATTGGTATAGATCATATGCTTTCCCATAGCATATATCATACCTTCAAATTCATGTCATGCTTCCAAAGCATGACGTCCATGCATGGAATTTGATCAGTCCCAATACCTCATGAGTGAGCTCATGTCTTCCGGTTCATATGTGAACATGTATGATCCCCTTGGGAGATTGTATTACTCATATGTCCTTACATGCACACCAGCTCGCCAGTTTTTAGACCTTGGTCAGGTCATCAACCTATTGGTCTGCCCAATGTACATATTCAGACATATAGTAACACATCTGTCTCTGGTCAGAGGATGTCTGCCTATGGTGTGACACTATTCAACATTGGTCTTTGGTTATCTCGATCTCGTTAACTCAACCCTTTGACTCAACTAATCTGACACCTCCGAATCACTATTCCCATGCAGAGGATATGCATCAAGAGGTCGGTCAGATATCAGCCAAATGAGAAAGGATTACCACTCTCCTACTCAGGCTGGAGATCATCACTTAACAATCATTTGTTGATGCTTGATGAGTCCTCTATCTAACTGCTTAGATATTCATCCAAGCATCAGCCTCTATGATTCAATCAATGAATCAACAGTTGTATGATTATCAAGTCGGCCATGATACATAACCCTTATTGTACAGAGGGACCTTACAGTGCATTCATTCATTTATTCTCAGAAAGGGAGCGAAAAAGAATCAATAACTTTTATTGATAAATCATTTATTACAATAACATTTATTGCAGGAATGGTTTGCCTCAGGCTCACATTGCTAACAATCTCTCACTAGCCCTCAGAATCATTCAGGAGCAATCCTTAAACCCATACTCCTTACATGCTGGTCGAAAACCTTCTATGTGAGAGGTTTGGTACGACGATCAGCAACGATGTCGGAAGAGGCCACCTTGGTGATGATGATATCACCACGCTTTTGAATCTCCCGAATGATGTGGTATTTCATTTCCACAATCTTGCTCTTCTGATGCCATACGGGTTCCTTTGCCTGAGCAATGGCTCCCGTGTTATCGCAGTGTAGTGGGATGGGAGTATCAGAGGAAACTACGCCAAGTTCTAGGATGAACATGCACAACCACACCGCCTCCTTTGCAGCATCCGATTCGGCAATGTACTCGGCTTCTATCGTTGAATCTATTGTAGTGTCCTGCTTCTTGCTTCTCCAGCTCACAGCACAACCGTTCAACAGGAATACAAACCCTGGTGTCGACTTTCGATCATCAATATCTGATTGGAAGTCAGACTTTGTATATCCCAAGACTTAGAGATCACCATCTCCATATACCAAGATGTAATCTTGCGTCTGTCTTAGATATTTGAATATGTTCTTTACTACATTCCAGTGTTGCTCTCCATAGTAGGATTGATAATGACTTACCACTCCCACTGCATGGCAGATATCTAGTCTTATACACATCATGGTGTACATTAAGCTTCCTACAGCTGATGCATAAGGGCATCCAACCATGGCTTTCTTTTCCTCAACAGTTTGATGAGCCATCCCTTTAGACAGGTGGATACCATGCCTTAAGGGGAGGAAACCTCACTTGGAACTATTTATACAGAATTGTTCAAGAATCTTCTTAATGTACCCATGTTGTGACAATCCAAAAATCCTCTTTTCTCGGTTTCTGAACAACTTCAGGCCTAAGCCGTATCTGAGATCTTTCAACTCAAAGGTATGGGATAGACAAATTTTCACACTGGTTACCATCCCTGTATCATTCCCAATGATAAGGATGTCATCTACGTAAAGCACGATGAACATAATGGTGCTCCCACTAAGATTATTATAGACACAAGGTTCATCAGGATTCTGCACAAAATACAAACTCTTTATGGTTTCATCAAATCTGATGTTCCAGCTGCGAGAAGCTTGCTTGAGCCCATAGATGGATTTCTTCATCTTGCATATTTTGCCATCCTCAATTATGAAGCCCTGGGGCTACTCCATATAGATATCTTCCTCGAGGTATCCATTGAGAAAAGTCATCTTGATGTCATCAACCAGATGTTGTCATCAAGATACGCAGCTATAGCTAGCCGTGTCCTGATGGATTTAAGCATAGCCACTGGAGAGAACGTCTCATCATAATCGATGCCTTCTCTCTGTGTGTAGCCCTTGGCTACGAGCCGTGCCTTAAAAGTCTCTACTTTCACATCAGGTCCCCTCTTTCTCTTGAAGGTCCATTTACACCTAATGGGTTTTACCCCTTTAGGTGGATCATCTAGGGTTCATACACCATTGTTATGCACGGAGTCAATTTCTGACTTCATTGCTAGCGTCCATCTATCCATGTCATGATCCGCGAGTGCTTCATCAAATGAAGAAGGATCATTGTCAGTTTCACCTGACACATGGAATCCATACCTTTCTGGTGGTGCAACCACCCTCGAACTTCTTCGAAGATGTATGGGTGTTTCAACTTTATTTATCTCTTCAGTTTCTTGCTCAGGAAGCTCAGAATCCTTAGGGGATTCAATGAGCTCCTCTACTTCATTCTTTCCTTGACCTTTAAGGAAATCATTCTCCAGAAATTTCACATCTCTAGAGACAAAAACCTTTTGGGTCTCAGGGTCATAGAGCTAGTATCCAATACCATCTTTAACATACCCAATGAAGTAACACTCACGAGAGCGAGATTCTAACTTGCTTGCATCCATGTTCTTCGCATGGACCAAGCAACCCCAAACCCTCAAGTGATTAACACTAGGTTTGGTTCCATACCAGAGCCCATGAGGAGTCTTAGGTACAGATTTGCTAGGAATCTTATTCAGGATATATATTACAATATTTACTGCATATCCCCAGAAACTAAATGGTAAATGTGCTTTGATCATCATTGAACGGACCATATCCATGATAGTCCTGTTGTGTCTTTCAGCAACACCATTAAGTTGGGGAGTTCCAGGAGGAGTGAGATTGGAGACAATTCCATTCTCTTTAAGATAATCCTTGAATTCATCTGAGAGGTACTCGCCACCTCGATCAGATCGAAACCGTTTATTCTTCCTATTGGTTTGGTTCTCAACCAAAGCCTTGAATTCTTTGAACTTTTTAAAGGTTTCATATTTATGACGTAATAGGAAAAGAAACTCGTATCGCGAATGGTCATAAATAAACGTCAAATAATATCGATATCTATTTCGAGTTGCGGTACCGAAGGGACCACATACATCGGTATATACTAAGTCAATAATACCTTCGCATCTTGTAACCTTGTTACGAAAAGGCATCCTAGTCATTTTACCTTGAATGCAATGTTTGCAGGTAAGCAAAGGTTGAACTTGTAGAAAATCCAAAGGTCCATCCTTTATCAATCTATTGATCTTATCAACAGATAAATGACCAAGTCTTTGATGCCAAATCTCATTTGAAAGATTTCCATCCTCCCTGGATCTTTTAGGGTTTTTATTATTAGTAGTAGTGACACTCATGATACATTTATTAATGCACAATTCATAGAGTCCACCAGAAGTGAAAATACCATCCGCAATATATTTATCATAATGATTTATGATAAATTTCTTATAGAAAAGGAATGAATATCCACTTCTAACAAGATTAGATACATATATCAAATTCCTTCTCACTTCATGTACATAAAGACACTCTTTAAGTACTAAGACTCTACCACTAGATAATGATAGTCGACAGGTTCTGATGACGACTGCTGCAACACTTGCATCAGATCCCATCTAGATAACTATCTCCCCTTCCTCCAGATTCCTAGTTTCCTGAAACAAATGCAACAAATTGCATACATGAACAGAAGCACCAGAATCTACAACCCAACTTCCTTCTCGTCAGACGAGAAAATTGGTTTGAATTATGAAAGTAGATTTCATACCTGCTGGGGCTTTACCTTTGTTGACTGACTTCAGGTATTCCGGGCAGTTATGTCTCCAGTGCCCCGGCTTCTTGCAGTGGTGATAGACGTCGGTTTTCTTCGATTCTATCAGTGTGGATGCATTGGAAGATGAACCAACACCTTGACTCTTCTTCTTTCTCTTCTGGGTCGGGCCCTTCCGAGAACCTTGCTTCCGACTGCGCTTCCCTGACCTGTGCAACCATTGCACTACCAGAGGAACCATCTTTCTTCATTATGTATTCTGCAGACTTTAATGCAGCAAGAAGTCCAACATTATTCAAGTCCAACTTGTTCATGTGTAAGAAAACCACAAAATTATTGAAAGACTTGGGCAAGGATAGCAAAATGAAATCAGCCTGCATGTCTGCATCCTTGTTTGCCCCAAGGGTCTCCAGCTCAGACAAGTACCCAAATATTTTGAGTACATGTTCTTGGACTGAAGTTCCTTCCTGCATCTTGCAACAAACGAGTTCTTTCATAATATTGTAACACTGGGTGTGTTTAATGTCACCAAACATATCTTTCATATTCTGCATTATTTACTGGCATGTGCTCATCTCCACATGTTGCTTCTGAAGAACATTGGAGAAAGAACCCAGGATATAGCATCTAGCCAAGACATGATCTTCATCAGACTTGTCATTGTATTGCTTTTCTTCCTTCGATTTAGGGCTTTCACGCTTGTCTTCTGTGAGCACATAACTTATACGCTCAGCCAAGAGAACAAGCTCCAAATTACGGATCCAATCCGAGTAATTCGGTCCGGTCAACTGGTTGACCTCCAGATGCCTGCTTAGTGGGTTCGTTGGCTTCATTTTCTGAAATTAAAAATGCACTATATCAGAACATATAATTATATATATTCAAATTTAGGAAATTTGATTAAGGCATTTTAAATCAAGTTAGTCTCGCGTTGTCAACTTTGAAAGTTCATTCCCTTTATCACTTTCAAAGCAAGAGATATACTTACCGCTATATCTCTAGCAAGAACTGGGATCTCCTCTTTACCTTTGTCACATTCCAATAATATGGGAATCTGTGACACCAATAAAGAGAAGCGGGAACACATTCTGCCTTGCAACTCCAACTTGCATTTCCCTATTCGGTCTTTAACAACCGGGCCCACCACCCCTAAGGTGATGTTGACCCATTGTTAATTGAACCAACCGTGCAATCCAATATCACCCCAATAATATGAGGATTCGATATTGGGGTCACTACGCATACAGACTTACTCTTTCGAGAAGCAAAGAGTCCGATCCAGATGCGCTTGCATACAGGAGCTGGCACTTCAGACAGGCGTCTCCTACATGCAATCCTTGGCAACGGAAACCCTTCGCCATGATGGGAGACCATGGATGTCACTTATGTGATCCTCCACCTCATATTCAAATTTCAATTAATAATCATGAATCATGTTTATATAATTAATTCTTCCAAGGGAAATTCACATTTATTCATAATAGAGTATTTTAATTGGATATAATAAATTCAATCACAATAAAATAACTATCAATCCAATTCAATCAACAAACTTGATTTTACTTGAATATATGGTATTATCTCAAAGTACATATTAATTCGAATTTTAATAATTAGAAAAATACATCATGATCTCTCAGGAATCATCCGTTCCCTACTCGTTGTCATGGCCAGTACCGACGGGAGTGGGACGGACTGTAACTGATGCGACGCGCTACCCCAACGCTCCCTGACTAGACACCATATCCGCCTCAGGAAAAAATAATGTCGAGCAATCACTTTGTACTTGAGGTAATCATCGGCTCTTCAACCGAAATTATACCATTTAGTAATAATCAAAACAATTTTTGATTATAAGGAAATTTTCTAACCAAATTCCCAATCTTATTCAAGCAAGTTGTTTGTTGATTTTGTTTCCAATTATGATCTAGATCAAATCTAATAATTTTATTGGTTAAGGCCAAGTCAATTAAGAAAATAATCATCATTAAATATTTCTCAAATATTTTCCATAATTATTTCATGAAATTAACAATTAATTTCACTAATTGACAATCATGTAGTTCTTGATATGGAATGTAATTTCAGCAATGACCCCAACTTACTAAAATTAACACATCTCAATCATAACAAATCCAAATTATGCAAAATCAATTTTCAAAGATTGCTAATTTAATTTATGACAGAACTTAAGTGATATTTCACGCATTGTTAGAGGTATCAAAACAGTAATTAACTCATTAATCAAGTTAAGATTTGCCCCGCAATAGTGAATACATGTTCATTGAAATAACCATATCTCGAGCAAACGGAATCCAAATTACATAAACTCAGATCTTCCTTATTTAATGAAGAACATAATCTAAGTGATTAATTGGTGTTTAAATATTTTAAAAAGGGCCGAATTAATTCACTAAACATATGTGCAAAAATGAAATGCGACAAAAAACTTTCGCAACCTTAACGAACCCAAGTCGTCCTAGGTTTACGGATCGTACCCAAAACCTTCGACATAAGGCTCTGATACCACTTGAAGTATATGGGATAATCCTCAAGCGCATCATGGAAGAGTGAGCATCGTATCAAATACAACGAAGAATGACTAGTCGTAATAGTTGTTCTATGCAGCGGAATTTAAAAAATTTCATGTGATGAAACCACATGATTCAATAACGATTCTCGGATCTTTTCATCTAAGACAACATTAAGTATATAGGAATACCTCTTACAGCGTGGGTGATAGAGTCTATTTGAAAAGTGACCTCCTGTCTCAAGTCCGATCGTCGGAGAAGACACTTGCGAGTGCAGGGATGAGTCGCGTGATCCTCACAATCCAACAAGTTGATCCAAGCACGATGAACTCCTGATATCATCGTACGAGATCGAATACCTTCTTCATGAGCGAAACACTCCAAAGAATATGGAGAATTGAAGAACGTTAAGGAGGCGGCACGGGGCGAAGCATCGATGAGAGGCTTCTCCTCTAGGGCTTGGTGGACGGACACCAATGGAGAAGAAGAGAGGCTTGACGTGTGGAAGAGAGAGAGATGTGTTTTAATTACATAGCCCTAGAGAGCAAGGGTGCCTCTCTATTTATAGGGTTTTGGGATCACAATCCATGGGATACACTAAATCAATGGATGATATTGGTTTGTGTTTAATCCAATGGTCAAGATTGTTGTTGGTAAAAAACCAACAACCAATAATTTAATTTTAGATTAAATATATTTGATAAATCAAATATAATTCAATCCTAAATTAAATCTAATAAATAAGGAGAGAACTAACATAGAGATAATGTCTCCCCATAAAATAGGGGTATGGCCCACCAATTCCATATAGGACTTGATAGCCGTCCACCCATTATTAGGGGTGTTCACGGGACGGGTACCGACCCGTTTGATAGTGACCCTCCCCGACCCATCATTACCGGATTAACGGGTCGACCCGACCCGTTCGAATGGGTACCCGCTTTTAACAGGTACCCATATTATATGAATGGGTAATGGGTACCTGCGGGTACCCGTGGAATGAGTATATATTTTTCCATGAGTAAAAAAATACATGGTGCGTATGTCTATTAATATTGTAAAAATAAGCATATAGATGTCGAAAAACACATGATTTTATTATATCACTCGTAATTTCAACGGTATCACTACATGTATATGTTAGAGCATGTAGGAAGGGCTGCACAGGCTAGGCATGAATGAGGGTTGCGTCAAGCGGCAATGATGAAGCAGGGGATGCGCCGGTGGTGAATCATGGAGTGGCTACGCAGTGCGGTGAGTCGCGGAAGAGGGGATGCGTTGCACGGCAAGGCATGGAGGAGGGGTTGCGTCGAGCGGTAAGGCATGGATCAGGGGCTACATCGGGTGGTGAATCGTGGAGGGGCTACGCTGCGCGACGAGTCACGAAGGAGAAAATACACGACATGACGAGCTGCGGAGTTCAAACCCTAGCTGTTATCGAGAACGGCGATAAAAGGAGCCGGACGTCCCATTTCCATATGATAATCGTTCAAGACGCCAATTAAGTGATTATTACGTGTTGATATTGGATGGTTGCGAGGGAATTGGATCGAACCATGTCAAACAAGCTCTTGTGATTAATTTTTGTCTATAAAAGTATCAAACGTTACAATTATTATACCTCGTCAATATATAGTTCGAAGTTCCAACTTTCTTATCATATACATAGTCAAAATTCAAATGGAGCATCAGCACGTGGATGTTGATTATAAGACCACCAATGTTGGTAATGCAAATCATATAAATAAGTCCACTAAAAACGTACTTCGGCGGCAATTGAATACCCGGATAACCCAACCGGGTACCCGACACTTCCCGCAGGTTTTCCAACGGGCTAGTCCGTTTTGACGGGTCGACAATTTACGGGTACCCGACTCGAATATTTTTTCATGGGTACCCGTGAAACTAGGGTCATATCACTGGGTCGGAGCAGGTACCCGTTTGACCCTAAACCATTGAACACCCTTACCCATTATCATGGTGGAAGCAATCTCATGTATTATTATGAGGTTACATATCTCCATGATAATCTCCATTATTGTTTCAGCAACTTTTGTTGTGAATTATTGTACAACATTAATTGCTAATTAATTTTGAGAATATTATAATCTTACCAATGGAATTTTGTGAATCTCATTCACAACCCAAAACCAAAGACAATTTATATTTTTAATTAATTACACAATGTGAATCCATTTTACATCAATAATTAATTAACAAATATAAATCATAATAAACTCTCTCCAATACATTTTAAATTACATTTATTTTTAGATATTACTATCCACATTATTCTTATCGGCAATAATTAAATCACATTTAATAATATTGGATAATTTTCCACATTATTCTCTCAATACTTAGAAAGAATTCAAATATGGAATTACTCTTGAACCCTTTCAAGAATAATGCACTTTCTCCGCAGATACTTGGAGATAAGGACAGGACAATTGTATAGTTCCACCTATAGTCACTTGGATATTGAGATCACATCTCAAATCTAGATCTCATGGACCTCCCACAGATGCTTGATTAAATCAAGGCCGTAGACATAATCTTATCATTGCATCCGAATCTCATTCAGATCAACGTCCAATACATGGACTAAGATTAGCTCACTTCTCTATTGAGAGGAGTCACTAAAATCCAAACCTGTTTCATCACTCCCTTGGAATGGAAGCGTCATGGTTATACAATCGTTTATGATCACATCACCCTCAGGTATTCCCAACACCTGTACATCCTGCATACTGTAAGACCTATGATCATCCTGAAGATATAGATCAATTTTACAATGTCATCTTCAGGGTTTGATCACCAAGTTTCTCAATCTTTGTCTTTGAGAATTGGTATAGATCATATGCTTTCCCAAAGATACCTCCAAATTCATGTCATGCTTCCAAAGCATGACGACTATGCATGGAATTTGATCAGTCCCAATACCACATGAATGAGCTCAGGTCTTCCGGTTCAAATGTGAACCTGTATGATCCCTTTGAGAGATCGTATTACTCGTATGTCCTTACATGCACACCAGCTCACCGGTGTATAGACCTTGGTTAGGTCATCAACCTATTGGTCTACTAAATGTACATACTCAAACATATAGTAACACATCTATCTCTGGTCAGAGGATGTGTGCCTATGCTATGAGAGTATTCAACATAGGTCTTTGGTTATCTCGATCTTGTTAAGTCAACCTTTTGACTCAACTAATCTAAAAACCTTCGAATCTCTATTCCCATGCAGAGGATCTGCATCAAGAGGTCGGTCAGATATCAAGCAAATGAGAAAGGATTGCCATCTCCTACTCAGGCTGGAGATCATCACTTAACAATCATTTGATGATGCTTGATGACTCCTCTATCTAACTCCTTAGATATTCATCCAAGCATCAGCCTCTATAATTCATTCAATGAATCAACAGTTGTATGATTATCAAGTCGGCCATGGTAATAACTCTTATTGTATTGAGGGACCTTATAGTGCATTCATTTAATCTCATAAAGGGGGTGAAAAACAATCAATAACTTTTATTTATAAATCATTTATTACAATAACATTTATTGCAGGAATGGTTCGCCTCGGGCTCACATTGCTAACACTATAAGTCCTCTTACTAATCACGACATCATTTGATTTCTGACTTGCATTGCCTTTTCATTTTCTCCCTCTAATTTTGACCACATATACCGAGCAAAGAATTGATCAATTTGTCAGGCCTTAGCATGAGCATTCCTCAAAATAAGTGAAAACCCACAAAAATAAAAAAAAAGGACTACTAAAAAACCTTGTCCTAATAAAAATTTATTAATTGAATTCCATTTTCGTGGATTCACAACATCCTCATTGTAGTCATGCACCTTCTAGACCGAGTGTGGCACAATCCTTAGGGAATAGAGCCCAAATGCTAGCTTGGGTACTGCCTTGTCTATCACTTAGATGCACAAAGTATTGGAGCTTATATCATACATCGGTGAGTAGGGCTTCGTCTGCTTACAGACTTAGTCTGAAGTATTGATATTAGGTCATTTCTTCACAAGGGTATCTGTCTCATCGTCCCGCGTCCCGTCCCAGTAGGTCCTTGTGTACTCGCAGACTTAGCCCGAAGTATCAGTTTCACCTATCAGCTCCTCCCTCTATTTCTTTTGTTGAGTAATGGTCCATATCCAATAACATGGACCTTTAAGAACAACATGGTAGTCGTTACAAATGAAGTGAGATGTATGGGATAATTTTCGGCAGTACTCACTCTCCTATAGGATTAGCCGCCTTAGGACTAAATTGATAATATTGTCTGATACAACTAATAAAATTAAAAAGATAAGTGTTGAACTCTTATCGTTTATTGTGTTGATTTCATGAATTGACCCTTGTTTTGTGGTTTAATTTATTAGTTTGATCAGGTAAAGATAAAAATATCTTGCCTTTACGCCTTTCACCTCTCCCTTTTTTTTCACTTCTTCTTCTTGCCTTACTCATTTTGAGCCTTTCTTTTTTCGCTTCCTCTTGAATCTTTCTTTACCCTTATTTGCTCCATCATCCCCTTCTTTCAGATTCCCAAGATGTCGCATCTAGGATGGTTTTTTCCGGTTCTTGCAAACAATTACATCGATTTCCGAATGTTGACATTTCCAATAATTAGGAGCAATTCTAGATAGTCCTATTCGGACCTTGCAAACC
Source organism: Ottelia alismoides (assembly GCA_037367405.1). Lineage (NCBI taxonomy): Eukaryota > Viridiplantae > Streptophyta > Magnoliopsida > Alismatales > Hydrocharitaceae > Ottelia > Ottelia alismoides. Next base: position 408,525 of record JAZKJV010007827.1, on the reverse strand, counting down.
ACTCTCAAGGCTCCCCACTTCAACCTCAAATAAATCGGGATCCCTCTTGTACTAAATTCATTCCTTTCTGGATGGATATTGACTTTATTCCATAGTCATCTCCATCCCAAATAAAGTTCAGTATCAAACTCAATAAATTTAGAAGAGCCAAGAGTGATAGAGGTGGACAACACCTCATTGAATTTAGCAGACCATCCATCTACCATCACAGTGTTAGAAGTGTCCACGGTGCATACTCCATAATTACTAGAACTGAAATAGCTCCTGATAGATCTGAAATATGCTTTCCTTGCAGTTGAAGAGAATATGTAGCTGATCATCATCAATAGTAGGATAACTCCACATCAAGAATCTCGAATTCTCAATGTTCTAGAAAAAAAACGCAAGGCACTAGTTTGAAAGTCTCGGATCTCCGTAGGATAAATCCAACTTTGTGTTCACACCATATCTATCTTGAAGATGATTGCAGTCCTTCCTATAAATCTCAGTGCATATCAAACCCTAATCATCAAGATGTAGTGATGAAGTAAATCATTAAATGGTGTGAAGCAGATGTTATTTATCACATCTCCGACTCAAAATGAGTGATCCCTCTACATGTTGTTCCAAAGAAATCATGTGTCAATGTGGTTAAGAATGACCAAGGAGATATCTACCCGAGTATAGACATCTTGGCATGTGTATGTTGAATACCGCTTCCTAAATTTAGCGACAAAGAAGGACCCACTTCCCTCTTCCATTTATTGATCAAGTTCTTGAATGATTAGTGGGGAAGGAATACTTCTGTTTCTTATATGGGTACTCGGGGTACAACTAGGTGGCAATCACACCTGAAGACGAAGAGAAGACAATATTTACCAGCCCATTCAATACTTATGCTTTCCAAAGAATACCTTTTGGAATGTGCAATGCCTTTGCCACTTTTCAAAGATGTATTCTAGCTATCTTTACCGATATAGTTGGGAGTTTTCTTGAAGTTTTTCATGTAAGATTTCTTAGTTTATAGTGACAGTTTTGATTCATGTCTTATGCATCCAGATGGAGTATTGCAAAGTTATCATGAAGCGAATTTAGTGATATCATGAAAAAGAGTCACTTTATGGTCATTGAGGGAATTGTTTGGCTACATCATTTCCAAGCGAGGCATGGAAGTCAACCTGAAGAAGGTGGATGTGATTGCCAAATTAGAGCCACCTCAAAATGTCAAGCATGTGAGGTCATTTTTGGGGCATGTTGGATTCTATCGCATCGCAGATTCACTAAGGACTTCAACCGCATTACCTGACCTCTTACATGGCTTTTTTGCAACGAGATTGATTTCAATGTTGATCAAACGGTTATGCAATATTTTCAATAGTCGAAAGATCTTATCACTCAGGCTCCAGTCCTACAGCCATCCGATTGGTCTCTCCCTTTTGGTATCATGATGGATGCGCCGGATTTTGATGTTGGGGCTGTCTTAGGATAAAAACAAGATGCCCTATGTCATTCACTACGCCAACAAAATGCATGCCGAAGTACCAAGAACAGATACTATCAAAGAGAAAGAATTGTTAGCATATGTTTTCACTTTAGAGAAGTTCAGATCCCACCTTCTCAGATCAAAAGTTATTATTTTTACTGACAACTATGTTATCTGATATTTACAATAAGAGAAGGATGCCAAATCACGTCTAATAAGATGGATCCTCCACCACCAGGAATTTTAATTGGAAATAAGAGATAAACCAAGAGTTCAAAATATGGTAGCAGATCATCTGTCCAGACTAGAATGCTAAGAGACTCAACTGAGAAGTACACTGATCATAGAGACCTTCCCCGATGAATACATCCTCGGCAATGGATCTCTCCCATGGTGGGCCGATATTATGAACTATACCGTCCCTGCGGTAGTCCCACAAGATTTGACAAAATCAAGAAGGACAAGTTTTTCTCTGATATTCATTTCTACCAATGGGAAGACCCTTATTTGTTTAGGAAATGAGAATACTGCATTTGGCATTGGTGTATTCCTCAAGAGGAGTGCACAAGTGTCCTCGAGCACTGTCATAGGCTTGAATCTAGTGGACAACATTATGGAAGTTGAACAACAGTAAAGATGCTATAGGCTGCCTCTTCTGGCACACACTATTCAAGGATGCAAATGAATATGTCAAAGCCTGTACTGATTGTCGGAAAATGGGAAACCTCTCAGTGTCAAAGATTTTTATGCCCCAGAAATTCATCCAGGTCTCTGATGTGTTCGATGAATGGGGTATTGATGTCATGTCTCCATTTCCTAACAGTCAGGGCTATAAGTACATCCTGCTCATCGTGTACTATGTGAGTCGATGGGTTGAAGATATATCTGCTCAAGTCGTATACAAAAGAACAATCTATAAATTTCTGATAGACAACATCATCTCATGGTTTGGGATATCGAAGATTCTGATCTCAAATGGGGGTAGCGATTTCATAAATAAAGAGGCTATGAAATTAGTGAAGGAGTGCAAGATCAATCAACATGTTGCATCTTCCTATCATCCTCAGTCCATGGCTTGGCAGAATTATCAAACAAAGAAATCAAGATGATCTTGAAGAAACTAGTGAGGCTGGACCGCAAGAACTGGTCACAACTCCTAGACTCTATTCTCTAGGCAAACACAACCGCTTACAAGTCTCCCTTGGGTTTGTCACCCTACCGTCTTATCTGTGGAAAGTCTTATCACCTGCCCATGGATCTCAAACACAAATCACTTTGGGTAGTAACTATCTATAACCTCAACTCAAAGAAAGATGGTCAGCAAATAAAACTAGATTTAAACAAGCTCCTAGGATTCTAAGATTACGTGTATAACAACAACTTGATGTACAAAGAGAAGGTCAAACGCTGGCATGACAAGCATATCAAAAGAAATACCTTCGTACATGAACATAATGTGTAGTTGTTCAACATGAAGTTAAAGATTTTTCCAGGCAAATTGAAGATTAAATGAACAGGGATTTATAGAGTCAGAACTGTGCATGACAATGGAAGTATTTTGATATCTGAGTTATCACTAACTCACAAACTCTTAACATCAACAGTCAGTTGCTGAAGCTGTATCTAGAGTACGACACATTCCAATGGTCGTTGATTCTTTTACAGTAATGTTTGTTGAAGAATTCATACCTACAACAACATCAGTGGAGCCAGACAATGTTTCCAAAAATATCTTTGATTGATTTTCTCCTTTTCTTCTTTACATCTCTATTTTTCTATTCTTTCATTCTTCCGTGTTGCACTCATCCCATTCATCTGTGTTATACTTAGGACATGCTTCATCGTAAGTATAGAAGAGATGAGTGTATTTGGGTTATTCATTATTCTTTTCCTCACTTATCTCTCGTTTTTTGCTATTCAGTCTATACTTAGGGATATTTCACCTAGGTATCAGGAGGACAAGCCGAGCCCATTGATTTCATACATTATGATTCTCGATCATCCCGATTTTGTTTACATTCTGCTATACTTAGGTTTAATTGATCCTTAGTATAGGGGGGATGACCGACTTCTCATTCTTTATTTAGTCGTTGTATTATAGACTTTCCTGTACTCAGCTCGAGTTATGCCTTCTTTTTTTCTCTCTGATCACATTGAGGACATATCTCATGATAAGTATAAGGGGTCGTATATACTTTGTATATACTATAGCCATAACTCGTACTTCCATATTTTTTGAAAAATATGGTTAATATGTTACATGGGTAAGTGTGCATGACTAGTCAATTGTATAGAATACACCTAAATTATGTATAAATTTTTTCAACAATTCTAAAGTTGATTAATAAATCAATTTCTAAATATTCTGTAAAATGATTTGAATAATGGTTGGGAAATGTCTTGAAAATTATCTTACAAATTGTTTTAAAAACTTTTGTAAGAAGTTCTAAAATCTTTTAAAATTTTATAAATTTTGAAAAAAATTATTTTATTTAATTGAATAAATTTAAGAGAATTCAGTTTCTAAATGATTATAAAAATAGATGTAAAAATATTTTGAAAATTTTATTTATATTGTTTGAAAAATCATTGCATAATGATTTTCAAATTTTTAAATATTTGTAAAATGGTTTATCAAAGTTATTATCAAAATAAAGTTCTCAAAATGTTAAATTATTTTCAAGTTATTCTGAGAACTTGTACATAATCGTAGCAAATAAAATTCTTCATAAAAAATATATAAAATGCTTGTAAAACAATTCTCTTCATATAAACAATGTATAAACATCTGTAATTAATAACTAACACTTAACGTGTAAAGTCCCAGTGTAATTTCTTAAGCCAATTCTTGTAAATACATACACACCTCCATGTACATATTTGCAAATACTTATTCCACTAGCCTTTATTCAAATGCTCCAGTAAAAAAATTGAAAAATATTTTCAAAAATTACAGAACAATTTGTATTTGTTTTTTCAAAAATCAATAAAAAAATATCAAAAATAAAAAATTGTTTCATAACATTTTTTCTTGCATTGTATATAGCATGTTCATTTTTCAGAATGATCAAGATAATTGAACAAGTCTAAATAAACTCTGATTATTAAAGCTTGGTCTAGACCTTAATACACCTAATTTTATAGGAACCCATTAAGGTCTGGAATTAAGATGCTTCTGGTCACCTTGACTTAATTCTTTAGGTTCCATGAGACTATGTTCATGAGTCGATTTAATGTGTCTAACTAGAACCTTCATGTCATCTGTATGACTCTTGAGATAATGGCTTGACTAGAAATCCCACACATGGAACTTAGCTTAACCTAGAGGGATTGTCGAAAAATTTTGGAGTCTAAGTCAGCATGATATTTGGCCACTTTGCTAAGAGGGGCTCCTAGAGGGATTGTCGAAAAATTTTGGAGTCTAAGTCAGCATGATATTTGGCCACTTCGTTAAGAGGGGCTCCAGAACCATTCTTGGGGACTACTGAAGCTACTACTTCAACCCACTTCTTCTCGTAACAAGGATTGGTCTACTAGCACAACTATTCCCGCCTCCCCAAAACATAGGCACACCAAAAGATTTTATATTGATCGGGGCAAAACAAGAATGCAGAGTAATGCAATCAAAGAAAATATTCAAATATAAGCCTACACCAAAATTTGCAAATATCGAGCTTCTAGAAAAATCTTGCTTCGTGGTAAAGACTTGGTTAAACTGGTTGAGCTTCACAAGGGAATGTGACTACACTAGTCCATTCCTACTTTTTGCATTCTTCTAGCTCTCTCCTTTACAGTTGGGAAGAAGTATGTACCTGAACTTAGATGGAAATATTCGTCTTCTTGAGGACGACTTGCCAAAGGAGGAGACTCTTTGATAGTTCATTGATTTGTCTGGGAAGAGCTAGCACATTCACACACATGGTACTTGTCATTTCATGGTTGCGGGAGTATGCGACTGAAAGGATGGTTCTGACCAGTCTGTTAATTGAACTGTATATATGATTATGGAACCTAAGGGTTGTTGTCTTACATTTCCTAACCTTAATGTGGTTTCGAACACATCAAGAATCCAAATTTCGTAATTGAGCTCTAAATGTTGTTTTTATTAAGACAAGTTTAAAAGTTAAAAGTTATTCCAAGTCCTTTCTTTTTCTTTTCTTTATATTATTTTCTGCATTCATAACATAAGTGTTTGCTAGGGACTATAAAAGGCAAGTATAGGAGGGTGACGAATCGCTATTTCTTTACCTTTATTATTTCATTTTGGCCTTAAATCCCTAACTAAATGCATGTATGTAGCATTAATTTGTGCAAAAAATACACTTAATAATTGATCTATAAATACTGTATAAATATTCATATTTAATTACAAAATTAAAGAATAAAGGAAAGAAAAGAAAAATAATGAAGTGTCAAAGATACTGAGTGACTTTAAACCCCGAGACCCAATCATCATGATGGTTGGTTGACAAGGAATAAAGTAGGTGGAGATAGGGCAGATAAATGTAAAGACAACACACAAAACAATTAGCCTTTCAGGACCTTTTTTATTTTCCTGTTTTTATACATCAAATAATAAAACATTAGACATGAATATTGTACATAAAATACAAAGAAAGATATAAAACTAATTTCACTATAAAATACACAGTGCACTCAAAACACACAAAACAAAAAACTGTAAAGAAAACTTCACAGACCGATGTCTCCTCCATACAGATCAAATTTAACTAAACTCACCTTTGTTTCTTCTTTATATTTTTATATATTTGTAAATATTACACAAATTACATTTTAATAATAAGATTAGAATAAACCCATTAAAAATTAATAAAAATTGATGAAGTTATGGATTATATAGGAAAATTATACCTAAATTATACATAAACTTATTTATTTATGTAGAGAAATAAAATTTGAACAATAAACTAAAAATATGAAAATATATATTTAAATAAGTTATAATTATTTAAATTATGCATATGAAATAATAAAATAAAAAATAAAAAATAAAAAATAGAAATAAATATACGAAGTACATGTATAAAAACATATACTTATATTTGTAAATATTAGCATGTAATAAATTAACTTGTAAAAATAAATAAAAATCAGAATAAAACACAATAAAATCTTACAATTTTTTTTCATGTTTTGATAAAAAAGTAAATAAATCATTTATTATTTTTAATATATTTAATAAGGAATTTCATTCCACCTATTTTCTGGTTGGTCCATGTGGACCAACCAGAAGCTAACGACTCTTGACTGCCTGCTATGTCAGATTCATGACCACCATGTCTTAGCCATTTTTCCCACGCCACTGCTACTCTTTTTCCTCGTCAAGAACCTCATCTCTCTGATCTACCAAAAAGCCTAACCATCGTCCATAACCTAGCATCCACCAACCCTTCTCCTCCTACATGCAATCTACCCTCGAAGCCAGCCTCTTGATTGTGAACAAATACTCCCTCATTTTGATTTTTTGGATCTTTTTCTTCTCGCAGGGACTCTCAGACCATAGCACGATCGTGTTGAGCTTGGTGGCAGCTCGATTATGTTGAGCTTTGTGGCAGCTCGACCGTGTTGAGCTTTGTGGCAGCTCGCTCCATGAGAGGTTTGTAGCGGAGGAGGTGTAAAGGATGAGATCCAGCTCCATCGAGCGGTCGTCCAACGAGCTTCTATGCTCCCTGGAATCTCTAGGTTAGAGCTATTTATTTAGGTGTCTTTTTATCACATTTTATTCCTGCATCGTAGATTAGTATTTAATTTCATTAGTTAATTATTAGAGTGGCGTAAATTTAATATCTAAATTTACTGAAGCATTAGTCTCTAACTCAAATTCTAGTGTGTCCGACTGTCTCGACCCACCATTTCCACCTCATCTTCTCATCCTTATGCTTCTTCATCAATTCTACTTGATTCCCCTTCGATCCAATGTGGACTGAAGTTCGCCTGAGCACTTCTCCTCTACCTTCACTTGAGCTCGTTCATCTCCTTCGTTCCCCATGTGCAACAACTTCCTTTGGAGTCGAAGGAGTTCCTCTCACGCTCTCTTCATTTTCGTGCAGGAACATGATCGATAAACCCCCGGAGTGCCAATTTGAATCTCAACTAGTAGCTTCAGGAGCTTCATGCTCTAGGCCCCCTATGACAGGCCCAGACATCTTTGAGGTGTCCTACAAAGGTGGAATGTCCCAAGGAAGACATAGTGACTATCGATGAGGTGAATGGCAGTCGGAGCATGCTACAATCCATGACTGAAGTTCGGGAATGTATACATTCTTCCTAGTTCTTCTAAACAACGTCCTAGATGTCGGATGGAGGAGCGGGCCCAAATCTAATCTGGGCCCATGATGTTAAAGTGAAATTATGTTTGCTAGTAGCCTTTGATTGAACTACGTGGACTGTCAGGAGCCACCTGATAGTATGCCTCTAGCGGGTAATTATATTAGTAACCCTCGCACATGTTTGTATTTACAAAATAGTCGTGTAAATATTAGATTCAGTGTTAAATATTGTGTTAAAAATGCATGGACCCCTTGGAACTTGTTGGATATAGAGTTTAGGTCCATGTCAGCTAACTCACGTGGCAGCCCATGAGTGGCAGGTATTTTGCAGTTGTACCCCTACAACTTTTATTTTTTACTTTAGAATTAAAAATTGTAAATAAATTATTATATTTCAGGTATTTTTCCACAAGAACCAATGTAGTATATTTTCATTGCACAATTGCCCTTGCTAGTATTGTAATTACTTATTTGCATTTCTATTTTCTTTAAGTAGCTTATTTGCTCTATAAATTTTGAAAAATTGTGTGATATGCATTAAATGATGATGATGCACATATAAAATTTTATTTATAACTTTTTTGCATTTTTGTATTTATTAAAATTAGATTAGAAGCTATTTATTCCCTGTTTGCCTAGAAAAATGCAAATAATTTATAAAACCTATCTGAAAAATTCCAAAAAACATAATATGTATATATTACTAATACTACAACTTGAGTCCAAAGATCACTAAATATATAAAAGAACACTGAAAAATCGAAACCCAAACTTTTATAAAAACCAGAAAAAATCCTATAAAACTTCAAAAATAGTTATATGTTCTATATTTTTATCTATATTATCTAGCATATATTAAAATTATTTTTTGATATGTTTGTACTTATTATCTTTTTTAAAAACTTAAAAATTTCGACCTATTTATTATAGGTACAGTTTTGTATATTTAAATCAATTAAAAATACCTAAAAACTAGCAAAATATTACAAGAAAATCACAAAATAGAGAAAAACTTTAAAAAAACAATAACATTTTATTTTTAGTTTTTTGAGTATATATAGATATTTATATTTATAAATATAGAATCCTCTATAGACTATTTACATTATATATTCCCTATATAGTTATTCTAATTATTATTATTAAGTATAAATACCTATAAATATATTTAGAATCTTTAAAAATAAAAAGGATTGTTCTTATGTGTATTTCATGTATTATTATATATATTTAATATATATATTATTCTATCTATTACTACTAGTATTATTATCTTAGATATATTATACTACTAAAAGCAAAAAAAGAAACTAAAATTTGCAAAAGTAAACAAATAAAACTATGATTATAAAAAAATTAAATATCCATAAAAATTAAATAAAATTTAAAACAAATAAAAAATCTTAAAAGCAGAAAAATTACAAAAAAACAATAATTAATTATTTTTATAAACAATAATTACCCCTATCCCAATTGCTCTTTATGGTTCGAAATTCTACACTTATTCACTATACACATATTTTATAGAGTTAAAATAAAAATAATTTTTGGCTCACATATTTGCATTGAATTATTATACATTGTAGGTTGATTGTTGATTTGAGCACATTTCAAGTACCGCGAGAGTGGTCGATACAACGATTGCTGGATCGAACTTGTCGGACACCACAAGCCCTCAATGACCAGGTGTTAGGAACCACTGCTAGATCTCTTCTACCAGGAGACAAAAGCCCTAATGTTACACCTTATGATACAATTAAATATAGGTCTTTCGTAGGGAAACTATACTTTTAGTAAATAAATTGATTTTGCAAATTTGAAAACATCTTGATATTAGAGTAGGAAATCTACAAGTTCTTGCTCTATGTTATGCAATAGGCAGTAAGATGCAATTTTTATAGCAAGAGCTTCAGTACATCATAATTTTAACAAAACTTCATATATTACCAAAACATATGCAAATGAAGCAGTCAAGGGTTGGTTACTTTTTAAATGGGTGCCAAAAGGAGGGCAACTTGTCATTACTTCTATGAGATAAATGAAAAATACATTGCATGTCTTTCAATTTGTAAATAGATGTTGCAGTGGATCATATGTCATAAGAAGATGGGGAGGGGAAAATGGTCTATTCGAGAATAAAAACTTATGCTTATAAATAAAATAAAATCTAAGTTAAAAATGTAGAGTTGATTTTTGCATGGAAATCACATTGGGTAAAAACCAAGACTTAGAACATCGTTATAAGATTTCTCCCTTGTACTCCAACGAAGTCACATGCTTCACTTTCTCTTATGCTATTTTCTAATGAGGAATGGCACAAACCCATGTACAAGTAGTAACCCTTTATTGGACATAATACTAAAGAAATAATTTTACTTTGAAAGGATGGAGCCCATACACCAAGAACCTACAACACTAGGGACGGAGCTAGGACATTTTTGAGGAGGGGGCACGAGGATTTAAAAACATATGTCTATCAATTACAGTACAATCATATTCATTATATAACATTAATTATTATGGTCAAATTTATATTTATAGTTTTCACGTATATTTTTCATCAATTTTGAACTTATTCATTATATAACAATAGTAAATTTTGAACTTATTTTTTAATTATTTTATTCATTTTTACATAGATTGGTATCATATATGTTCCACAATGCCGGTATTTTTTGTGAATGATATTTATATCTTTTTTAAAGTAAGTTATATTCAAGTATTTTAATTATTTCAAAATATCTTTTTTAAAAGTAAGTTATATTCTAGTATTTTAATTATTTTAAATTCAGTATAGGATTTTGATTAGTTGCAATATAAACTGCACTTATTCCGAACTTGTATCAAATCAAAATTATAAAATACTAATTCTATACTTTTTTTCAATAACAAGAAATATTAATGTCTATGAAGAAAAATACGCAGATCAAAAATATATTTGCATTTGACCACTTTACTTGATACTAAATAGGACCAATGAATAATATATGAGACTTGACAATAAATGATTTTTTTTAAAAAAAAATATTTTTTTAGATTGAGAATTAGACCACGTATCTATATAAGTGATAATGAAATTGGATGAAGATCGATTCATTCTATAGTTCGATTCTTAAAAAATGGATAACCGATAAGATTAGGGCAGTGATCTATTATAAGTTGATCGATTGAAGAAATTATTCAATATAGCATGATTTAAGATAAAATCTATTATTTTTGGTAGGAATTTTATGTTAAGAGGCATATTATCTATTGGTAACAATTATTAAACTTTTAAAAAAGAAATTAGGGGGCATGTACGAGTTTTACCCTCAAAAATCCAAGTGAGGCATTAGAATTTTGAATTATTATGATTACTTTTACCTTAAAAATCCATAGGAAAAAATTACATAAACATATATTATATAATCCCCAAATTTAGGGGGGGACACTTGCCCCTCCTTGCCCCCCATTAAATCCGTCCTTGTACAACACGATCTAGTGAACAAACCAATAACCTAAAAGAACCTGGGTTGACAATAGTTGAATTATAACTCAACATAATGTTGAATGGAATTCCATGACTTAAATAATAGATTATGCGTAAAACTAAACAGAATTTTTAACAGATCCTAGTGAAGATTGAAGATCATATCAGAGCTCACAGAGCTTTCCTTGATCTTGAAGACAGAGTGGCAATTGTGCTTCAAGTTAGTAATTAAGAACACAAAAAATGATAGCGTGAAAACATGAGAGTGTTGCAATGTGTTTTTCAATTGTTGCTATGAATGTAAGGTGTTTTCCTTTTATAACAAATCAAAGAACAAGTTGATCATGTTTAGACTCTTCCTTTGACCAAGAGGCATGAGTTAGTAGTTGAGTGTAACGTAAACTTTTCCAAAAAAAACTAAATACTAACCTGCTGAAATTTGGATTAGGGAACTAATTTGTTATTAGTCGATTGTATGTGAATGAATACCCAAGTGGAATGTCCAAAGTTCATTAAGTGGAAGTATGTTCATAATTAGTCAACTGCAACTTTGGATAGTCGATTGGAATGTTAAATATTAATCAGTTGGCCGCAATTAGTTTGTTGGAATTTACTTTGACCACAACGATAGAATGGTTCAAATTCTTTACTACTAGTGCAGTTAACTTGCCTATAGCATTAGTCAGTTGAATAATAATTTGTAGTACTACTTGGACTTTAATTTAGGCACTTTTTACATGGAATCTAATAAAATAATATACAAAAAGATCTGCACAATAGCTTCTGATGATCATACCACGCGCCTTCTATAGACATTCTTTAATTCATCTGTCGACATTATGTAGTGTATCAACTTTGTCTAGCGTATACGATCAAGATATCTAGTAATGTGTTAGCATTGCATATGCATAATTTTTACATCATTGTATTGTTGTACGTCCATTCCTACAATATGATTTGGTAAGTATTATTTATTTTCGTAGTATTAAATAATTCAATATTATCAAGATTTGTTATCATAACCATTCAGAGAGTTAACATATGTGAGTTTGGGGCCTAGTTAGGAAAATTCTTGAATTAAGTACAACATATTAGATTAATATAAAAACCATTAACCCCAATGGGTTTTGAAAGATTTCATAGAAAAGAGTAAGATTAAAAATATATTTTATTCAGACTGACTGGGCATTTTCACTTCGCACATCCCGCACTAACAAGAGTTTGTTAGTGCGAAAAAGGGGCAGACAACTATCGTTACGAGGAGGCATTGGCATGCACACGGGCTTATATAGAATATTTGTGCTTACAGAAGCGCTAAACACAAGAATTTTTGCCTCCTTTCTATCTTTATCTACTTTTTAGTTATGACTAACTAATTTTTCCCAGATGGGATGGCCACTACTGTGATCATCTAGTAGTTTACCAAAGGAGGGGTTAGAAAGTGTGTCCCCCTTGGAAATGCATTGTTTGGACAATTGTGACCTTGTCTTCAGGTATTTAAAAAGAAGACCTCCACGAACATCCCTCAAGGCAAGTAGAATGCGACCTATTGGGAGGGTCAATCGAACATATGTGCTAATAAGAAGGTACTGTCATGAACAGAATGGATAGTTGCTTGATCAAAGGAATGATATTTTAGCATTTCTTCCAATGAATTAACTTGCGCTTGTAATGTGTTGTAAAAGGGATATTCACATCCATAACTTCTATTAGTTCCGTAATTACTCTAGGAATCGTCGATAATTCATAATTATATGAGAAACTCTTAATAATGCTTAAGTCTAAAATGACATAACTGTGTGTAATGTTCCGTTTGTTTTGTCCTTTATATTTGACGACTTCTGTTAAACAAGATAAAATAACCTCTAATGTTCGATCTTATTTGTGAATCATGCCCTCTCATTCTCTTCCTAATTCATACTCCACGTAAGCATCGCCTTGCCTTGTCGAGGGAGATCCACGACTGCATTAGGAGGTGCCGCCATTGGCTCGATACGTTCGAAATCGCCAAGGAGGCTGTCATGGCATACAATGTTGCCACCATGAAACTGAGGGGCTCAAAGGCCCGCACCAACTTCGTTGTGTTGTCGCTATCCACCTGTCTCGGTGCTATCCTCTAGCAAGGCGAGGCAGCAGAAGAAGATGAAGAACATGAGAGGGTTTCAAGGAGGGGGTTGATGGTGAGGGGCAAAAGGGGCACGCCAAGGGGGATCGAGGATGGGGATGAGGTGGGAGGCGGATGGGGTTTTAAAGAGGGTGCGGAAGGTGTTAGTCATGTGAGCCAGAGGCGAACCATTCCTACAATAGACGTTATTGTCATGTTTTATTTATCAATAAAGGTTATTAGTTTATTTCACATCTGACTGAGATTACATGAATGAATGCACTATAAAGTCCCTAAGTACAATTAAAGGTGTAGCATGGCCTTCTGAATGAACAAACAACTGTTGATTCAATTTTTGAATCATAGAGGCTAGTGCTTGGATGAATATCTAAAGAGTTATATTGAGGACTCATTAAGCATCGTCAAATGATTATTAAGAGATGATCTCCAACCGAAGTAAGAGATGGCAATCCTTTCTCTTTTGACTAAATATTTTACCGACCTCTTGATGTAGGTCCTCTACATGGGAATAGAGATTCGGAGGTGTTAGACTAGTTAGGTCAAAGAGTTTATTTAACGAGATCGAGATAACCAAGTCCTATGTTGTATACTGTCGCGATAGAGGTAGGCATCCTCTAATTAAAGACATATGTATTTCTATATATCTAAGTATGTACATTTGGCAGACCGATAGGTTGATGGCTTAATCAAGGACTATACACCGGCGAGCTGGTGTGCATACATATGAGTAGTACGATCTCTCAAAGGGATCATACAGATTCACTTGTGAACTGGAGGACATGAGCTCACTCATGAGGTATTGGGATCAATCAAATTCCATGCATGGTCATTTTGCTTGGAGGGTTGACAAGAATTTATAGGTATGATATATGCTTTTGTAAAGCAAACGATCGATACCATCTCCCAACGATTGAATGAGAAACTTAATGATAAAACTCTAAAGATCACAGTGTAAATTGATATATAGATTCTTGGTCTTCCAGTATGCAGGATGTACATGTATTAGGAATACCTGAGGGTGATGTGATCATAAATGATTGTATAACCATGATGCTTTCATTCCAAGGGAGTGATGAAACAGTTCTGCATTTTAATGACTCCTCTCCATAGAGAAGTTAGCTAATATTGGTCCAAATGTTGGATAGTGATCTAAATGTAATTCAGATTCAAATGAGAATATTATATTTACAGCCATGATTTAATAAAGCATCTATGAGAGATCCCCGAGATCTGGATATGAGATGTGACATAATATTCAAGTTATCATATATGAAACGTACAATCGTCTTGTCCTTATCTCCAAGTATCCGCAGAAGCGCATTATTCTAGAAAGAGTTCAAGAATGATATATTGATAAATGTGTATCGAAGCATTAAGATTTAGATAATTAAATGTGATTTAATTATAATAAGTAATGTAAATTTGATTCATATTATTTGATGCATGAGAATGATGGTCCAAGATAATTAAATATGATTAAATTATCATGAGAATGAATAATGAGGATAGTACTTTCCATTTAAATCATATATATTATAAATGTGATTTAAAATATAATAGAGAGAACTATTTATAAACAACAATTACAATTTAAATGTTGATCTGAATTGGATTCATATTGGACATTCAATTGAAAATGTAATTTACATTTTATTTTTGGTGAGAATGTGATCCACAATTTTTCAATGGTATGATTGCAATATTCATAAAATAATTATGATTTACTTTTGTGAAATAATTTACAACAAATGTTGTTGTAGATATTGGATTAATTTAAGATTAATGTAATCTCATATAAAAGGATGATGGAGCCACCTTCCTTATGAAGAAGGTGGACGACCACCAAGTCCAAATTGGAATTAGTGGTTTTCCCCTCTTATGGAAGGAGGCTTGTCTCCTTTCTATTTCTCAAAGGTGGATTGATTTAATTGAAAGTCGGTGTGTCGCTGCTTCAACTGCTCGTGGATATTCGTCTCCATTGGTGCATCTCACTCATGAAGAATACATTGTATCTCATATGACAAGATCAGGAGATTCGTCACTAGGATTATCAACTCTGATTGCGAGGAGCACAAGTTTCATCAACGCGCTCGAGAGTGTCTCCTCCGTCAAATCAAACTTGAGACAGGAGGTCTCTTTCTTTAGAGGCATAATTGCAACCATTCTTCCAGAGGTAATCATACATCTTATTTGTGATTTAAATTAAATGACCCGAGAAGCAATCTTGGATCATGTGATTTCATCATTTATTTTTTTTTAAATTCTGCTACACCTAGCAACTAGCGTGACTAGTCGCTCCGATGACATATGATGTGATCTTCACCCTTCCAAGATGTGCTAAACGATCTTTCCATATCCTTAAAGTTGTATCATACCCCAGGTCAAGTCGTGGCTATGATCCAAAACCCTAAGCGATCGAGGATCGTGTTTGGATGCATGAGAATCGTTATTTTTGCATTGGATGCAAAAAATCAAATCGGATATTTTGCTAAAATGAAAGCTATTGTTTGTGTACTATTTGTATGTGTTTTTTAGTTATTAAAATTTATTTAGAATGTCTAAATATGTCCCCAAAATAGTAGCCTAATGTTGGTACAATAAGTACATGAAAATGATTCCAATAGTTCCCTCCATTGAAATTGTTTTTGCATATATTCACGAATCTGTTAGAAAATTCATTTTACTTATTATTTTCCCATCATTAAGTATGAATAAAGCACTCTAATTAACTAGATAATCAAGCTACAAAACTGATCGAATTTATTTCATGTGATTCTGACTCTATTTGCCCTAGATAGTTCATATTTAGTGGAGATGGGTCGGAAGTTGATTAGATCTTTCAATCTCTTTTCTTAATGTGTTTATAACTCAATGAAAATCATTAAAATTACGAATTTTCCGTGATTAAATATGATGCCTAATAATTATGAAAATAATTGATTATTCATCATATGCTATTGAATGAATGTTTTATGAAAATCCTAGTTTATCCTACAATAGTTGTAGGACAATTTCTACACGCAAAATATTATTACTTGAATAGGATTGGGGATTTGTTTTGAAAATCTCCTTATATTATTAATCAAAATGTTTTGATAAATATAATATGATATAACTTCGATTCTAATACCAATTAACATTTCAAATGCAATATGATCAAATCACATTATCCTAGCTTGAGGCGGATATGGTGTCTAGTCGAGGGTAGTTGGGGTAGCAGGTTGCTCTGTTAGCAGTCTGACCCGCATCTTGTGAGTACTGGCCATGAAAGCGACTAAGGAAAGGATAATGCTTGAAGAGATAATGGTGTATTTTTCTAATTATTAAATTTGAATAATATCTATTTTGAGATTATACTATCCTTCAAGTAACAATCAAGATTGTTTGTTGGTTGATTAAATTGGATTAATAATTGAATTATTATGATTAATTTAATTATATCTAATTAAATACTCTATTATGGATGGAGTTGTATTTCCTTTTGAAAAATTAATTATGTGAATATGATTCATAATGATTAATTAAAATTTGAAAATAATATGGAGGTTCCCATAAGTGACATCCATGGTCTCCCGTCATGGCGAGGGGTTCCATCCCCAATGATTATATGTACAAGATGCATGACTGAAGTGATAGCTCGTGCATACAAGCGCACACGGATAAGTCTCTTTGCTTCTCGATAGAGTAAGTCCATACGTGTAGTGACCCCAATAACGAGTCCTCATATTATTGGAGTGGATTGCGCATAACGAGTGCTATTCATGTTAATTGTTGGTTCAATTAACAACGGGTCAACATCACCTTAGGGGTGGTGAGCCCAGTTGTTATAGATCAAATTGGGAAATGCACGATAGACTTACGAGGTGGAATGTGTTCCCTCTTATTTTTACCCGAGTTTCAAGTTCTCATATTATTGGAATGTAACAAAGGTAAAAAGGAGATCCCAGTTCTTGCTAGAGAAATAGAGGTAAGTATATCTCATACTTTGAAAGTGATTACGGTTATGAAGTTTCAGATTTAAAAAAGCAATACTAATTTGATTAACATTCCTTAATAAAAGAATTTAAATTTATATATTAATTATATATATTTTAAGATAGTGCATTCTCTATTTCAGACACCGAAGTCAATGAACCCACTCACCACATTTATGTAGGTCAACTAGTTGACCGATCTGTTGTCCTTTCTACAGACCGCATATCTTTTGTGTTTTCTAAGGAAAAGATTGCAAATCCAAAGACATCGGAAGAAATTAAATACAATGAAAAGTATGATGAATATCATACATTGGACAGGAATTATATTTTGGGATCTCTCTCCAATGTGCTTCAGAAACAACATGTAAAGATAGATAATTGCCAGGATATAATGCTGAATCTCAAGGAGATGTTTGGTGATGTCAATCAAACTCAACATTATAATGTTATGAAAGAACTTATTCGCTGCGAAAATACATGAAGAGACTTCAGTTTGAGAACATGTACTCAAAATGTTTGGGCACCTATTTGAACTGGAAACTCTCGGGGCTCAGATGGATGCAGATATGCAGTCCGAGTTCATTTTTTGTATCTGCCCAAGTCTTTTAATAACATTGTGGTGTCATTCCACATGAACAAGATGAATTGGTCTAAAGCTAAGTTGATGGCTTCATTAAAGTCTGTAGAAGATGTAATGAAGAAAGACAATCCCTCTGGTAGTGCAATGGTTGCACAAGTCAAAGGGAAGCGCGAGCGGAAGCAATGATCCTGGAAGGGCCCGATCTAGAAGAGAAAGAAGAAGAGATAAGGTATTGTCTCATCTTCTAGTGCTTCCGTACTGGTGAAATCAAATATGATTGATGTATGTCATCACTGCAAGAAGTCGAGGTACTGGAAGTGTAACTACCCATAGTACATGAAGTCTGCCAAGGAAGATATAGTCCCAACATGTATAAATCTACTTTTAAATTGAAACAAATTTTCTTGTAGGACGAGAAGATAGTTGGATCATCGATTCTGGTGCTTCTATTCATGTATGCAATTTGTTGCGTCTATTTCAAGAAACTATGAATCTCAATGATGGAGAGATAGTCATCCAGATGGGATCTAATGCAACTATTACAACACTCGTTGTCGGGACCTACTATCATTATCTAGTGAAAGAGTCCGTATTCTTAAAGAATGCCTTTATGTTCCATATGTTAGAAGGAACTTTATATCTATATCTATGTTTGTTAGAAATCGTTATTCGTTTCTATTATAAAATAAACTTGTCATAAATCATTATGATAGACATATTGTGATTGGTGCTCTAACTTCTGGCGGACTCTATGATATGTGCATTATTTAAATGTAATGATAAAAATTATAAAGAACTAGAGAGGACGGAAATCATTAGAATATGATTTGGCATCAAAGACTTGGTCATTTATCTATTGACATGATAAGTAGATTAATAAAAGATGGACTCTTAGATTTTTTACAGGCCCAATATTTAACTGCCTGCGAACATTGTATTCGAGGTAAAATGACTAGGATGCCTTTCTATAACTAGGTTACAAGATGTGAAGGTATTCTTGACCTTATGCATACTGATGTATGTGGTCCCTTTAGTACCGCGAGCTGAAATAGGCATCGATATTATTTGACATTTATTGATGGCTATTCGTGACAAATTTTTATCTTTATGTCATAATTCTGAAATCTTTGAAAAGTTTGAAGAGTTCATGACTTTTGTTGAGAACCAAACCGATATGAAGATTGAATGGATTTGATTTAATCGAGGTAACGAGTACCTCTCAGATGAATTCAAGGAATGCCTTAAAGAGAAAGGAATTGTCTCCAATCTCACTCCTTTTTGAACTCCCCAACTTAATGGTGTTGATGAAAGATGCAATAGACCATCATGGGCAAGGTCCGTTCAATAATTATTAAAGCTCATTTACCATTTAGTTTATGGGGATATGTAATAAAGACTGCAATATATATCCTTAATAAGATTCCTAGCAAGTTTGTACCTTAAGCTCCTCATGAGGTTTGGTATGGAACCAAATCTAGTGTTAAACACTTGACGGTTTGGGTTCGCTTGGTCTATGTGAAGAACGTGGACACAAGTAAGCTAGAGTCTCACACTTGTGAGTGCTACTTCATTGGGTATGTTAAGGATGGTATTGGATACCAACTTTATGACCTTGAGACTCAAAAGGTCTTCATCTCTAGAGATATAAAATTTCTATAGGATGACTTCCTTAAGAGTCAAGATAAATTAAGTGAAGGAGCTCGTTGAATCCACTGAGGATTCTGAGCTTCCCGAACCAAAAACTAAAGAAGTAAATGAAGATGAAATACTCGTACCTCTTCGAAGGAGTTCAAGGGTGGTTGCACCACCTGAAAGGTACGGATTCCATGTGTCAGGTGAAACTGAAAATGATCTAGCTTCATTAAATGAAGTCCTCATGGATCTTGAT
Source organism: Ottelia alismoides (assembly GCA_037367405.1). Classification (NCBI taxonomy): domain Eukaryota; kingdom Viridiplantae; phylum Streptophyta; class Magnoliopsida; order Alismatales; family Hydrocharitaceae; genus Ottelia; species Ottelia alismoides. Next base: position 388,734 of record JAZKJV010007827.1, on the reverse strand, counting down.
ATGGATAGATGGATGCTAGCAATGAAGTCAGAATTTGACTCCATGCATAAGAATGGTGTATGGACCCTAGAGGATCCACCTAGAGAGGTGAACCCATTGGGTGTAAATGGATCTTCAAGAGAAAAAGGGGACCTGGTGGGAAGGTAGAGACTTTAAAGGCACGGCTCGTAGCCAAGGGCTACACATATAGAGATGGCGTCGATTACGATGAAACATTATCTCTTGTGATTATGTTTAAGTCCATCATGGTATTTATATCTATAGCTGCATATATTGACTACGTCATCTGGCAGATGGACGTCAAAACAACTTTTCTCAGTGGATACCTCGAGGAGGATATCTATATGGTGCAGCCCAGGGCTTCATAATCGAGGAAAGAAAAGTGTACAAGCTGAAGAAATCCATCTATGGGCTCAAACAAGCTTCTCGTAGCATGAACATGATATTTGACGAAACCATAAAGAGTTATGATTTTGTGGAAAGATGTGATGAATCGTGTGTGTACAAGAAGCTTAGTGGGAGCACCATTGTGTTCATCGTGCTTTATGTAGATGACATCCTTATCAATGGGAATAATGCAGGGATGATGACTAGTGGTAAGATTTGCCTATCTCATAACTTTGAGCTGAGAGATCTTCGAGAAGCATCTTATATCTTTGGTCTGAAGCTGTTCGGAAACTGAGAAAAGAGGATCTTAGGATTGTCACAACATGGGTACATTAAGAAGATCTTGGAGTGTTTCCATATGAAGAACTCCAAGAAAGGCTTCCTTCCCTTAAGATATGGTATCCACCTGTCTAAAGGGATGGTTCCTCAAAGTGTCGAGAAAAAGAAAGTCATGGTTAGATGTCCCTACGCATCAATTGTAGGAAGCCTAATGTACGCCATGATGTATACAAGGATAGATATATGTCATGCAGTGAGAGTGGTAAGCCGTTACCTATCCTTTTATGGAGAGCAACACTAGAATGTAGTAAAGAACATCTTCATGTATCTAAGACGGATGCAAGATTACATCTTGGTCTATGGAGATTGTGATCTCCACATCTTAAGATACACAGATTCAGACTTAGTCAGATAATGATGATCGAAAGTCGACATCAATGTTTGTGTTCTTGTTGAATGGTGGTGTTGTGATCTGGAGAAGTAATAAGCATGACACTATTATCGATTCAACAACAAAAGCTGAATACATTACAGCTTCAGATGCTGCATAGGAGGCAGTGTGGTTACGCAAGTTCTTCCTGGAGCTTAGTGTGGACTCCTCTGATACTCCCAAGGCGCTACTCTACGATAACACGAGAGCCATAGCTCTAGTGAAGGAACCCAGATGGCATAAAAAGAACAAGCATGTGGGAAGGAAATACGACATCATTCAGAAGACACAAAAGCATTGTGACATCATCATCACCAAGGTGGTCTTTGTTGACAATGTTGCTGATCCACTTACGAAACCTCTGACTCAAAAGGTTTTCGACTAGCATGTAATGAGTATGGATTTAAGGATTGTACCGGAATCGCTCTAAAGGCTAGTAGGAGATTGTTAACCATGTGAGCTTGAGGCGAACCATTGCTATAGTAAATATTATTGTAATGTTTGATTCATCAATAAAAGTTATAGGTTTATTTCACTCCTTGTCTTAGATTAAAAGAATGAATGCACTATAAGATCCCTTGGTATAATAAAGGATACGTACCATGACCTTCTTAATTATGAAACATTGATGTTTCAATTGTTGAATCATAGAGGTTGGTGCTTGGATAAATATCTAAAGAGTTAGATTGAGAACTCATCAAGCACTGTTAAATGATTATTAAGAGATGATCTCTAGTAAGAATAGGAGATGGAAATCATTTCTCTTTTTGTTGATATCTGACCGACCTTTTGATGTAGGTCCTCTACATGGGAATAGAGATTCGGAGGTGTCAGATTAGTTAGGTCAAAGAGATGACTCAACGAGATAGAGATAACAATGTCCTATGTCATATACTATCACGATATAGGCATGCATCCTCTGACCGGAGAAAGATGTATTGTTTTATATCTATGTACATTTGGCAGACCGATAGGTTGATGGCTTAATAGAGGTCTATACACCGACGAGCTGGTGTGTATACAAGGGCATGTGAGCAATACGATCTCTCGAAGGGATTATATATATTCACTTGTGAATTAGAAGACACGATCCCACACATGAGGTGTTGGGATTGATTAAATTTTGTGCATGGTCGTCTTTCTTTGGAAGCATGACAAGAATTTGTAGGTATGATATATGCTTTTGGAAAGCATATCATCTATACGAACTCCCAATGACATAATGAGAAACTTAATCATAAAACCCGAAAGATGACAGTGTAAATTGATCTATATCTTCGGGTTTATTCTAGGTCTTCCAATATGTTGTTGGACATTGATGAACCTCAGTTTCATCATATTATTTTCACATATATACCCCCTGGCTTAAATTAGTGTCAATAAAAACCAGATTAAATGTTGTATATATCAGGGTCTTGAAATAAATTTAAAATACAAAAAAAAATAAAAAAAATAAAAATCACAGTGCTTTTATAGCTTAAAAACGCTCACAAAATTATTTCCCCTTCTTTTGACCTCTTTTGCTTTTTTGTCAACATGAAACATGTAGATCTCATCAAGATCTACAACTTTCATGTTTTAAGTTTTTCCAAATTCTGCATCCCTCTTTCTCTTTTTCGTGTTTTATTTCTAAATAACATGATTGGGCCATGTGGCTCTTTCTGGATGAGCCACATGGCTCGCTGCTCTTGTGCCAACTGCCTTCGTTATTAGTCGTTCGATCCGCCTCAGTTGCCTCCATCTCATCCATTCATCTCCTCATCGTTCATAGCACTTGATTGCATTCCAGATTAAATCTGGGGCACCCACAGCCGCACGATCCTTGACTGTTGGATCACTAGATCCAACGATGCCACCAACCGCCTTTCTCAACTACCGGATCCACTCCAGGAGCTTCAATCTCCATTATTCATTCCCGCTTAGATTTATTCCCTTAGATCGCTCTCTAGATGGCATCTGGACCATTCATTTCCGCCCACTTCCCCTCTCACCACGTGTATCCCTCCAGTGCTGCCGGATCTCCTCCAATGCACTTCACTGTGGCGGCCGTTTCCCACAACCATTTTCCACCCTCCGATCCTCCTTACGATCTCATCTAGCACACCCACTTCCACCCTCTACATGGTCGTTAGATAATTATATCCACCGGTCACCATCACCTCGCTCATAGTCATCGTTGTGGCCTAATCAACTAGATCTGGGTCGTTCCCTAACACCCTCACTCTGACCGTTGGATCGGAAGATCCAACGGTTATGCGATCGTCTTCCATCTCCAGTCTATCTCTCTCCCACTATCTCCACCACGTGAAGCTGTCACCCCCTTTCTATTTTCCAAGCCTCGATTACGACCTTCTCCACTCTCTAATCACGCCAGGTCCTAGCCTCATCTTCTGGAATCCTCATGAGACACTTTACTAACCATGTCCATGTCTCTCCTATTCCATATATCAATCGCAAGTCACATATTCCACCACCACGCCTCAACTTCTCCAGCCTTCAAATACACCACCTCCAACCACCTTCACAAGGGTCCACCTGTACGTAGGCCACAACCCAGCATCCCTCCGTCCCTCTGTGACAGAGAGGAGACGAATTGGGGTGTGACGACGACCACCAGCCCCGGTGAAGACCCATGGACATGGTAGGCCACATCCTAGTGCTCTAGAGAACCATTGAGATGCTCCTCTTGGCCGCTAGAGTTCAGCGAAGACCGGAGTGCCCATCAGCTCTCAGCCTAGTCCGTCGCAGTCTCCATTATCTCCAGGTAAGTCTTCTCGATTCCTTAACCTTTTTCTTTTAATTTCTTCCAATTCATTAGGCGTCCCTCGTCATTATCACCCTCCATTGACCACCTAAGTAGCTTCACCTATCCACGCTCACCTTCGCGCATACCTCCGACTGTCGTTTTGCCTTCTCTAGGACCTGTCCACCTCCGCTCCACCTTCTCTAGGACCTATCCACCTCTGCTCCACCTTCTCTAGGACATGTCCACCTCCGCTCCACCATCTCTCAAGTCCACCAGAGAGAAGCTCTGATTCCTTCCATCCTCCGCTACCAAGGGACCCCACTCCATTCACTTCTCCCTCACGCACACACACTTTAGCTCAAGTCTAACATATGCAGGTACATATTTCACTGGTCGGAGACATCGCTGGAGCCAAGTTCAAGGGCTTCATCTCCATCTATCTCATGTCGCCACTCTGACCCAGACCGCCCCAGTGATTCTCCTACATCTGAGCTTCATTGCCCACGTCTTCAGGACCTTCTCCGTTCTTCTAACGACTGACGGAATCTTGGAGGAGGAAAGAACCTCTCACTAGTGTCCCACCAAGTCCATCGCAGTAGGCGACGGAATGGAGGAACTCGATGAGTAGTTGCCGTATGATCTTTAAGATCGGATGGTCCACAGTAAGCCATATCACTACCAGAGCCGCCACTTCGAACCTTTAGGTTTGGGACGCCCAAGCTAAGCCGTATCTCCAGCTGATGACACGTGGCCCGAACATCCAACCGTGTGCCAAAGCCTTGCCCCGAGCCTATACTAACCATCGAGCCTAGCCCCACGTGCCGTGGTCATGTGAGGGTTGGGCTAATTTCAGGGGAGCCCCGCCAACTTCTCCAATTTGCAAAAAGGTCCAAAGAGCACATGCATACCATGCGCGCCTAGGATTAATTACACCCGATCCCCTCTGGGATTCAATAATTGCAATTTAGTCCCAGAGCATATGGGTAAATTACAGGGAAGGCCTCGTAACTTTTCTTATTTGCAATTAAATCTTCCCAAGGACCTGTACAATGTTTGTCTATTTATTTTTCATGTTTTCTCTGTGTTTATGACCCCGAACTCCTTTCTTAATATCTTGAGCATCCGATCTTTGTTTTTTGTTGATTTCAGTTGCGTTGCAAAGCTTATTTCATTATCTTTATTATGGCATGACTTGCTTTCTGATTTTACACTTTAAATTTTGATGATCAAATTTAGTAATACAATGTCTTTCATGTAATGATTTATCATTCCTTATATTAATCCATCAAAGGAGTTTGTTTCATTATTGAATCCTGAAGTTGACTACATTTTATTGGCTCAATTGTTCTATCTAATTCAGGCATATTTTCATAACATTGCATTCGCATTCTGTTGCATGTTAAAAATCAGATAAAAAGTGTCTACATGTGTCTACCTCATCTGCTTCATGTTTCTTTGCATTGTGACCTATGAGTTCTTCATTTTATCGCTTAATCTGAGTAATGATAGTCTAAATAGATATTTAAGAGGCTCGTGTCCCATAGTTCATCCTTGGGCTTTCCCAAGTAAAATAAATTCAACTGCTTGCATTTCATTGATAAATCAAATCGAGTGCTTTTTTTTCGATCCGATTTAGCCCGACTGCAATGACATCTGAGTGTTAATTCCACAATTTTAAAAGGTTGAATTCACAATTTGTCAAATGACGTCGTTGCTGGGGACACAACTCATCTTTTGTATTATTTAGATTTTTACTATTTTATTGAGTGTTAATTTCTAACTTATAGGTCTTGTTGTCGCTTTCCTTATACTGTTGATAATTCTTGAATATATATCTAATGTTTGCGTTTTGTGGTAGGGTTCCTTGGTGATCAAGGAGGCAAGGAGCAGGAGCTCCCATTGCAGGGAGCTACGGAAGCACCATTAGAGAAGTAAATGAGAATTATGATCTCGCATTTTATTTCATGCATTCATTGTAATAATTGTCTTTACAGTAGTTTTCATTTGAAGAATCACGATTGTAAAAGAACTATGACAATTGTGGTTGTGTGGGGCTTGCCCCACTTGAGTGTCGACCGAGGATCAGGCACACGGCTCTTTGAGCTATTTTACAGTTTTATCTTATGTGTCTGATCGTAGGTAGGACACACATTAATTTGAGATGCACATAGACATCGCTTCACTTAGCCAAAAATAAAATATGTTCTTTCCCACTAATAAAAGCATGCTAGGTGTAGTTTTCATCGACTTGCATACATTTAGAATTTTGGTTTTAATTCAGTATTATTTTTCACGAAGATGGCTCAAGGCACTGTGAGTTTTTCTCTTGGGTATAGATCATGATTTTATCGTATGCATCGGCTTTTTCTCAACATCCCTTCCTGGATTGATCACCTAGGCTTAACTGGAAATAGGGAATGAGCGATAGCTAATGTCTGATTGATTTTCTCTCTCATTAAATCAGTGATAACCTTAAAGCTAAAAATTGGGACTAATAATGCATGTTGACCAATAAAATGGATTAAAATCATGTTTTGTGAGAGCAACGCCCTTTTTACGTAGCATGTTAGGATTTGATGTATCATTTAGCGATGCATAAATTAGAATTTGTATTTATCACCAATAAAAATGACAAGATAAATAACAACATTTGTTGGTTTCACGTGTGAGTTGGTAAATCAAGGGTATTGCGTAGTTGATTGAGCCTTGTCTATTTCAACACCCTCCCCTAGACCCTAGGTTCTCCATTCTTCCCCATATATTCATTCCTTCATGTGTAAATCCATCCTAATCTCTTTGTTCCCCTCAGGTCTCCGCAACTTCACTTATCCATCTCTGTTCTGAGGCTAATTCTCAGCTTAAGTATAGGGGGGACCTGAATCCTCGTAAATTCTTTACTCATTTATCCTTCTCTCCGACACTTAAGTTATTTTTAACTTGAAGTATAGGGGGCATCCTCCTCAGTTCTTGCATTCTTTCCTATATCTTAACTTAAGCTATGGCTTTGTCTCACTTAGTGTTATGAGGACATAGCAAAAGTTAAGTATAGGGGATATACTGTATTTATAGTATATATGTACTTTATCCATAGCTCTATTTTTGAAAAAAATTGAAAAAAAATAAAACTTTTTGAGCTAGAGTATAAATTTTCAAAACTAAGCTGGATAAAATGTTTTCAGATTTTGAAAAGTTTTATGTACTATGTTACATTATTTTGAAGAAAATATTTTAAAAATGGTTTGAAAAAATGGGTTTTACTTGTTTTGAAAAATCGTTTGAAAATTATTTTTAAAAAAACCTTTTTATATGACATTATTTTGAAAATATTCTCAAAATTATTTTCGAAAAGTGGGACTAAATGAGTCCAACTTGTGTCTATAAATATTGTTTTAAAAAAATGAAAATGAATAATGAAATAAAAATGGATGAAGGAGTTTGATTAAATCCCTGACACGTTCACATTCACACAGGATTAATGATGTTCAAGAACACTTTGTTTACAAAGACTTGATATTTTAAGTTTACCAGCCTTAGTCATCAGGGTCTCTGACTTAATTATCCATATTTCCCTGGGTTGACAGATTTGCATGCTATATTGCGTGCTTAGTATCTAACCTTAAGAATATGATCAACACTTCACATACACGATTACGATTATGATGAGAGGAGTTGAAATTTAACTGAGGGTCTGGGATGAGGTATTAATGATGCTCGAAGATGGGACAAAATCATTGAAGGCTTCATGAAACCTGAGTGTCAGCATCTTTAGCCACTATGACAACTTGGTTCTTGTATTAATTTCTTGATATTTACCCATGCCAGGGTGTTATAAATTAAAAAAATTGTTGATCAGTGTGCGCCAACTCTTGGTAAAAGCAGTGGAGCTAGCCAAAAGCAAATAAATGAAATACCAATATTGACAAAAAGCTCTCATGTACAAAGTTAAATGTCAAAGAGTATCCACTAAAGGCGAGCGCTCCCAACCATTTCAAAGTGTCCAGTTGGACCACCGCTATTAGGACCATGAGTCGAGCGTGCATCAAAAAAGGGCTCTGCATCGAAAATGCAACATGTCTGGGTGTAGAAGGTATATTAGATACTCAAAAAATGCACACCACGGTGTACTCCCAAGAAAACAAGTGTAGACGACTCCAACTTCTCCTGACGGACACACTGATCAACACCAAAAATATGTGTATAGTTAATAAGGCACTCGAGAGGATCCTTGTTCCAATGAGAGGGGGAGAAGAAATGATACAATCATATGCCCTCCATCAACTGGCCTGCCATCTACATTTCTAAGTTTGACAACTAAAAAGACGGTGGATTGGATGCAATATTTGGTTTATTCCGTAGTTTTGAGGATTGGTACCTTAGGAGAATTTCTTAGACTGGGACCTTGGGTGAAGTTGTGACTCTACTCTTGTAACTATAATCAACACTAATTTTCATATCCCTATTTTATACGTATAAAGGGAGAGTATGATAAAAAGGAGAAATTGGAAACCTCTTGATTAGAGCATGGTTCAGCTCTGAAATTTTGGATCTATTAAACAAGGAGTTCATGAATTGATCAGGTCTTGTATTTCACATGCACAATCAAGGGTTAATCCAACTTATTCATTTTTTAGATGCTCGAGGATGATCATAGTTTAAGTATAGGGGGATGATGAACCTCGGTTTCATCATATTAATTTTCACATATAAACCCCCTATCTTAAATTAGTATAAAAACACATTAAATGTTGTATATATCTGGGTCTTGAAATAAATTAGAAATACAAAAAAAAATAAAAGCAAAAATCACAATGTTTTGATATCTTTAAAAAAACGCTCACAAAATTATTCCCCCCTCCTTTTGACCTCTTTTGCATTTTTGGTCGACAATCTTATCGAGATCTACAACTTTAATGTTTTGAGTTTTTCCAAATTCTTGCTCCTTCTCTATCTTTTTCGTGTTTTATGTCTGAATAACCTGATTGGGCTACGTGGCTCTTTCTGGTTGAGCAATGTGGCATGCTGCCCTTACTCCAACCGCCTATGTTGTCAACGTTTGATCCGCCTCTGGTGCATCCATCTCAGCCATTCATCTCCTCTTTGTTCACATCCCTTGATCGCATTCCAGATTGCATCTGGAGCGCCCACAGCCGCACGATCATTGACCGTTGGACCACTAGATCCAACGGCGCCACCCACCGCCTTTCTCAACCGCTCGATTCACTCCAGGAGCTTCAATCTTCGCTATTCATTCCCACTTCGATTTACGCCCTCCGATTTCTATCCAGATGGCATCTGGACCATTCGTTTCCGCCCACTTCCCCTCTCACCACGTGTCGCCCTCCAGCGCCGCCTGATCTTCTCCAATGCGCTTCATCTTGGTCGCTGATTCCTGCAGCCATTCTCCACCCTCTAATCCTCCTCCCGATCTCATATGGCATACCCGCTTCCGACCTCAGCGTATTCGTTAGATCATTAGATCCAACGATCACCATTGCCTCACTCATAGCCGTCGATGTGGCATGATCAACTAAATCTAGGTCGTTCGCTAGCGCCCTCACTCTGACCATTGGATCGCAAGATCCAACGATTATGTGATAGTCTTCCACCTCCGGTCTATCTCTCTCCCACGATCTACACCGCGCGGACCCGTCACCCACTTTCTATTTTCTCAGCCTTGATTACCACCTTCTCAACTCCCTAACCACGCCAGGCCCTAGCCTCACCTTCCGGCATCCACCAGAGACACCTGGCCAACCATGTCTCTATCTCTCCCACCCCATATAACAATCACAAGGCAAGTCTTCCACCTCCCACGCCTCAACTTCGCCGTCTTCAAATACACCACCTCTGACCACCTTCACGAGGTTCCACCTATACGTGGGCCATGACCCAGCATCCCTCCATCCCTCTGTGAGAGAGAGGAGATGAATTGGGGTACAACGACGGTCGCTGGCCTCGGTGAAGACCCTTGGCCATGGTAGGCCATGTCATGGTGCCCTTGAGCACCATTGAGATGCTCCTCTTGGCCGCTGGAGTTCAGCAAAGACCAAAGTGCCCATCAGCGCTCAGCCTAGGCCGCCATAGTCGCCATTAGCTCTAGGTAAGTCTTCTCGATTCCTTAAGCTTTTTCTTATGATTTCTTCTTATTCATTAGGCGACCCTCATCATTATCACCCTCCATTGACCACCAAAATAGCTTAGCCTATTCACGCTCACCTCCGCGCATACCTCCGACTGTCGTTTTCCCTTCTGCATAACTGTCCACCTCCGCTCCACCTTCTCTCCAGTCCGCCGAAGAGAAGCTCTGGTTCCTTCTCATCCTCCGCTTGCAAGGGACCCCACTCCATTCACTTCTCTCTCACACAAGCATTATCCGGCTTAAGTCCAACATATGCAGGTACTTCATCCCCTGGTCGGAGTCCTCGCTGGAGCCAAGTTCAAGGGCTTCATCTCTAGCTATCTCACATCGCCAATCCGACCCAGACTACTCCAATGATTCTTCTGCATATGAGCTTCATTACCTACGTCTCCAGGACCTTCTCCGAACATCTGACGGTCGATGAAAGCATGGAGGAGGAAAGAGCCTCTCGCCGAGGCCCCACCAAGTCCACTGCAGGAGGCAACAGAGAGGACCAACTCGATGAGCAGTTGCCGCCCGATCATCAAGATTGGACGGTCCACAGTAGGCCACATCACTGCCCCGAGCTTCCACTTCGAGCCTCCAGGTTCGGGACACCCGAGCGAAGCCGTATCTCTAGCTGATGATGCATGGCCCGAACCTCCAATCGTTTACTCGAGTTGCGCCCCGAGCCTATGTCGACCACTGAGCCTAGCCCCACATTCCTTGGTCACGTGAGGGCTGGGCAAATTGTAGGGGGCCCTACCAGCTTCTCTGATTTGCAAAAAGGTCCAATGAGCACGTGCATATAGACCTGGCCAATGGGACGGGGGCCTGCCCACCCAGCCCGTTCATGGGTCGAGCTTGGGTAAGAGATTTTGGGAATGGGTCGGCCCAGTCCACTCTTTGGCCCGCCCTTCAGTTGGGCGGGGCCGTAGGCATGTGCCATAAAACCCGGCCCAGCCCGACTCACACATATAAAAATATATGTTTAAAAACTATATTTTAGATACATTTAATATAATATACTTCAAGTTTTTATTTTACATTATCAATATTACATATTATTTTATAGTTTACGTGCAAAGTAACACATATTATGTTTACTTGGATTTAGAAAGATTTGATGATGCTAAAAAAACTTAGTTACCTCCATAAATTTGATTAAAAATAATATTTCGCATTCATCCCATGGGCCAGCCCTGATCTGGACCGGGCTTGGGCCTTGAAGTTTTCCCGTGGACCGGGTTGGGTCAGACCTTGGACAAGGGGTTTTAAAACCTCAGCCTGGTCGATTCGGCCCATGGCCCGGCCTAGCTCGGACTTTAGCCAGGTTTGCCTGCATACTATGCGTGCCTGGGATTAATTGCACCCGACCTCCTCTAGGTTTTAATAATTGATATTTAGTCCCCGTACATGTGGGTAAATTATAGGGAAGGCCTCACAACTTTTCTTATTTATAATTAAGTCCTAGGGATCTGTTTGCAAATTTTCTATTTATTTTCCATGTTTTCTTTGTGTTTATGCCCCTGGACTCCATTGTGAAGATCTTGAGCATCCGAGCTCTATTTTCGTTGATTTTTGTTGTGTTGTGAAGCTTATTTCATTATCTTTCCGATGGCATGACTTGCTTTTTGATTTGACACTTTAAATTTTGATGATCAATTTTAGTAATGCAGAGTCTTTTATGTAATGATTTCTCATTCTTTGTATTAATTCATCAATGGAATTTGCTTCATTATTGGATCCTGAAGTTGACTGCATTTTATTGGCTCAATTGTTCTATCTAATTAGGGTATATTTTAATAACTTTACAATTGCATTCTGTTGCATGTTAATAATCAGATAAAAAGTGTCTGTGTTTGTCTACCTTGTCCGCTTCATGTTTCTTTGCACTGTGACCTATGAGTTCTTCATTTTGTCTCTTAGTCTGAGTAATGAGAGTCAAAATTGATACTTAAGAGGCTCGTGTCCCTGAGTTCAACCTCGGACTTGCCCAAGTAAAATAATTTTGACTGCTTGCATTTCATTGATAAATCGAACCGAATGGTTTTTTATCGACTCAATTTTGCCCGACAGCAATGACATCTGAGTGTTAATTCCATACTTTTAAAGGGCTGAATTCACGGTTCGTCAGACATGCGAGCCCATGGCGAGCCATTATGCAATAAAAGTCATTGCAAATATTAATCTGTGATCTAAAACGAAGAGTCGCAAATTTGCATAATAGGTCACTTAGTACAACTAGGGTTATGTACCATGGCCATCTTAATGATCATATAATTATTGATTCAAATATTGAATCACAAAGGCTGGTGCTTGGATAAATATCCAAAGACCTAGATTGACGACTCATAAAGTATCGTCAAATAATTATTAAAAGATGATATCCAGCCTGAAAAAGAGATGGCAATCCTTTCTCTAAAGGTTTATATCTAACAGACCTCTTGATGTAAGTCATCTGCATAGGAATAGAGATTTGGAGGTGTTAGATAAGTTAGGTCGAAGAGTTGACTTAATGAGATAGAGATAGCCAAAGACCTGTTCGTCTATGCTGTCACGATATAGGAACACATCCTCTGACTGGAGACAAATGTGTTACTATATGTCTAAGTACACACATTTGGCAGAACAAATGTCGATACACCAGCGCTCTAGTGTGCATGCAAGGGCATATGAGTAATACGATCTCTCAAAGGGATCATACAGGCTCATTGTTGAAGCAGAAGACATGAGCTCACTCATGAGATATTGGGAAGAATCAAATTCCGTGCACGATCGTCTCTCTTTGGAAGCTTTATTGAATTTCTAAGATTTGATATATGCTTTTGGAAAGTATATGACGAACACCTAGGAATGATATATGCTTTTGGAATGTATATGATTGATACCGACTCACAATGATCGAATGAGAAACTTAATGATAAAACCTTGTAGTACACAGTATAAAATTGATCTCATACTTCGAGTTTACTTTGGGTCTTCCTATATGAAGGACGTACATGTATTACGAATATCTGAGGGTGATGTGAATATAAACGATTGTATAACCATGATGCTTCGCTTCTGAGGGAGTAATGAAACAAGTATAGATTTTAGTGACTCCTCTCATAGAAAAGTGATCTGATCATAGTCCAAATGTTGGACCTTGATCTGAATGTGATTCAGATACAATAAGAAGATTAGATCTACAGCTTTAATTTGATCAAACATCCATGGGAGGTCCGCAGTATCAGAATTTGAGATATGATCTAAAAATCCAAGTCACTATACGTGGAACAATACAATCGCCTGGTCCTTATCTTCATGTATCCACAGAGAAAGCACATTATCCTTGAAACATTTCATGGATAATTTTATTGGTGATATATGTATTCGAGCATTGAGAAAATGGATAATTAAATGTGATTTGATTATCATGAATAATAAGAATTTGATTCATATTATAAGGAGAGTTATCAGAGATAATTAAATGTGATTTAATTAGCAAAGATGTGAAAAATGTGAGTGTGATTCATATAATTTGGGCACATGAGAATAGATATCCAAGATGATTAAATGTGATTTAATTATCATGGATATGAATAATATGGATAGTTGTATCCATATTAGTCATAAATATTTTGTAAATGTGATTTATAATATATAAGAGAGAGAGAGACTAATGTGATTTATATTTGCTAATTGATTATTGATGTGAATTGGATTCACATTGGATGATTAATTGAAAATATAATTTACATTTTATTTTGGAATGTGAATGTGATTCACATTTTTCCATGGCATGATTACAATATTCACAAGATAATTATGAATTACTTTTATGAAATTATTTACAACGAGTGTAGCTGTAAAACTTGGAGATATCATGAGATAATGAGATCTCATGAGATATTGAGGAGATTTACCCAATCCACCTAAGAGGGTGGCCATCCCCTACCCCCCTTTTTAGGGATTAGGTCAAATTCTCTCACCTCTTATCTTTAAGGTCAAAGTGATTTAATTTTGACTTGATTTATATTGATTTATCAATATATATATATATATATATATTAATTTAAATTACATTAATTGTTGTTGTCTTTTTACAACAAAATCACGACCATTGAAATAAACACAAATCAATCTCAACCATCGATTTTGTGCTGTCCATGGATTGAGATCCATGGATCCCGAAACTCTATATAAGAAGAGGATCATGACCATTGAAAGAAATACAAATCCATCTCAACCATTGATTTTTTTGTCCATGGATCCCAAAACACTATATAAGAGGAGGAGCCCCTTTCTCTTCAAGATACAACAACTAATGCTCTCTCCCCCTCTCTCTCTCTCTCTCTACACGCCAAGACTCTCTCCCTTTCTCTTTCTCTCTTGTGGTCATCCACTTTGATGCCCTAGAGAGAGATTATTATCATCGTCGCATCGCCATTATGCTGCTGGAATGACTACTCGTGGATCTCTATCTCCTTCGAAGCGTATCGCTCGAGAATAAGACGTCGGATCTTGTGTGATGAGATCAGGAGATTTACCACTTGGATCATCAACATGGATTGTGAGGAGAGTGTGTCTCATCAACGCACTCGCAAGCATCTCCACCGTTTGATCGTACTTGAGACAGGTTGTCACTTCATTTAGAGATTCGATCGCAGCCATGGTTCAAGAGGTAAACCTAATATTTGTTTGTGGTTTAGATGAAACAATCCGAGAAGTTTTCTTGGATCATGTTGGATCATCAACATGGATTGTCAGGAGAGCGCGTCTCATCAACGCACTCGCAAGCATCTCCACCATTTGATCGGACTTGAGACAGGAGGTCTCTTCATTTAAAGATTCGATCACAACCACGCTTCAAGAGGTAAACATAATACTTGTTTGTGGTTTAGAAGAAACAATCCGAGAAGTTTTCTTGGATCATGCGGTTTCATGATTGAAAATTTTTAAAATTTCGACACCTCGAGCAACTAGTATGACTCGTCGCTCCCGATCCCACACTATGCGATCCTCACACTTTCTTGATGTGCTTATCACTTTTATTCTTTTATAAGTCAAGTTAGCAATATTTGAAAACTTATTTTGCTTGATTTGAACTTATATTGGTTGGGATGTGCTAATTTTAGTAAGTAGGGGTCACTGCTAGAAATTACATACTTGATCATGAACCTTTTGATTGTCATTCAACTATATCAATGGAAATTAATGGTTAATATCCTGAAATAATTATTGATGAATATTTGTGAAATATTTAAAGGTACTGATTATTTCCTTAAATGGCATTGACCCTAACCAAAACTTGATTAGATATGATCTAGATCACAATTTGTTACATGAACCTTTTAACAAACATTGATGATTGAATATGATTGGGGATTTGTTTAGCAAATCTTCATATAATGTTAATCAAAATGGTTATTATTATTATTATATGGTATAACTTTGGTTGAAAAACTAATTATCATCTCAAGTACAAAGTGATCAATTTGGCATTATCCTAACCTGAGGCGGATATGGTGTATAATAGAGGAGCGTTGGGGTAGCAGGTTGCTCTGAGAGAAGTCTGTCCCACTCCCGTCTGTACTGACCATGATAGCCGGAAGGAAGGGATAATGCTTGAGAGATCGTGATGTATTTTTCTAATTATTAAAATTAAAAATAATATGTATTTTTGAGATAATTCCATCATTTCAAGTAACAATCGAGTTTGTTGGTTGATTGAATCGATTAATAATTGATTTAATATGACTATATTAATTAGATCCAATTGAAACACTCTATTATGAATAGAGTTGTAATTCCCTTGGAAGAATTAATTATATGAATATGATTCATAATAATTAATTAAATTTTGAATATGAGGTGGAGGATCACATAAGTGACATCTATAGTCTCACGTCAGGGTAAAGCGTTCCTTCGCCAGGGATTGTATGTAGGAGATGCATATCCGAAGTTATAGCTCCTGCATATAAGGACATCTGGATCGGAATCTTTTCTTCTCGAAAGAGTGAGGACGTATACGTAGTGACCCCAATATCAGGTCCTTATATTATTGGGGGCGATATTGGATTGCATATAGCGAGTTCTAAGCTTGTTGACATTTGGTTCAATTAATGACAGGTCAACATCACCTTAGGGGTGGTGGTCTAGGGTGTTAAAGATCGAATTGGGAATGCAAGTTGGACTTGCAATGCAGAATGTGTTCCCACTTCTTTTTATCCGAGTTATAGGTTCTCATATTATTGGGACGTAACAAAGATAAGAAAGGAGATTCCATATCATGCTTGAGATATAATGGTAAGTATATCTCTTACATTGAAAGTGATTAAGGGAATGAACTTTCAGTGTTGACAATGCAAGACAACATTGATATAAAAATTCCTAAATCAAAGTAAAATATATATTTATTTATATTTCTGAAAGTTTCTTGTCTCAGATAATCCTTCATTAAACCCACTCAATACTATACTCAATAATGACCAGTAAAATATCATGGATTGGATCCATGATCAAAATATTGTACTTGTAGTTGGACACATAATGTATGTGGTTGCAATGTGCAAGTTTCCTCATAATAAGAAGGAATGATAATTAAATAGACAATAGGACAACAACCTATGGTTTTTGTATCTCTATAGTATTGATTTCTCATCGAATGTACTTTGGAAGTGACATGTCGATATTGATTATAATTTTCAATTTATCCTTATAAAATCTAAGAATATGATCCGGCGTACGTATGTTCTCTCGACATTTAATCATGAATGGCATGGTTCACTGCATGATGTAGAATTGTGGCTCTATAAGAGAAGATGTATTCAAAACGTTTGAGTACCTGCCTAAACCAAAATCTTTAAGAGTTAAGATGTATGTAGATATGATAAGTGTTATCATTCTACTATCTATACTCAGGTCATTCATGAAGCTTCATAATATTTACATTGTATGAATTGAATGAAGCATGCATAAATATTGAAATACTCTTATATTGAAGTCTTTTGAGTTCAACATAAGAGATCCTTTGTCTTAAGAAATGGTTGTTTATAGATTAAAGGAGCACAGTGGAAGCATGGGTCAGATCTATGTAAGAAGGAAAGTTATAGAGTTGATTGTACTTTTGTGACTTCCATATGACATCCAAAGTGTTGAATGAATGCCAATACTGTAATAAGTAGATGTATTGATAGTATGACTATCTCGACTATCTAGGATCCTTAGAGAAGGGCTCAAATAGTGCATTGGAATAATCTATATTTACATATGATTGAAATTGACTTTCTTATTGGATAAGATCAAAGTCTAAAAATTGTATCTCAATCTTCCAAAAACACTTGCAATTGGTTGCATATGTTTTAGAAGACTGAAAATTTTGATCTTAAGGTTTAATAGTCATGCACATGGATATTAATGCAACAATCTCTATTGGATTGATAGACTTCATAATTTTCAGTGGGAGAGCCCTTAGGCTTAGAGAATGCCTCTATGACCTAGATATTAGAATACACTCATTGTTATTTCTAAATGTTGGAAATAAACATGAATTTTGGAATAGACCTATTAAAGAGTTATGATGGATATATTTTAGATTGTATTATAATATCCAGTGGACTCTACTAAATTAGAAAATTTATGAATGGTTTATTAACATTTCTAATACTGAAAATTAAACCTTTAAAGATCAATAGGAGGATGAGGATCATTTGACAATGATTTGGCATCAAGCCTTGGACATTAGTCTGTTGATGAGATCAATAGACTAGTAAGAGATGAAACTTTAAAATGTCTGAAATTTCAAATCTTACATACTTGTGAATATTGTATTCAAAGCAAGAAATGTCCAACATACCATTCATTGGAAATGATGCAAGATGCCAAGGTACTCAAGATCTCATACATATTGATGTATGTCGATCATTTGTATCGTAATAAACATTGATGATATGTGATATAATTCGATGATTATTTGTGATATGAGTTTTCTTCACTTCACCTTAGAAAGCTTTGAAATGTTCATAGATTTCACAATTTTGGTTTAGAACCAAAGTTTGAAGGAAGATGAAATGAATTTGATCTAACCTAGGTAGCATGTACCTATTAGATGGATTCAAAGGAATACCTTATGGAGAAAAAATATCATTCCTATCTCAATCCTCCTAATGCACCTTACTCAATAGAATTATAGGTAGATACAATTGAGCATGTGCGACATGATTTGATCAATGATGGATCATAGAATAATGAACTCTTAGTTTCCAAGTATATATATAGTGGATACTACAATATATATATATCGTTAATGAGGTTCCATGCGAGTAAGCTGGAATCTAGCACTTGAGCTGCTTCATTAGGAAAATAAATGATGGTATTAGATACCTACTTTATGACCTTGAGATTCTTAAAAAATTTCATCTCTATGGATTCTTAAGGGATGACTCTCTTGAGAATCAATATGAAAATGCAGTGAAGGAACTCATTTAATCTTGAGAAGATAATGAGGCTCCTGAAATTGGAAACTAAAATGATAATTAAAGACGATACACTAATACCTCTTCAAATGAGTTTGAGGATGGATTCCATGTCTCAGTTAAGTTTGACAATGATCTTACTTCATATGATGAAGCTTCTGAGGATCATGACATGGAAAGATGGATGTTAGTAGTAATGTCTAAGTAGACTTCATATACAAATGTTGTATATATTCCCTCAAGGATCCACCTATAAGGGTAAAACCTATTAGGTGTAAATGGATCTTCAAGAGAAAGAGGGAACCTTATGAGAAGGTAGAGACCTTCAAAGCACGGCTCGTAGCCAAGAGCTACACACCGAAGAGAAGCCATCGCTTGCACTTGATCTTCAGTGTCCTTGCTTAAACCAATCAGAATATTGCTAACTATAGCTATACAACTTGACTTCGACATCTTCAAGATGGAAGTCAATATTGCATTCCTCTATGAATACCTCTCCGAGGTTATTCATATGAAGTTGCCCTAGGACTTCATAGTTGACGAAAGCAAGGTGTGCAAGATAAGGAATTCCATTTATGGACTCAAATAATATTCTTATAGTTGGAACATTGGATTTGATGAAATCATAAACGTTATGATTTCAGATAGAATCTTGATGAACCATGTGAAGCTTAGTGGGAGTGCCAATGTATTCATCATGCGAAATGTAGATAATATCCTAATCATTTGGAATGATATAAGGATGATAATAAGTGTTTTATAGTCTGACTATTCCATACCTTGAGATATGATCTCAAGAATACCTCTTATATCTTAGTTCTGAAGTTGTTCAGAAGCAAAGAGAAGCGGGTATTAGGACCATCACATTAGTGGTACACCTTAAACATATTCCATTCTTTGAAAACCCCAAGGAAGGCTTCCTTACCATAAGATATGGTACTGACCTATCTGAAGGGATAGCACCTCAAAGAGTTGAGTAAGTGAATGCTAGATACACTTGCTCGTGTGCATCAGTTACGAGAAGTCAAGTGTGTGCTAGATATGTACAAAAGCCATATGTCTGCCCTGTAGTGGGAGTAGTAAACTGTTACTAATCCGACTATGGTGATAAAACACTTGATTGCAGTAATAACAATATATTTAAATATGATAAGACTTTAAAGATAGTGATATGTAAGTCTTATATTCAAGAAATTAAGACTTTATAGATGGAGCCCTAAAAGGTCTTAACTGCAGATACCTTAGTATACAGAGATCTCCAGGAATAAGGGTATACTGATAAGGATAATGGAAATACTGGCGATAATAATTATTTAGCTGTAGTGTCAAGGACACTATAACTGACAATATTGAGTACTGGTTTCATCAGATGAAACATTCGCATTGGTAGCGAGCACTATTACTGGGAGATTTGCAAGTGTCGTAAAAGGACTTGGCATAGTCTCTCAGGAATAGAGTGACTGATCATCTTACCTAGATATTTTTCGAAATATTCTACTATTGTCACATGAGTGTGGTTTTAATGATTAGCCTATTAATGGCTCTTTGTCCCATTATACAATAAATGTCATTGAAAATATCATTCCCTGATCTGAAATGAAGAATAACTAATTTACATAATAGGTCCCTTAATACAATTAGGTTTATGTACCACGGCCATCTTAATGTCATGCAGCTATTTATTCAATTATTGAATCATAAACGCTGGCGCTTGGATGAATATCTAAAGAGTTAGATTGAGGACTCATCAAGTACCATCAAATGATGACTAAGAGATGATCTCCAGCCAGATAAGAAGATAGCAATACTTTCTCTAAAGGTTAATATCTAACCGGCCTCTTAATACAGGTCATCTGCATAGGAATAGAGATTCAGAGGTATTAGATAAGTTAGGTCAAAGAGTTGACTTAACGAGATTGAGATAACCAAAGACCAATGTCGTATGTTGTCACGATATAGGCACGCATCCTGTGACTGGAGACAAATGTGTTATTATATGTCTGAATATGTACATTTGGCAGACCAATAGGTTGATGATCTAACCAAGGTCTATACATCGGCATGCTGTTGTGCATGCAAGGGCATATGAGTAATACAATCTCCCAAAGGGATCATACAAGTTCATTGTTGAAACATGATCTCACTCATGAGATATTGGGATGAATCAAATTCCATGCACGATCATCTCGCTTTGGAAGCTTGATTGAATTTGTAAGGTTTGATATATGCTTTTGGAAGGTATATGATCAACGCCTAGGTATGATATATTCTTTTAGAAAGTATATTATTGATACCTAGTCCCAATGATCGAATGAGAAACTTAATGATAAAACCCTGAAGTAGACAATCTAAAGTTGATATCATACTTTGGGTTTACTCTGGGTCTTCCAGTATGAAGGAAGTAAAGGTATTACGAATACCTAAGGGTGATGTGATCATAAACGATTGTATAACCATGACACTTCCATTCCGAGGGAGTGATAAAATATGTCTGGATTTTAGACTCCTATCATAGAGAAGTGATCTGATCTTAGTCCAAATGTTGGACCTTGATCAGAATGTGATTCAGATACAATGAGAAGAGAGATCTACGGCTTTGATTTAATCAAACATCTATGAGAGGTCAGCGGGATCTGCATTTGAGATGTGATCTCAATACCCAAGTGACAATACGTGGAACAATACAATAGTCATGTCCTTATCTCCAAGTATCTGTGGAGAAAGTACATTATCCTTGAAAGAGTTCACGGATAATTTCATTGTTGATATATGTATCCGAGCTTTGAGAAAATGGATAACTAAATCTGATTTGCATGAATAATATGAATTTGATTCATATTATAAGGAGAGTTATCTTATATAATTAAATGTTATTTAAATATCAAAGATGTCAATAATGTGAATGTGATTCATATTATTTGGGCACATGAAAATGGATATACAAGATGACTAAATATGATTTAATTATCATGGATATGAATAATGTGGACAACACTATCCTTATTAATCATAGGTATATTGTAAATGTGATTTATAATATGTAAGAGAGAGATTATTGTGATTTATATTTGTTAATTAACTATTGATGTCGATTGGATTCACATTAGATGAAGAATTGAAAATATAATTTACATTTTGTTTTGAGATGTGAATGTGATTCACATTTTTCAAATGGCATGATTGCAATATTCACAAGATAATTATGAATTATTTTTATGAAATTATTTACAACAATTGTTGTTGTAAAACCTGAAGATCTCATGAGATAATGAGATCTCGTGAGATAATGAGGAAATTGACCCAATCCATCTAAGAGGGTGGGCGGTCATCAACTTGCATTGGAAGAGAGAGGTCATCCCCCCCTTTTTTGGGATTAGGTCAAGTCCTCTCACCTCTTATCTCCAAGATCAAAATGATTTAATTTTGAATTGATTTATATTTATTTATCAATATATATTAATTGAAATTAAATTAATTGTTGTTGTGTTTTTACGACAAGGTCATGGTCATTGAAAGAAATACAAATAAATCTCAACCATTGATTTTGTGTTATCCATAGATTGAGATCCATGGATCCCAAAACACTATATAAGTAGAGGCACCGCTTACTCTTCAAGTTACAACAGCTACTGCTCTCCCCCCCCCTCTCTCTACATTCCAAGACTCTCTCCCTCTCTCTCTCTTGTGTCCGTCCACCTTGATGCACTAGAGAGAGATCATCATCAATGTGGCATCGTCGTTATGATGCCAGAATGATTGCTCATGGATCTTGGTCTCCTTCAAAGCACCTCGCTGGAGAAGAAGATGTCAGATCTCGTGTGACAAGATCAGAAGATTCACTGTTTGGATCATCAACATGGATTGCGAGGAGCACACATCTCATGAATGTGCTCGCAAGCGTCTCCTTCGTTAGGTCAGACTTGAGACAGGAGGTCTCTTCGTTTAGAAACCCGATCGCAACCACGCTTCAAATGGTAAAACTAAAACGTGTTTGTTGTTTATATGAAATGATCTGATAAGTGTTCTTGGATAATGTGGTTTCATCTTTTGAAAATTTTTAAATTCCGCTACCTCTAGCCACTAGTGTGACTAGTCGCTCTCGATCGCATATGATGCGATCCTCATGCTTCCGTGATGCGTTTAAGGATCTTCACATATCCTTCATACTCAAGATGTGCATGTATTACGAATGCCTAATGGTGATGTGATCATAAACGATTATACAAACATGATGCTTCGATTCCAAGGGAGTGATGGAACATGTCTGGATTTTAGTGACTTCTCTCTGTACAAAAGTAATCTAATCTTTATCCAAAATTTGACTATGATCTGAATGTGATCCAGATACAAATGAGATGGTTAGATTGACAGCTTTGATTTAATCAAGCATCTATGAGAGGTCCTCGAGATCTATATATGAGATGTGATCTCAATATCCAAGTCTCTATACGTGGAACTAACAATGGCTCTGTCCTTATCTCTAATTATCTGCGGAGAAAGCGTCTTATTCTTGAAAATGTTCAAGAATGATTCCATTCGTAAATGTGTATCCAAGCATTCAGATATAGATAATTAAATGTGATTTAATTATCATAAATAATGTAAATTTGATTGATATTATTTGATGCATTAGAATGATGATCAAAGATAATTAAATATGATTTAATTACCAAGGATATGAATAACGTGGATAGTACTATCAATATTAATCATTTATATATATATTATAAATGAGATTTAATGTATTCGATAGAACTATTTGTAAATAACATTTATAGTTTAAATGTTAATAAGAATTGGATTCATAATGGACATTTAATTGAAAATGTAATTTACATTTTGTTTTGTGTGTGAATGTGATTCATAATTATTCCATGGCATGATTGAAATATTCACAAAATAATTGTGAGTTATTTTTGTGAATTTATAACAAATGTGGTTGAATTGAAGACCAAGGATTAATGAAATGTCATATAAAAGGAGGATGGAACCTTTCTTATGGAGAGGGTGTATGACCACCAAGTCCTAGTTGGAATTGGTGGTCGCCCCCCACCCCCCTTTATGGAAGGAGGCTTTCCTTCTTCCTATTTCTTCAAGGTGGATTGCTTTAATTGAAATTAGTTTATATTTATTATTGAATATATATTAAATTAAATTAAATTAATTGTAGTTGTAGTTTTACAATGAAATCATGGCAATTGAAAGAAACACAAGTCAACGTGAACCATTGGATTTGTGTTGTCCATGAATTGGGATCCATTAACTCCCAAAATAATATTAAAGAAGAAGCAACACCAGCTAATCATTTTAGCAACAATAACATCATCAATTAAATAGTCTCTCTCTCCTACATGTGCCCCTTCTCTTCTCCAAGAGTGGTCATCCACCTCTTGCCCAAGATAAGATTGTTGTAGTCGCCACGTCATTGTCTCACCGCTTCGACCACTCGTGGATATCTATCTCCTTTGATGCATCTTTCTCATGAACTAGATGTTGGATCTCGTATGACGAGAACAGGAGATTCACCGCATGGATTATCAAAACTCGGATTGCGAGGAGCATGCATTTCATCAACGTACTCGCAAGTGTCTCCTCTGTTAAATCAGACATGAGACAGGAGGTCTCTTTCTTTAGAGACAAAATTGCAACCATGCTTCAAGAGTTAGTCCTACATCTTATCTGTGGTTTAGATGAAACGATCCGAGAAGTGTTCTTTGATGTGGTTTCATCATTAATTTATTTTTTAAAATTCTCGTGCATCAAGCAACTAGTGCTACTAGTCACTCCGATGGCATATGATGCAATCATAACGCTTCCGTGATATGCTTGAGGATCTTTCCATATCCTTCAAAAGATAGGTGGCAGAGGGGGTACAAGAGGGGTCAGAAGAGGTTGGCGGTGGGGTCAAAGATGGGGATGGAGGTAGGCAATGGAGGGGATGGAAGGTGGGTGTCAGAGGGAGCGGAAGGGGTTGGAAGGAGGTTGAGGATGGGGATGGTGATGGGTGACAGAGGGGGTTTTAAGGAAGGGGCGGACGGTAGGAGACGAACGGGGTGTAGGAGGGGGCAGAAGGGGCTGGACGGGGTTGAGGATGAGTATGGAGGTAGGCGGTAGAGGGGGCAGAAGGTGGGAGTCGGAGGGGGCACAGGAGGGGGAATCAGAGGGGGCAAAATGAGCTAGAGGGAAGGTCCAGGATGGGGATGGAGGTGGGTGGTGGAGGGGGCGGAAGGTGTGCGACAGAGGGAGCATGGGATGGGGCAGAACGACGTTGGGGGTTGTGTGAGTAGTTGATGAAGGGGGATAAAGGAGGAAGGAGGAAGGGTGTGTTGCTTTTTCTTTATTTTTTTTAATTTATTTGTTAGTCATTCGATTGAAGAAGTGTTATATTAACTCGATGGTGTAGATGGGTTAATGGTTTAAGCAAACATACTGTTATAGGTATGAGACATAGTAACTATTCAGGGTTTCTCATGTAATTATGAATTATTGATGGTTCCTTGTGTAATTATGAAATTACTAAGGGTTATGGGTGTAAATAACCTTGTAAATTGCATATAAATTGAACATCAAAGATGTGCAGTTCCATTACTAGACATGAATTTGGACTATTCATATGTGAATTCTAACTAAGGAAATCATCTAGACTTTTGCACTGTAAATATATAGGACTGAGAATATGGATGCTTTTATTTTGTCGAATAGGAAACCTACCTTAAGACAACCACCACACCATTATCAAGCAGTTTTCACAATGTCACTTTATGTTGCTATATGCACGAATGATAATATTTGTGAAAGAAAATTTTCCACCATAACTCCTATAAAATTTTTAACCCTCTTGTCCTTGTGTTTTTCATAATTGTCTCAAAACCCTCCCATTATAGTTATCTTCCGCCCATTTGAACATATAGAACAATGGATTTAATAAAAAAATATTTGCCATTTATTCTCCTTGTTGAATAAGTTTTACCAGATATAACATTCCTTCTTCTATGTTCAATACAAAAACACACCACCAACTGGGTGTCATCGCCACCCTCTCCCATGCCATTGCCCAATCCTCTGCCGCTCCTCTACGTTGTTGTAGTCCTCCCCCCTGTGTCATTGCCTAGTCCCCTCCTCTTTATCGACACCTCATAGAGTCCCAACATAGTAGCCACCACTGCTCTACCATCATGTCACCTACTTACTATTCCAACAACAAGGTTGAGGGAATTCTGAAATCTTACATAGACCAATAAAGAAAGAGTGAAAGATAACAGAATTACATGTCTTGAACTCCATTGTATTGCATT
This sequence comes from Ottelia alismoides, assembly GCA_037367405.1. Classification (NCBI taxonomy): domain Eukaryota; kingdom Viridiplantae; phylum Streptophyta; class Magnoliopsida; order Alismatales; family Hydrocharitaceae; genus Ottelia; species Ottelia alismoides. The sequence continues at coordinate 363,020 of JAZKJV010007827.1, read as the reverse complement.
TTTCTAGAAACCAAGATAAAGACGAGACTGGGGCTTTTCTCGAGTTGGGTTCTTCTCCTTTGCTCCTTAGATGAAGTACATGCCTTCGGCTCTCCAAGGAGGAGGGGGCATCACCGTAGTAGCAATAGTAGTAGACAATGAAAAGGAAGAGGAGGATAGGAAGAAGATCCACGCTCTTGTCTAGAGAGCTCCTCTACCTCAACCTTTCACATGTGGATGTCGTCTTCGATCCCTCCAAATGCCCCCCCCCTCCCCCCCACGTGAAGTAAAGTGATGTCTCTAATCCTTCATCTTCACCATCACTAATTACAACCCCTCCATGGATGATAATTGTAACTCCATGCACTCTGACCACTCCACTTTTCTTCGATGGCTAATGTCCGTCCCACAAAACCAACACATTATCAATACTAGCAACATATGCTCTCTCTCCCCCTCATCCATGACCCCGATCCCTTCCATCCCTTAGAAGGTGTCTATTAGATTCCATTCGTCGTCATACTCATTATCCCCTACACCTTCTTTGTCCCCTTTCCATAACCTCACCATGTTTTACCATGACTGAATCTTCCTCTGCCCATTACATTAAGAAGAGCGAAAATGACAATAGGGGCTTTAGTGTTTACGAAGAGAGTTTATAGGGGTTTTAGGATAATTACGAAGAATACAATAGTGAGAAGGTAATTAGAAAAGCTTATAATGATCAAGGTGGAAAAATCCCTTTATGGAATGGTGTTTTTCATCATGATTGCACTACAATCCTTGTCCACTTTATATTTATGTCACAACCCATAAAATCTTATTCTCTTTCTTCATCTTGTACCTCTACCATCTCAAGGTCCATCAGTCAAACTATTAAGTTTAACTTTAAGGACTAAACATAAAAAATATCGTAAAAAGCTTTACATATTGTGTCACCTTTTTATCTGCCTCTCACCTATTATCTGGCATCCCCTCTTCTTCTCATTCCTATACCATCCACCAACAACCCCCTCAAGATGTGGCAATCAATCAACACACATCGGAAGTAGCCATCACTACAACCTCTCCATCCCTTCTATCTTTGACACCACAATTTTTCTGCCACTGTCATTGAAACTCCTTTTGATTCCCATGATCATTTATATTGCCTTCAATACAACTTCGAAGATTGAATATTATGGGTGTGAGATAACTCATGGGACTTCGATATCTATACCACATCTAACATCGTGGACAAAAGAGTAATGCTTTTGAAGTAAAGGAGATTCTTCCACCCAAGGATCGCTTCAATGCCTGATGAATCCATGATTCATTAACATTTCTGTCGTAGTTTCTCTTAAAATCCCTAATAAATACATTGTAAATATTCCTTAATTTTCATTTTATATAAAAACATCATTCACAACTAAAGATGCATTTTTTATGCATGAAAAACATGTAAATAAATAAAAGAATAAAACGTAAGAAAACAAAAAGAAGACAGACTGTAAATATGTATATTGTACATATGACTAAATAAAATATAAATATAGCTGAAGGATATATTTATACAACCTATCCCCCGAGAACAAGTCAGCATGGATTGGTCGACAAATAAATAAGTAGGGGAGATAAGGAAGAAACTCGCAAAAGAACTAATTATTCACATTATATATTATTAATTATTTATCCAATATTTATAAAAAATTCAGTGTTTTTTAATTAATTCATTTGTTCATATTTTTCACCAAACTCTCCTGCTACCAGAAACACCTCGTTGATATCCTTTCTTCTCCACCTCGTCCCAACCGATTCCAGTGGGGACAGCACTTGTTGAGAGGCCACGTGGAAGTTAGCTGATCGGAGGAGCATTCTAGGGTGGTCGACCAACTTGAATCACCGCCTTGCGCGACGTCGAACTCCGGCAAGTGTTGTCCATTGATCAGTATCCAAGAAGGTCATATACCTTCCAAACCCAGGTACAGACCTTTGTCTTTCATTTCCCTTTGATTTCTTTGATCCTCGTACCCTTATTATCCATGTTAATCATCTAATTAGTTAGCCCTAACCATCATCTATGATTCTCACTTAAAATCAAATCAAAATTCTCTTTCCATACGTTCAATTTAGCATTTGAAACTATCTTTTCCGGGAACACCAATTGACCTGCAAGTTTTCTTTAATCTTTAATATTTGAGCCGATTTCTTTACAAATCGAGCATCAAGATCTTGCTTGCAGGTCCGCCTTCGAATCTGGAGCATTATTACAAATATGGAGCACCGTCTTCTTCGTGATCGTTTTCGATTAGCAACAGTTCCATAACTACAGTTTGCAACCCTAGCTGACAGCCTATCATTCATCGCCATTGACATCTTCGTTCCGCCCCGACCGTAACTGAGTTTAGAGGAGGTAAGAGACCTCCTCCTTGCCCTGTTGGAGGAGCACTTTCATTCGCTACAGTTGTGCCATCGTCAGAGATCAAAATCACTATCGCCCACATTCATTTAGGGAAGAAGCACAAGAATGCGTGAGCTACAAGTGTGTGATGCGTGGCACATTCAAGATTCCAGATCGCGTGGAAACCATCTGATCTTGGCCGTTAATTGCAAACCGGTGGAAGATTTACAAAGTAGTCCTCATAGAATTCCTACTTTTACACCCTCCTCCAGAGGAATTTTTATTTACATTTACATCCCTATCCAGGGACCTATCTGTAATAGATTCAGATTTTCTTTCAATTAGGTCCCTGACCCGGAACCTAATTGCAAGAAAATCATTTTCTTTTATGTCATTTCTTTAAATTAGACTCATTAGACAATTTTGGACATTTTAGACTCAAAGACATTAGTATATCATCGTTCTTATTTTTACATTTTATTTTTCACATCAAATTTCGAGCATTTCTTCACACTTTTTGCTTGAATTTTCTTTCTAGGTCTTCTACATTTTTTTTCTTTCTGAGTTATTTTTGAGCATGTTTCTCGAGACATTTATCTACTATATAGTATCACCAATATGTCATATTATTTCACATACTATATTGTAGATAATTTGACTGAAAAATATCCCTTTTGAAAATTAAATAAAAATTGAGATATTAAAATCAAATAAAAAGGAATAATAAATTAAAAAATAAAAAGAGTTTGTCACCAAAGAAGAAAGATAAAAAATATCACAAAAATTATTTTCTTCCCTTAAATCACGAGCGTGATTTTCTGCCACCTTTTATTCGACCCACTAGATAAATAAATAGTGAAACACTAATTGGTATTAAATTTTGTTTGAATAATTAGGGTTTGCTTGGAGAAATTTTCTACAACCAGCATATATCTATTATTTTTAACTGTGAGCATAACCATGGCTATCAAAGTGGCACCGTTGGCGGGGAGGCGTACCACGCTTGAGATTTTCGAGTCATAATTTTTATGTTATTTTTCTATATTTCTTAGTTCTCTGGTTTTCTCATCTTTCTTCGATTTTTGTCGATTTTCATGCATATTCCTTTTCTCTGTATTTTTCCCCTTTTATTTTCATTCAGATTATTTGTGGTTTTATGTGATTTTTTATTTATTTAACTTTTATTTATTTTATTATTTTTATTTTCACAATTTTTTAATCAGTTTTGCTTTAGTATTTTTATCTATTTTTTAGTCAGTTGTGTATTTCATTTCTATTGTGTTTTTGATTGATTTTTTTAATCATTGTAAGCTAACCCATTTTGCAGGGCCTACTGATTTAGCCGACTTCTTAGGAAGTCGGTTATAGAGGAGTAGAGTGGGTTATCTAGATAGATTATTTACTTCATTTTTTCAGACATTATATTTTATGTTTTCTTCTAAGAGAGGGTACTTGCCCTTTTTCTGTTTTTGTGAGAGAAGAAGGGATGCTTTCTCATTTTTCATTCTGTAGCAAGGTATCCACTAAAGAAATTCCGACTATACATGGACTTCGACTTTTTCTCGAGGTCTCTTTCACTCGGTGTCGATGCACATGGAGGACCTCACCATAGTTTCCGATTTTCATCTATTTTTCTTTGTTTCACGCGCTTTCGTGGAGCCTAGGGTTGCATGCTTATTTGATTAGATGACTAAAGTAAAATATATATTCCTAATTCACACTTAGGCGTAAATAATTGATTTTTTAACATTAATATATTGTTACGCTAGCGTTGCTAAATTAGGATTCGATTTTTTTCGGCTATCCATGCATTAGACTAGGTTTTGCATTTCTGCACGGATCACTTGCATGCAAAGTGCTAGAGAAAGGTATGCCTTCTATCTCAGCATTCCTCATCATTTTCCAATGTATTATGTCTTCCCCCAGCATGAGACACATTTTGAAAATTAAAGTAAATCAATATCTCATTAGATATTGTTGAAAATATTTAAAAAATGAAACCCTCAAAAATAAAAAGAAGATTTATTCTCTTTAAAAAAACTTGACCAAAAATAAAAAATACTTGGACTAAACTTGTGTTGGGAGAGCAATCCCCTCATTGTTTGTGGGCACTCTCCAGACAGAGTGAGGCATGTATACTTAAAGTTAGATCCCAAATCCCTAGACTTGTGTCCTATGTGCCTGGACTCTACTTCGGGTCATGTTATTGCAGCAAGCACATGCCTCAGACGTTAGACGAAGTATTTTGTGTAAAGTAGGTTCGGAATACCTACTCGGATGCAAACTATTCTAGGAGACTACACCTGTGAGCTTTATTAAAATAACTGCTTGATCACCTAACTTTAAATTTGAAAAGATTAACGATTGAACTCTTACGATCATCATTGTGTGAAGTTGGTGATCTTGGGGTTGCATTGTGTTTGTTTGTGAGGTATACATTATTATGCATATTTTATGCCTTAACACTCATGGTCTTTACTTGATTATCATATTCTCTTCTGTACCCTTTTGCATCGAGGATGACGACTAGATGGATTTTGCGCTTAGAATTCATGAGCTTTTGATCTTTCACCGTCTACCATATGTCTTCATAGCCTCGAGATGACATTCTTCCTAAGTCGGTCCCTCTTAGTCATGAGGTGAGTCAGATCCAAACTCCCTCTCCTCCCAACCCTTCAGTTGATGTAGTCCCTCGCCTTGATTTTTTGTCTATTTATCCTACATATTTTTTGTTGAGTTCTTATGAGACTTTTTCCTTCCGAGAGGACTTGAGGATTGTGGCTAGAGGGAAGGAATTAGTTGAGGACAGAGCTACCGAGGATAGAACTGTATGATGATGAGAGATGTATAATTGAGAGACTTGATCCAGCTTGGATATTTCTGCGGAAACTCTAGACACACTTCAACATATGAGTATACAGATTAGAGATCAGTGTAGAGTCCGGAATGAGCTTAGAATTGAGATCACTATGCTGAGAGTAGAAGCCGAGAACCCACCACCACCTGTTGTGGTTCTCATGACATTACGAGATGAGTATTACCCGAGATCTAGGATGCTACACCATTGGATTTGGTTACCACCGAATCAAGGGTCGTACGAGCTGAGACAATACTTCATTCCACTACTTCCCAAGTTCTATGGGAATAATTCAGAGGAGCCGTTTACCTTTCTACAATAGTTAGATATGATATGTGGTACAACTAGTTATCCAATAGTTACGCAGGAGGTTATACGCCTCAAGATCTTCCCCTTCACCTTAGCAGATAAGGCGCTTTATTGGTTGAGTCACTTGATGAGGGAGATATGTACATGGGACGATATGAAGTCCACTTTCTTGTGTAAATACTTTACTCTGGGACGGACCAATATGATGAGGAGTCAGATCTCCAATTTTACACAACTTCCACATGAGTCATTCCATGAGGCAAGGGATAGATTCAAGTATTTGACTAAGATATGCCCTCATCACTAGATTCCATTGAAGAGGCTAGTATATAATTATTTTGGCGGACTCCTAGAGTATGTTCATGTCCTAGTGAGCGTTGCATGTGGTGAAAGTTATTCGAATGGGGATGCAGAGTCAGTTTATTCCATCTTTGAGGGAATGGCAGAGAATTCATGTGTATTTGACTCCACTCACAGCCACCACACCGGAGAGAGCATAATAAGGTGGCGCATGTTTCGTAGTCTAATTCATGATCGGACATGGGATTCATTACTGGGAAGATGACATTGGTTGAATTGATTCAGAAGCAAGTTCAAGAATTATAGTTGCTGCAAGAGTTGGATAAACTCATCACTTCCTCAGCAGTTGAGTGATTTGATGAAGAAGGTGATCGAGCTGTAGTTTCAATACTAGTAGTCATGCCCTTCCACTCCCCAGCCTTGATGGAGATCTTTACCCGCTACTTCCACCCGTCAGATACAGTATATTCAAAGAGAGCCGATACAACCTACTGAATCTCCACAGTTAAATTGGCGTGAGGATTCATTCGATGCTAACATGAGTCATATCACTAGCCCTCTTGATGATGTTGATTCTAACTCCATTATTGAGATCAACGGGATATGGTATGCTCCTTTTTAGCCACCAGCACATTTCACTCCTCAGAGCTTACACCACCACTAGAAGAAACACATACATCTACAAGATAGACGCCCATCTCTACATTTCCTACCCCATCAGCACTTCACGCAGTAGCAGTCTCATCAGCATGCCTATCAGAGACCATATTCATATCAGTATCCTTATACATATGCACATTCCTATCAACATCAACAACAACAGTCTTCTTTTACTCCATAGAGGTCTCCTCAGCCTTATACACCTTAGCATCACACTCTTAAGCAAGAGAGAGTAAATAGTCAAGGACAACACACTGAGTTAGAGATTTCTTCACAGTCCCTACAATGAACCAGATCATGGACATGCTGAGAACACTTTAGACAACACATAGGACTAATATGGAGCATGTTAGCCATCATCTGGATGAGTTAACTATACCCAAGACCACTGTCCCAGAACAACCTTACGTGAAACATGAACAATAAGAGGTGACACACATATTAGGTAGATACCACCACAAGTAATATCACTTTTCATTATTTTTTATCTAACTTCATTCATCTTATGAGTGGTACACATCCATTACCACTTGATCTAGAGGAGGAGAAGACACATGATGAGGAGCAAGAGCCCATCAATGATGATTTGATGTTACGCATTATGAAGCTAAGGGGGAGGACCATCACGATGAGGACCAACATGATGTCCATGATGATACTATTTGGGGAGTGATGCAGACACTATTGATATGGACACATGCGATTCAGATGATGATTCAACACCACACCATATAGACACTCTCGGTCATTATACTTCTTTCCTTGTAGTCAAGAGTTTTGTACATATTTCTGAGACTCACGATGTACATGTTGACTCCACTTTTGATGTAAATAAAAAGAATTTTTTTGTTTATGAGATTGTTCTGTTTCCCAATGCTTTGTATGGAAAAGGAAAGAAAACTTTCAAAAAGAATGTTGTCACTCAATAAACTGAACGATTATTGAAGATCATGTATTCTTGAAGATTCCATTACCGGATGCCTTGGATCACTTTCCTATGCTCAAGAATCAGATGAGGAACAAATTCACAACACGTAGGAGAAGGAAATCACGAGTTCTGAAGCATGTATTGACCAAGGTGACTTCATGTTCTATTCAGAACAAGGTACCTAAGAAAAAGAGAGATGCATGAGCTCACTATGTCACATGCTAGATTACAGATGCGACATTCCATCGTAATCTCTTAGGTAATGGTTCCTCGATCAATTTGATTCCATCTTCTTTGTTTGATAAGCTCAAGCTAGGTCATGTACATCATGAGCATTACTTCAGTTTGTAGATCGATCTGTGAAGAGACCTAGAGGCGTGTTGAGGAACATTATCGTGACCGTTCATGACTTACAATTTATAGTGAACTTTACAATCCTAGACATGTCATGCCCTACATAGTTACACCTTGCTCTTATCATTCTCGGGAGTCTTTTCTTGTAGACAATAAGAACACTATATGATTATGTTGTTGGGAGAGTATAACTCCGTACAGATAGTGGAGAGATACACATTGAGATGGCGAGAGGATGTATCATTCCCCGATCAGTATTGTCAATCACTTCAGAGGACGCCAGTCTTGCATATGATTGCCAGCAAATAAATGACATGCAGTCTCTTGATGTTGAGAGCATTTATTTTGATACCCACGATATCCTACACGAGGATGAGACAGATCACATGGTACCTAATTCTTAAAATGACTATTCATTTGCAGACATAGAGATCATATTAGGAATAGATGAGCAGTCAGTTACACCAGACATCTTAGTGTCGCAGATTGAGAGTACACATATTCTAGCACAAGAGTAGGATAGTGTGATGGATACACGTATAGATAACTTCTGTAGTCTGACTCCAGAGACGTATATTACAATAGAGAGACCTATGCCATGTACTGAGTTCACTTACAGAGGTAGATCTACTTGACATGATAAGGATTGCTGCACGATTGCACATCAGATGACTACATATGACCCAGGTTGATGTGATCTACTCTGTACAGGACTGATATCTATTCTTCCACTTCATTTGTCTTGTACAAAGACTAGTGAGTAATGCAGTTTTTAGAGTACACACCAGTTGTATATTCTTCGTAGTCCATAATCGACCCCATTTTTTGTCCGTCTTTTTATACTTAGGATACCATATCCAAAGTATTGGGGAATCGATTGCCATTGATTTGTGTTTTCGATTTTCTTCTTTTTACTTTTATTTTCTTTTCCATTATTTAACACCAACGACTGGTCCCTAATTTTCTGCCAAATTCTTTTTATACTTAGGTTTCTTGATCTTATGTATAAGGGGGACTGAGTGATTTTATTGATTTCATTTCTCTTTATTTTTCTTTCATTCTTTCATTTCTATATTCCTTTTCCTCGGTCACCTCATTTTTGTCTTGTGTTATGCTTACGATGACCATATTGTAAGTATAGGGGGGATCGACTGACTTCTATTTCTTCATTCTTTTTCGCCCACTATTACTTAGCATGAGTTATATTCTCCTTTGTCTCTTTTCATGCTATGAGGAGATAGTACACACTAATTATGGGGGGTGGTATATATTGTATATTAACTTTCGTACATAACTCCTACTTTCATGTATTTTCTATATCTATAAAATCCATAAAAGTGGGTAATGGTTATTTTTATTTAAGTTCCACTTATTTATTATTTATAAAATCCTTGTAAATAAGTAAAATAATTAAAATTATTATTTGAATTATTTACTTTAAAATTTGTATTTAAAATATCTATTTATTATGTATAATATTTATTTAAAATTTTATTCATTAAAATATGTGTAAAAATAACTTAATATTTAAAAATCTTTGTACATAAAACTTGTAAAATACATTAGCTATTTAATTCAAATAAAATATTGATAATTTATCTTGTAAAATTCTTGTACATATGCTTGTTTATAAAAAAAATGAAAAAATCATAAAAAAAATACTAAGTCCTAAAATTCATAAAAAATACAAAATCTTCAAAATCTATAAATGAGTAAAATTTAAAAAATGTACTTCACAAAAACATGGTTGTATTTGCATTAGCATTTTTCTGAATAAATTTGATTTCTCGAACGAAAGATTATGAGTGATCTAAAGGTTTGAGCTTGATTATGGCATTTAACATTCATTGTAAGGAGACTTCTTAGGAACTATAATTTAGACTCTTCAGATCTTTGGCTTAAATGTTTGGGTTCCATGAAACCAAATTTGGGACGTCAACTTAAACATTCATAAGTAGAACACTTGGTGTCATCCGTTTAATTCTTCATCAGTGAACCAATTTTGGACACATGCACTTTGCACTTAGCTCGACATGCCTAGAGAGGCGAAGGGCTGTCTATTTTAGTTATGCATTCTCATCCTACTCTAGTGGCACAGATGTCTAAAGATAGGAGTTGTGGGGTTGAAATAATGCTTCAGGTGTGGGAAGGATATGGTGGCTCAAAGACCTCAAAAATTGGACAGAATAAAAATATATTATATCTGTCGAGACACAAAAAGATTGATTTAGTGCAAGCATTACTACAAAATCTATCAAAAAGAAGCAAACCATCAAATACCAAATATGACCTCAATGGTACAAGATTCCAAAAATCCTGCACATCTTAGTGGAGACTTAGCTACGTTTGATGGGCTTCACAAGGAGATGTGACTACACTGGTCACACTTCAGTTCTTTTCTTATTCTTCTACATTCTCTCTCAGTTTGATTGTGGACACAATACGACCTGACCTTAGAAGTGAATACCCCCTCCTCGAGGAATGTGTAGCTGGATGAGGAACCAATGGTAGTGTATTATTAAAATGGGCAGTTTCTTCGTTTCTTTAAGCAGGAAGAGCTAACACAATTCACACACAGTATAAATTAAATTTAAGGTTGAAAGAATTTGTGATATGAATAAGTGGATCTAAGCTGGCTGTTGAGGTGAACTTAAATAATGATTTGTGGAACTTGAGGACTATTACGATTAAAATCCTAATCCTAGTTAAGGCTCCGACAAAATGCTTGTTTTAGGCCCGACCAAGCTCTCTCCTTTCTTTGTTCTCATGAATTGATTTAGAAAAGCAAATTCATTCTAACTTTTTTATTTTCCCCTTATTTTTCAAATAAGTGTTTGCTAATGGAGTAGAAAAGTTAAAGTATAGGGGGTTGATGAATCCATGATACATTAACATTTGTCACATTTTGTCTTAAAATCTTTAATGCATGTAGATATTCATTAATTTTCATTTCTTATCAAAACATCATTCACAACTTAAAATGCATTTTTATTGATCAAAAACATGTAAATAAATAAAAGAATAAAAAGAAAGAAAATAAAAAGAAGATAAACTGTAAATATGTATATATGCACAGTATGACTAAATAAAATGTAAATATAGATCAATGATATATTTATATAACATAACCCCCAAGATTAAGTCTACATGGATTGGTCGATAAACAAATAAGGAGGGGTAGATAAGGAAGAATATCATAAAAAGAATTAATTAATCACTTTACACATTCTTCATTATTTATATATTTTTTTTCAAAACTTTAATGATTTTTAATTAATTCATGTGTACATATTTGTATCCAAAATGTCTTGCTACCAGAAACACATGGTTGATTGCCTTTCTTCTCCTCCTCATCTCGATTGATTCCAGTGGTGACAACAATTGTTTAGAGGCCCGTGTGGAAGTTAGTTGATCGGAGGAGTGTTCCATGGTGGTCGACCACCTTGAATGTCCACCTTACTCGATGTTGAGCTTCAGCAAGTGACATCCGTTAAGCAGTAACCAGGAAGGTCATCTACCTTCCATCCTTAGGTACAAATCTTTATCCTCCATTTCCCTTTGATTTCCTCGATCCTCTTGTCCTTATTATCGACATTAATCATCCAATTAGTTGACCCTAATCATCATATGCGATTCTCATTTCAAATAAAACACAAATTTTATTTCCATACATTCAATTTAGCATTTGAAAACAACTTTTCCTGGAACACTAACTGGCCTGCAAGTTTTCTTTAATCATTAATATTTGGGTCGATTACCTTGGAAATCAAGCATCAAGATCTTGTTTGTAGGCTCTGCCTTCAAATCTGGAGCATCATTACAAATCTGGAGCATCATCTTTTTTTGTGATCGCCTTCGATTAACAGCAATTCCATAACTAGGATTTAAAACCTTAACTGACAGCCCATTGTTCGTCACCATCGACATCTCCGTTCCGCCCCCACCACAGGCAAGCTCAGAGGACGTAGGATACCTCCTCTTGGCCTAGTTAGAGGAGCATTATCGCTGGCTAAAAATGTGCCATTGCTAGAGATCAAAATCAGTACCGCCCCCCTTCGTGTGCGGAAGAACATGCAAGAACACGTGAGTACAGTTGCGCAACCCGTGGCACATCCAATGGTCTAGATCGCGAGGAATCCTTATGATCCTAGCCATTAGTTACAAACCTGTGGATGATTTGCAAAAAGGTCTTCGTAGAATTTCAGCTTTTATGCCTACCTCTAGAGATATTTTTAATTACATTTAGGTCCCTGTCTAGGGACCTAATTGAAATAGATTCTAATTTTCTTATAATTAAGTCCCTGACCAGGGATCTAATTACAAGAAAGATCATTTTCTTTTATATTCTTTGTATGCATTAGACTCATTGGACCATTGTGGACGCTTTGCACTCATAGACATTACTATATCATCGTTATATTTTTAAAATTTTTTCATCGAATTTCAAGTATTTCTACATGTTTTTTGCTTGGATTTTCTTTCTCAATATTTGATATGTTTTGTTCTCTTTTTGAGTTATTTTTCGAGCATGTTGCTCGACTCACTTTATCTACTATATAGTATCACCTATATCTCATAGAATTTCACATGTCACATTGTAGATAATTTGATTCAAAAATATCTTTTTGAAAGTTAAATTAAAATTGAGAAACTAAAACCAAATTAAAATAATAAAAACTAAAAATTCAAAAAGAGTTTTGTCACCAAGGAAGAAAAGAAAAGAAAGATAAAAAATAGCACAAAATTATTTCTTTAATCGAAAATAAAGAGCATGATTTTTTGCCTCCTTGTGTTCGACCCCAGCACACTTTCCTAGATAAATAATTAGTGAAACACCAATTGGTGTAAAAATTTGTTTGATCAATTAGGGTTTTGCTTAGATCGGTTTTCTACAACCAACATCTATCTATTATTTTTTAACAATGAGCAAAACCCTAGTTATCAATGCCTTAAAGGAGAATGCCAAGATTTACGCACTGACTCAATGGTATGAACTATTGTGGCATTTGAAGAAAGAGTGCATGTGGATTGCAACAGTACCACATGAGATGGGGTTGAAAAATAGTATCCAATAATTATGGCAATTTAAAATGAATTACAGAATTTAAAACTATTGAAGCAAATATACCATGAAAAGCAACAATAGTACAGAGAGTCGTTAGCATGGAAAACCAAGTAAAAATACGAATCCAAGCTCTATCGACTTAGGATTCCGATCAATTGAGAAGATTAATTACTTCATTATACTAAGTTATTTACGTGAATAACTGAACATGTACAGTGCTTATTGATTAAACAATAAAGCGCTTTACAATCTTGGATCAAACACCAAGTCAACACGATCGAGTCATACACCATTGGCAATGTTGAGGGTAGGGAAGAATCCTAATATCCTTGACCTACATGGATTGGACAGACTCTATTAGTCCATGCAAACTTGTATAACAAAAAGATTTCATGGAAGAAATGTTTATCTTGAACAATAATGTAAAAACTTCTATACCAACAGGAAAGATATAAAGTTAAGCAAGAATATCAAATATAAGCACAAGAATATCAATATCTATTAGGTGTATGGAACTTTTGAATAGTATAATATAACTTGAAAAATATAACGAGTACTGTTGATGTGTGAAAAATATTTTTGGCTAGTTCTAAACGGAACTTTAGAATCCATAGGCCATCAAATACTTTGTGGAGAATTCTTGGAATCTGAATGATCAAAAATAGCTCTTAAAGATTTAAACTCTCTAAATACGTAAGTTCAAAAAGAATAGAGACAAAGCAACTTTAGAATATTTTTCTTTATTGTTGTAAGTTATGGTGTATCTTCCAATAATGCATATGTGGTCCTACAGATAATGAGAGAGTAAGATCATTGAAAAATATGACCGCCTGGATCGAATAGGGAATGAATCAATGGTAAGTAGATTGATCAATAAACCTTAGATGAGCAATCAAGCCAAGGTTGATCCATCAGGTCAACATTTGTTGATGAATTAAAATTAACCTTTTTAGAGTCATTAAGATGAATATAAAAGGTGATTGTTAAAAGCTCTCAAATGGTCGATCGGGAGGTGATCGATTAGGTACAATCTGTTGGTTTACTAGTATTGAAATAAAATTCATTAAATAATAATTGATAAAATGTCAAAGATGGTCGATCATGGGTGGTTGATAGGAGTGTTGAAGATGACTGATCAGGTTAAGTTTTGAGTTGTTCTTTCACTTCCTACTTTGATACATTCTCTTAGATGATCCAATAATCTTATAATTTGATACATGAAATATAATAATTTTTAATAAATTTACAATAATATTAATAAAACTTCTTTGAGACAATCTTTTTCTTTTTAATATCTTCTTTTACTTGTAATAGTATATATACCTACAAGACGATGATACATAATATGCTAGCAACTTGTGATGTATATGCTATCATTAAGAGCAAAGTACAATAAAGAGTAAGCATATGTTCTATAAACTAAGAAACAAAGACCTAATATTAAGTCAATGGTAATGAGCTTGCCATTGATGAGGAGCTTGCAAGTAGGGAGCATATCAGTTGGATTGTCTGGATGCAATTCAAAGTTATATGCCAAGGATTCTTCTTGTTGGAGGGTGAAATGTGCAAGTGCATAGGGTGTTTGTGTGTAACGTCCTAAGACCCATGCATGGTCCGTTATTAGGGATCATTGGACTAAACAACTTGTTGGGCTAAAGACCAGCTAGTGTCCTCAACTATAACCCAAAATGCTTAAGCCCAAGTTGTATAGTAGTAGCCTCCTACTGCTTATAAGCTACTACCACATTTTGTGATCACTAGATGTGGTAATATGTTTGAGGTGATATAATCACCCCACTTATATTTGCAACGTCCTCGTTGCAATGGTACATGATATGTTCCCTGTAACAGTGGTGTCTTCACCACTTACGTAGTCATTTCCTCTTTAATCTATGTTGGACATGCGAGCCCACGGCGAGCCAATATGTAATAAATGTTATTCCAAATTATCATTCCCTGATCTGAAATGAAGAATAACTAATTTGCATAATAGGTCCCTTAGTGCAATTAGGATTATGTACCATGGCCATCTTAATGATCATATAGTTGATTCAACAATTGAATCATAGAGGCTGGTGCTTGGATGAATATCTAAAGGGTTAGATTGAGGACTCATCAAATACCGTCAAATGATTGTTAGGAGATGATCTCCAGCCTGAGTAGGAGATGGTAATCCCTTCTCAGTTTGGCTGATATCTGACCGACCTCTTGATGCAGGTCCTCTGCATAGGAATAGAGATTTGGAGGTGTTAGATAAGTTAGGTCAAAGAGTTGAGTTAACGCGATCGAGAAAACCAAAGTACTATATGGTATGCTGTCACGATACAAGTATTTATCCTCTGACCAGAGACAGATGTGTTACTATATGTCTGAGTATGTACATTTGGCAGACCAATAGGTTGATTACCTAACCAAGGTCTATACACCGACGTGCTGGTGTGCATGCAAGGGCATATGAGTAATACAATCTCTCAACGGGATCATACAGGTTCATTTACTGAACCGGAAGACATGAGCTCACTCATGAGATATTGGAAACATCAAATTCCGTGCACGGTCATCTCGCTTTGTAAGCTTGACTGAATTTGTAGGTTTGATATATAATTTTGGAAAGTATATGATCAACACCTGGGTATGATATATGCTTTCGGAAAGTATATGATCAATACCAACTCCCAATGATCGAATGAGAAAACTTATTGATAAAACCCTGAAGGTGACAGTCTAAAAGAGATCTATAACTTCGGGTTTATTCTGAGTCTTCAAGTATGCAGGATGTACAAGTATTGGGAATACCTGAGGGTGATGTGATCATAAACGATTGTATAACCAAGATGCTTCCATTCCTAGGGAGTGATGAAACGTGTATGGATTTTAATGACTCCTCTCATAGAGAAGTGATATAATCTTAGTCCAAATGTTGGACATTGATCTTAATGTGATTCAAATGTAATGAGAAGATTAGATTTGTGGTTTTGATTTAATCAAGCATCTGTGGGAGGTTCGCAAGATCTGGATTTGAGATGTGATCTCAATATCCAAGTCACTATACATGGAACAATACAATCCCCCTGTCCTTATCTCCAAGTATCCGTGGAGAAAGCGCATTATCCTTGAAAGAGTTCATGGATAATTTTATTATTGATATATGTATTCGAGCATCGAGAAAATTGATAATTAAATGTGATTTATTTATCATGGATAATATGAATTTGATTCATATTATAAGGAGAGTTATCTGAGATAATTAAATGTGATTTAATTATAAGATATGTGAATAATGTGAATGTGATTCATATTATTTTGGCACATGAGAATAGAGATCCAAGATGATTAAATGTGATTTAATTATCATGGATATGAATAATGTGGATAGCACTATCCATATTAATCATATTATAAATGTGATTTATAATGTATTAGAGAGAGCATATTGTGACTTATATTTGTTAATTAGTTGTTAATGTGAATTGGATTCACATTGAATGATTAATTGAAAATATAATTATATTTACTTTTGGGTTGTGAATGAGATTCACATAATTTCAATGGCATGGTTGATTTTTTCCATAAGATAATTTGGAATTATTTTTGGTGAAAATATTGTCGATAAGAGATGATGATATATATCACGAGATAATGAGATCTCATGATAATTATAAGAGATGGACCAAGTCCACCAAAGAGAAGTGGACGGCTACAACTCTCCATGAGGAGAAGAGTAGATGTCTCCTCTTTTGAGGAGATTGGTTTATTCTCTTCTTTATCTTTTCTCTTATTAAAAAGATTTAATTTGAAATTAATTTTGTTGATTTATTAATGAAAATTAATTTAAATTAAATCATTACTTGTTGTGTTTTTACAACAACATCTTAGCCATTGAACGAAACACATATCAATCTCAACCATTGATTGTGTGTTGTCCATGGATTAGGATACATGGACTCCCAAAACCCTATATAAGAAGAGGCACCCCTTGCTCTTCAAGACACAATTACGAATGCTCTCTCTCCCTGTCTCTTTCTCCACACGCCAAGCCTCTCTCTCTCTCTCTCATAGTGGTCGTCCACCATGGAGTCCATGTGGCAGTCGTCATCACCGCAACATCTTTGTTATGCTGCTGATGAATCCACATTTCATCATCTTTATTCTATCATTTTGGCCTCAAAAACCCTAGCAAATGCCTGAAAATAGCATTAAATAGAGTAATTTAGCATTCATGCATATGTGTGTAAAAAGTGTATAAAATACTGTTTTTAATGCCAAAATTATAGAATAAAGAAAAGAAAAGAAAAAGAATAAAATATTGTAAATATTTTATGACCCGAAACCCCGAGACCTAGGCATCTTGATGAATAGGTCGACAATGAATAAAGTAGGGGGAGATAAGGGCCAAATACCTATATTTATTAATTCATTCTTTATTCATTTTGGGACCTATTTTTGGTTCCACTTTTTGTGCATCAAATAAAGAAACTTTATACATGAAAGTTTTAGATATTTTTATATAGAAAAATACAAAATTGATTTCACTGAAAAATAATGTACAGATAAAAAGTTATAGTCTGAATAAAAATCCAGAATCCCAAGTTCCCAGACCTGTATCTCACAAATAAAAACTCCAAATGCAGTAAACTCTTCTTTAATTGTATATAGAATAAAATAATCTATTTAATGGTGGTGGTTTCGCATTTGGTGGAGCTACGGTTTAAAAGTTGAGTTTTAGACCCACATTGTATCCCTGCACAGCTTAAAATATTCAATTTATTCTTTAGTCATTATTTTTGTATTTTTATAATTTTATAATTTTGCGAATATTATTTATAGAACTTATGTACATTAAAACAGGAAGAAAAACCCAAATAAAACTCAAAATAAAAATAAATGTAAATAAAATACACAAGTATTATACCTACGTACAATCCTATACAATCTCTACTTATATTTTATTAAATATACAAACATATCAATAAAATAAAATAAAAATATACTTGTGTATATAAAAGTATTCTATAATTTTAGAAAATAATAAATATAAATAATAAAATTAAAATACACAAAATAAAAATTAAACTCTAAAATATATAGGTAATATACCTATATAGGGTGTAAAAAGCAACTTGTAAAAATATATCTCATAAAAATAAATAAAAATTACCATAAAATACTTCATAAAATTACAAACATTTTTTATTTAATAATCAAAATTTAATTAATTCATTTGCTATTTTTAATTCATTTTATAAGGTTTTCGCCAAAGAATTTTCTGGTTGGTCCACATGGACCAACCAGAGAACTCCATTGGTTGACCTCGGTCAACTCCCTGATCGAGGTCTGAACCTTGTCAGAAGTGGGTTTGACCCTGGTTTCATCCTTTTTTCGAGTATGCCTCGATCACCCTTTGGTGATAGCATCTTCATGGAATCTGTTCCTCGATCAATGGTGAATCACGCCCAAGTGATTCCTTAGGATGTGGACCATTGATCGAGGCGTTTGACCCTCGTCTTCCACGCCGCCCGTCAACCCTTCATAATAGTATATACTCTGCACCGTTGAGCATGTTTCTCAAGACATTTATCTACTATATAGTATCACCAATATGTCATATTATTTCACATACTATATTGTAGATAATTTGATTGAAAAATATCCCTTTTGAAAATTAAATAAAAATTGAGATATTAAAATCAAATAAAAAGGAATAATAAATTAAAAAATAAAAAGAGTTTGTCACCAAAGATGAAAGAAAAGAAAGATAAAAAATATCACAAAAATTATTTTCTTCCCTTAAAAATCACGAGCGTGATTTTCTGCCACCTTTTATTCGACCCGCTAGATAAATAAATAGTGAAACACTAATTGGTATTAAATTTTGCACCATCTTCCCTTTATAATAGTATATGCTCTGCATCGTCTTCCACTGATCGAGGCGTTCTAGGGTTTTGACTTTTATCTATACTCTGCACCGTTGTTTCCTGTGTTCGACCCCTACTTGCTTGCCATTGTACATTTTTAGTAGGGTATAATAAATTTTAATCATTGCTATTGATTTCCTGATTGATTGTGTGGGTTAATTATTGATGAACGAGAAGGCTTGAGTAGTCGTATCAGCGACAGTGAGTCTGATTTGTCAGACCACTATTTAGCGGCTCTCGCTCTATCGTTTTTCAAATGGTACCCCCCACAATTCCAGAAGCAAGGGTGGCAAGTCCGAAAAGCATATCCTCACCATGGCCACCGTTAACACCATCAGCAACCTTCAAGATAAAAAGCCAGATATGGGAGCACCTCTTGTACGTTGCCAGATGTTCAATCAGGAGTTCGAGCGAACACTTCTCGACAGCGGATCTTCTGTCAATTTGATGCTGGCATCGCTACTCACGGAGTTCAGGCTAGGACCGCTCAAGCCTACAAAGATGATTCTACAGTTTGCAGACAAGTCAGTCAAGCAGCCTAGGGGCCTATTGGAGGACGTGATTGTTACGGTTCAGGGGAAGTCATTCCCATCCGAATTTGTGGTCTTAGATATGGACGTCCCCTCTCCATTGCTCCTTATCCCAATCATACTCGGAAGACCATTTCTGTGGACATCAAACGCAGTAGTGAATTATGGGACAGGAGAAATCACTTTTGGCGCTGGCAATGAAATAATCAG
Organism: Ottelia alismoides; assembly: GCA_037367405.1. Taxonomy (NCBI): domain Eukaryota; kingdom Viridiplantae; phylum Streptophyta; class Magnoliopsida; order Alismatales; family Hydrocharitaceae; genus Ottelia; species Ottelia alismoides. Next base: position 343,533 of record JAZKJV010007827.1, on the reverse strand, counting down.
AGTAGAGACCCTGTCTGAGGGAACACATGCCGAGCAGACATCTACATCATGTGCAAGGGTGATTGAGTACGCTGACGACTGCGACTTTCTAGCAGAGATTCAAGATACCAATTTATTTCTGGATGACAATGAGATCCATGAACTCCTCTGCCCCGAGGAGGAAGCGGAGACTGCGGTCGAATTTCCCCTTATCAATCAGGATGAAGAGTTTGTTGATGTGTTGCAAGAGATTGCCGTGGGGGTGATGTGCCTTCAGAACCTAGAGCAGAAGTTTGAAGAATTTTCTGATGAAGAGGACATCATCGAGGAATTCTGTCAGGATTTGAGAGGAGAACCGATTATTGTGGACACCGAACAGTTGAAAGAATCACCACCTGCACTAATAGCTGAAGTCACCGCTGAAGCAGCTCAGACCCCGCCAGAGCTAAAACCCTTACCCTCCAACATGAAGTATGCCTTCCTTGCGGGAGAACCAAATATGTACCTGGTCATCATCAATGCCCATCTGACCGAAGACCAAGAATCTCGTCTGATGGAGATTCTTGAACGCAACCGCAAGGCGATAGGCTGGCGAACTTCTGATCTCCATGGGATCAATCCGTCATTATGCTCACACCGCATATTTCTGGAAGAAGATTGTAGGCCCTCTCGAGAACTTCAGAGAAGATTGAATCCTAATCTGCGGGAGGTTGTTATGAAAGAGATCCAGTAGTGGTGTGACGCGGGATTTATCAATTCCATCTCCGACAACAAATGGGTGAGCCCTCTACATGTTATGCCCAAGAAATCAGGGATCACCATTGTAAAGAATGACAAAGGAGAGGAGATCGCAACCAGAGTACCCACTTCTTGGCGAGTATGCGTGGACTACAGAAGACTTAATCTCGCTACCAAGAAGGATCATTTTCCTCTACCCTTCATCGACCAGATCTTGGAGAGATTGGCCGCGAAGGAATAAATCTGCTTCTTGGATGGATACTCTGGGTATAATCAAGTTGCTATTGCTCCTGAAGATCAAGAGAAGACCTCGTTCACCTGTCCTTTTGGCACATATGCCTTCAGACGGATGCCGTTCGCGCTTTGCAATGCCCAGCCACATTTCAGAGGTGTATGCTTGCAGTTTTTACCGATATGGTGGGCAACTTTCTCGAGGTCTTTATGGATGATTTTTCGGTCTACGGGGACTCATTTGACCAATGTCTGGATTATTTAGACTGAGTCCTACGAAGGTGCTGCGAAGTCAATCTTGTGCTCTCGTGGGAGAAGAGCAACTTCATGGTGACCGAAGGAATTGTGCTGGGTCACATTGTTTCTAAGCATGGAATAGAAGTTGACCCAGCCAAGGTGGATGTGATTTCCAAACTTGAGCCACCTACAAACAGCAAGCAAGTCCGGTCATTCTTGGGCCATGTCAGTTTTTACCGACGATTCATCAAAGATTTCAGTAAACTGGCCAGACCGTTGACTGAGTTGCTCGGCAAGGACAATGAATTCATTATAGATGACCGTGTGCTCCTTGCCTTTAATCAGTTGAAAGAACTCATTGTTGGATATGCGAGCCCACGACGAGCCATTATGCAATAAATATTGCGAATATCATTCCCTGATCTGAAATGAAGAATGAATAATTTGCATAATAGGTCCCTTAGTACAATTAGGGTTATGTACCATGGCCATCTTAATGATCATACAGCTGTTGATTCAATTATTGAATCATAGAGGTTGCTGCTTGGATGAATATCTAATGAGTTAGATTGAGGACTCATCAAGCACCGTCAAATGATTATTAAGAAGATGATCTCCAACCTGAGTAGGAGATGGCAATCCTTTCTCAGTTAGGTTGATATCTGACCGACCTCTTGATGCAGGTCCTCTTCAAAGGAATAGAGATTCGGAGGTGTCAGATTAGTTAGGTCAAAGAGTTGACTTAATGAGATCGAGATAACGAAAGTCCTATATCGTATGCTGTCACGATACAGGCGCACATCCTCTGACCGGATACAGATGTGTTACTATATGTCTGAGTATGTACATTTGACAGACCAATAGGTTGATGACCTAATCAAGGTCTATACACCGGCGCGTCGGTGTGCATATAAGGGCATATGAGTAATACGATCTCTTAAAGGGATCATACAAGTTCAGTTACTGAACCGGAAGGCATGAGCTCACTCATGAGATATTGGGAAGAATCAAATTCCATGCGCATGGTTGTCTCGCTTTGGAAGCTTGAATGAATTTGTAGGTTTGATATATACTTTTGGAAAGTATATGATCAAGACCTAGGTATGATATATGCTTTTGGAAAGTATATAATCGATACAAACTTTCAATGATCGAATGTGAAACTTACTGATAGAACCCTGAGGTAGACAGTATAAAGTTGATCTAATACTTCGGGTTTATTCTGAGTCTTCCAGTATGCAGGATGTACAGGTATTAGGAATACCTGAGGGTGATGTGATCATAAACGATTGTATAACCATGACGCTTCCATTCCTAGGGAGTGATGAAACGGGTTTGGATTTTAGTGACTCCTCTCAGTAGAGAAGTAATCTGATCTTAGTCCAAATGTTGGACATTGATCTGAATATGATTCAGATTCAATGAGAAGATTAGATTTACGGTCTTGATTTAATCAAGCATCTATGAGAGGCCCGAGATCTGGATTTAAGATGTGATCTCAATATCCATGTCACTATACGTGGAACAATACAATCACCCTGTCCTTATCTCCAAGTATTCGCAGAGAAAGCGCATTATCCTTGAAAGAGTTCATGGATAATTCTATTGTTGATATATGTATCCGAGCATTGAGAAAATGGATAATTAAATGTGATTTAATTATCATGAATAATATGAATTTGATTCATATTATAAGGAGAGTTATCTTAGATAATTAAATGTGATTTGATTATCAAAGATGTAAATAATGTAAATGTGATTCATATTATTTGAGCACATGAGAATAAGTTATCCAATATAATTAAATGTGATTTAATTATTATGGATAAGAATAATGTGGATAGTAATATCCAATTATTCATAATATATTATAAATGTGATTTATAATGTATTAGAGAGAGATAAATATAATTTATATTAGTAGATTAATTATTAATGTGTATTGGATATACATTATCTAATTAATTGAAAATGTAAATTACATGTTGTTTTGGGTTGTGAATATGATTCACAATATTCCAATGTCCAGATTGCAATATTACCAAATTTAATTGAGAATTATTTTGGTGAATAAAAAAATCCCAACAAATAGTTGTTGGAAAATAAGTAGAGAGAAAATCAAGGAGATGTGCAATCTCATGGGAATCCATGAGATTGCCCTCTAAAGGGGAAGGTTGATCTCCTTTGTATTTTCTCTCCTTATTTGATTGATTTAATTTGGTATTAATATATATTTGATTTATCAAATATATTTTATCAAAATTAAATCACAAGTTGTTGGTTTTTACCAACAATAATCTTGACCATTGGATTGACATAAATCAATCTCATCCATTGATTTTATATGTCACATGGATAGAGATCCATGGATCCCAAAACCCTATAAATAGAGAGGCATACCATGCTCTCTATTTTACACACAATGCTTGAGAAGCATCTCTCTGTCTTTTCTCTCTACTCGACAGCCCTCTCTCTCCCTCTCATGTGGTCGTCGACCATGGATGACCTAGAGAGGTTCTCCATCGCCGCGGCATCGTCGTTATGCTGCCCGTTCGTCTGCTCATGGATCTCTGTCTCCTTCGGTGCGCCTCGCTCGTGAAGAAGACGTCGGATCTCTTGTGTCGAGATCAGGAGATCTGCCGCTTGGATCATCAACATGGATTGCGAGAAGCACGCAGTTCATCCCCGCGCTCGCAAGCGTCTCCTCCGCCGGATCGGACTTGAGACAGGAGGTCTCTTTGTTTAGAGACTCGATCGCAACCACGCTTCAAGAGGTAATCCTATTACTTGTTTGTGGTTTAGACGAAACGATCCGAGAAGTGTTCTTGGATCAAGTGGTTTCGTCGTATGAAAATTTTTTAAATTCCGCTGCATCGAGCAACTAGTGCGACTAGTCGCTCCTCATCGTATTCGATACGACGCTCACGCTTCCGTGATGTGCTTGAGGATCTAAGCATATCCTTCAAGTGGTATCAGAGCCAGGTTGATGGTTTAGAATATGATTCGCTAACCGAGGACGACTTGGGTTCGTTAAGGTCGCGAAAGTTTTCATCACATTTGATTTCGCAGATCTGTTTAGTAAATAAATTCGGCCCTGTTTAAATTGTTTAAACACGAATTTAATACTTGGATTTTTTTCCCATTAAATAAGGAAACCATAGGATCTGAGTTTGCGTAAATCGGATTTCGTATGCTCGAGATATGGTTGTTTTAATGAACATGTATTCACTGTTACGGGAACTGCGAATCTTAACGTAATTAAGGAGTTAATTACTGTTTAGAGACGCCTCTAAATGCGTGCAAATCACATAGGTTATATTTTAAATCAAGTTAGCAAACTATGGAAGCTTGCTTTGCTTAATTTGGATTTAAATTGATTGAGATATGCTAATTTTTGTAAGTAGGGGTCACTGCTGAAATTACTTTCCTAATCAAGAACCATGTGATTGTCAATTAGTGAAATTAATTGTTAATTTCATGAAAATAATTATGGAAAATATTTGAGAAATATTGGAATATGATTATTTCCTTAATTGACTTGACCTCAACCAATTAATTGATTAGATTTGATCTAGATCATAATTGGAAACACAATCATCAAACTCCTTGCTTGAATAGGATTGGGAATTTGTCTAGAAAATTTCCTTATAATCAAAATTGTTTTGATTACTATATGGTATAATTTCGGTTGAAGAACCAATGATCATCTCAAGTACAAATTAATCAATTTGGCATTATCCTTTCCCGAGGCGGATATGGTGTCTAGTCGGGGATCGCTGGGGTAGCGGATTGCAACGTATGCGGTCCATCCCACTCCCGCCGGTACTGGCCATGACAGCGGGTAGGGTCGGGATAATGTCCGAGGGATTAAGTTGTATTTTTCTAATTATTAAAATACGAATTAATACATATTTTGAGAATAATACCATATATATTCAAGCATAACAATCAAGTTTGATTGATTCAATTGGATTGATAATTAATTTAATATGATTGAATTGATTATGTCCAATTATACTCTAATATGATTAGAGTTAATAATTCCCTTAGAAGAATTGATTATATGAATGTGATTCATAGTAATTAATTAAATTTGAATAAGAGATGGAGGATCACATAAGTGACATCCATGGTCTCCCGTCAAGGCGAAGGGTTTCGTCGCCAGATATTATATGTGGGAGACGGTTGTCCGAAGTGACAGCTCCTGCATATGATCCATTTGGATCGGGCTGGTCGCTTCTCGAAAGAGTAAGGACGTATGCGTAGTGACCCCAATATCGGGTCCTCATATTATTGGGGCGATATTGGATTGCGCATAGCGAGTTGTATTCCTGTTGACGGTTGGTTCAATTAATGACGGGACAACATCACGTTAGGGGTGGTGGGCCCGGGTGTTAAAGACTGAATTGGGAGATGCAAGTTGGACTTGCAAGGCGGAATGTGTTCCCGCTTCTTTTTATCCGAGTTGTAGGTTCTCATATTATTGGGATGCAACAAAGATAAGAAAGGAGATCCCAGATCTTGCTTGAGATATAATGGTAAGTATATCTCTTATATTGAAAGTGATTAAGGGAATGAACTTTCATTGTTAACATGGCAAGACAACTTTGATAAGAAAAATTCCTAAATCAAAGTAAAACATGTGTATATATATATCCTTATGCAAATTTCTTATTTCAGATAATCCTTCATTAAACCCACTCAATATTATACTCAATAATAACCAGTAAAATATCATGGATTGGACCCTTTGATCCAGATATTGTGCTTGCAATTGGACACATAATGTATGTGATTGCAATGAGCAAGTTTCCTCATAATAATGAGGAATGATAATTGAATAAGACAATAGGACTAAAACCCTAGGGTTTGTATGTCTCTATAAGTCTTGATCTCATCGAATGTACTTCGGAAGTGATATGTCGATGATGATCGCAATTGTCAAATAATCCTTATAAAATCAATAAAGATTTTCTGACATACATATGTGCTCTTGACATTTAATCATGAATGACATGGTTCTCTGCATCATGTACAATGGTAGCTCTATAAGAGATGATGTATTCAAATTGTTTGAGTACCTACCTGAACCTATACTTTAAGAGTTTAGATGGATGTAGATGATGAGTGTCATCATTCTACTGTCTATACTCTAGTCATTCATGAAGCTTCATAATATTCATATTGTATGAATTGGATGAAGCACGTATAAATGTCGAAATGCTCTTACATTAAATTCTTTTGAATTTAACATAAGAGGTCCTCAGTCTTAAGCAATGGTTGTTCATAGATAAAGGGAGCGCAGTGGAAGCATGGGTTGGACCCAAGCAAGAAGTATAATCAAAGAGTTGACTGTACTTCTGTGACTTCCATATGACATCCAAAGAGTTGGATGAATGCCAATACTGCAATATGCTGATGTGTTGATAGTATGACTATCAAATCTATCTAGAATCTTTAGAGAAGGAATCGGATAACACATCAGAATAACCTACATATAATCATTGAAATTGACTTACTTATTTGATAAGGTAAAGTCTAATAATTGTATCTCAATCTTCTAATAACACTTGCAATTGGTTGCATATGTATTAGAATATTAGAAATTTGATCTTAAGATTTATTGGTCATCTATGTTGAAAATGATGCAATTGTTGCAACAATTTCCATTGGATCAATAGACTTCATATTTTCAATGGGAGCCCTTAGTCTTAGAGAATGTCTCTATGACCTAGATATTAGAATACACTCATTGTTTATTTCTAATTGTTGGATATAAACATGAATTCTGTTATAAATCTATCATAAAGAGTTATGATGGAGATATTTCAGATAGTAATCTAAAATCTAGTGGACTCTACTAAATTAGAAAAATTAATGAATGGTTCATTGAGATTTCTAATACTGAAAATTAAATCTTTAAAGATCAATAGGAGGATAGAAGATCATTTGACAATGATCTGGCATCAAGTTTTGGACATATGCCTGTTGATGAGATCAGTGGACTAGTAAGACATGAAACTTTAGATTGTCTAAAGATTCAAATCTTACATACTTATGAATATTGTATTCAAAGAAAAATGTCCAATACACCTTTCTATGGGAAAGGTGTAAGATGTCAAGGTATTCATGATCTCATACATATTGATGTATGCAGATCATCTATATCATAGTAAACATTATGGATATGTGATATCTGTTAATGATTATGTATGATATGAGATTTCTTCTCTTCACTTAGAAAACTTTGAAATGTTCAAAGATTTCACAATTTTGGTTTAGAACCAAAGTTTGAAGGAAGATGAAATGAATTTGATCTAACCAAGGTAGACTGTACCTATTAGATGAATTCAAGAAATACCTTATCGAGATATGAATATCATTCCTATCTCAATCCTCCTAATGAACATGAACTCAATGGAGTTGTAGGGAGATACAATTGATCATGTGTGACATGATTTAATCAGTGATTAATCCTAGCATAATTATCTCTTAGTTTCCAAGGTATATATGTAGTAGAGACTACATTATATACTTAATAAGGTTCCATGCATGTAAGCTGGAATCTAGCACTAGAGAGTGCTACTTCATTAGGAAATTAAAGGACGGTATTGTATACCTACTTTATGACCTTGAGATTCTTAAAAGATCACATCTCTGAGAATGTGATTCTTAGAGGATGACTCTCTTAAGAATCAAGATAAAATGAAGTAAAGGAACTCATTTAATCTTGAGAAGATAATGAGGCTCCTGAAATCAGAAACTAAAATTGAAAATGAAACATTAATACTTCTACAAATAAGTTTGAGGATGTATTCCATGTGAAAATGATAGAACTTCATGTGATGAAGTTCCTGAGGATCATGACATGGAAAGATGGATGTTAGCAATAAAAGTCTAATGTAGATTTCATATACAAGTGTTGTATATGGACCCTCGAAGATCCACCTATATGGGTAAGATCCATCAAGGTGTAGATGAATCTTCAAAAGAAAGAGGGAACCTGATGAGAAGGTAGAGACCTTCAAAGCACGGTTCGTAGCCATAAGCTACACACTGAAGAGAAGACATCGCTAGTGATGAGACTTGCTCTCTGGTGACCTTGCTTTAACCCATCAGAATATTGCTAACTATAGCTACGCAACTTGACTATGATATCTTCATGATGTGAGTTAAGATTGCATTCCTTTTGAATACCTATCTGAGGATATTCATATGAAGTAGCCCCAGGGCTTCATGGATGAGGAAAGCAAGGTGTGCAAGCTAAAGAACTCCATCTTTGGACTCAAATAAGCTTCCTGTAGTTGGAACATAAGATTTGATGAAATTATAAATGTTATGATTTCAGATAAAATCTTGGTGAACCATGTGAAGCTTAGTGGGAATGCCATTGTGTTCATCGTGCTAAATGTAGATATTATCCTAATCATTTGGAATGATCTAAGGATGATAATAATAATTGTTTTATAATCTGGTTATCCCATACCTCGAGATATGATCTCAAGGATACCTCTTAGATCTTCGTTCTGAAGTCGTTCAGAAGCAAAGAGAAGAGGGTATTGGGACCGTCGCATTAGTAATACACCTTGGACTTTCTGGAAAATTCCAAAAAAAAAATCTTCCTTCCCTTAAGATGTGGTAGTGACCTGTCTAGAGGGATAGAACCTCAAAGAGTTGAGGAAGTGAATGCTAGAACTGCTTGCACTTGTGCATCAGTTATGAGAAGCTGAACGTATGCTAGATGTGCACAAGAACCAGATGTCTACCATGCAGTGGGAGTAGTAAACTGTTACTAATCCTACTATGGAGATAAAACACTTGATTGCAGTAATAACAATATCTTCAAAGATGATGAAACTCAGAGAGAGCGATCTCAAAGTCATATCTTCAAAAGTTTAAAATCTTGTAGATAGTGATCTATAAGGGTCTTAACTGTAGATACCTTAGGATATAGAGATCTCCAGGAATGAAGGTATTCTAATAAGGATTATGGGAATACTGGTTATGATAATTAATAAGATGTAGTGTCAAGGACACTATAACCGACAAAAATTGAGAATCGGTTGCATAAGATGCAACATTCGCATTGGATGCGAGCACTGTTACTAGGAGATATGCAAGTGCCGTAAAAGGACTTGGCGTAGTCTCTTGGGAACGGAGTGACTGATCAGCTTACCTAACTATTCTAAATAGCCTATGATTGTCACATGAGTGTGGGTTTAAATGATTAGCCCATTAATGGCTCTTTGGGCTAGTGGGAGATTGTTGGAAATGCGAGCCCACGGCGAGCCATTATGCAATAAATATTGTGAATATCATTCCCTGATCTGAAATGAAGAATGAATAATTTGCATAATAGGTCCCTTAGTACAATTAGGGTTATGTACCATGGCCATCTTAATGATCATACAGCTGTTGATTCAATTATTGAATCATAGAGGCTGCTGCTTGGATGAATATCTAATGAGTTAGATTGAGGACTCATCAAGCACCGTCAAATGATTATTAAGAAGATGATCTCCAACCTGAGTAGGAGATGGCAATCCTTTCTCAGTTAGGTTTATATCTGACCGACCTCTTGATGCAGGTCCACTGCATAGGAATAGAGATTCGGAGGTGTCAGATTAGTTAGGTCAAAGAGTTGACTTAACGAGATCGAGATAACCAAAGTCCTATATCGTATGCTGTCACGATACAGGCACATATCCTCTAACCGGAGATAGATGTGTTACCATATGTCTGAGTATGTACATATGACAGACCAATAGGTTGATGATCTAATCAAGGTCTATACACCGGCGCGTCGGTGTGCATATAAGGGCATATGAGTAATACGATCTCTCAAAGGGATCATACAAGTTCAGTTACTGAACCGGAAGGCATGAGCTCACACATGATATATTGGGAAGAATCAAATTCCATGCGCATGGTCGTCTCGCTTTGGAAGCTTGACTGAATTTGTAGGTTTGATATATACTTTTGGAAAGTATATGATCAAGACCTAGGTTTGATATATGCTTTTGGAAAGTATATAATCGATACCAACTTTCAATGATCGAATGAGAAACTTACTGATAGAACCCTGACGAAGACTGTATAAAGTTGATCTAATACTCCGGGTTTATTCTGAGTCTTCTAGTATGCAGGATGTACAGGTATTAGGAACACCTGAGGGTGATGTGATCATAAACGATTGTATAACCATGACGCTCCCATTCCTAGGGAGTGATGAAACGGGTTTGGATTTTAGTGACTCCTCTCAGAAGAGAAGTAATCTGATCTTAGTCCAAATGTTGGACATTGATCTGAATGTGATTCAGATTCAATGAGAAGATTAGATTTACGGTCTTGATTTAATCAAGCATCTATGGGAGGCCCGAGATCTGGATTTGAGATGTGATCTCAATATCCATTTTACTATACGTGGAACAATACAATCGCCCTATCCTTATCTCCAAGTATTCGCGGAGAAAGCGCATTATCCTTGAAAGAGTTCATGGATAATTCTATTGTTGATATATGTATCCGAGCATTGAGAAAATGGATAATTAAATGTGATTTAATTATCATGAATAATATGAATTTGATTTATATTATAAGGAGAGTTATCTTAGATAATTAAATGTGATTTGATTATCAAAGATGTAAATAATATGAATGTGATTCATATTATTTGAGCACATGAGAATAAGTTATCCAATATAATTAAATGTGATTTAATTATTATGGATAAGAATAATGTGGATAGTAATATCCAATTATTCATAATATATTATAAATGTGATTTATAATGTATTAGAGAGAGTTAAATATAATTTATATTAGTAGATTAATCATTAATGTGTATTAGATATACATTATCTAATTAATTAAAAATGTAAATTACATGTTGTTTTGGGTTGTGAATATGATTCACAATATTCCAATGTCAAGATTGCAATATTCCCAAATTTAATTGAGAATTATTTTGGTGAATAAAAAAATCCCAACAAATAGTTGTTGGAAAATAAGTAGAGAGAAAATCAAGGAGATGTGCAATCTCATGGGAATCCATGAGATTACCCTCTAAAGGGGAAGGTTGATCTCATTTGTATTTTCTCTCCTTATTTGATTGATTTAATTTGGATTAATATTTATTTGATTTATCAAATATATTTTATCAAAATTAAATCACAAGTTGTTGGTTTTAACCAACAATAATCTTGACCATTGGATTGACATAAATCAATCTCATCCATTGATTTTATATGTCACATGGATTGAGATCCATGGATCCCAAAACCCTATAAATAGAGAGTCATACCATGCTCTCTATTTTACACACAATGCTTGAGAAGCATCTCTCTGTCTTTTCTCTCTACTCGACAGCCCTCTCTCTCCCTCTCATGTCGCCGTCGACCATGGATGACCTAGAGAGGTTCTCCATCGCCGCGCCATCGTCGTTATGCTGCCTGTTCGTCTGCTCGTGGATCTCCGTCTCCTTCGGTGCGCCTCGCTCGTGAAGAAGACGTCGGATCTCGTGTGTCGAGATTAGGAGATCTGCCTCTTGGATCATCAACATGGATTGCGAGAAGCACGCGGTTCATCCCCGCGCTCACAAGCGTCTCCTCTGCCGAATCGGACTTGAGACAAGAGGTCTCTTTGTTTAGAGACTCGATCGCAACCACGCTTCAAGAGGTAATCCTATTACTTGTTTGTGGTTTAGAAGAAATGATCCGAGAAGTGTTCTTGGATCAAGTGGTTTCGTCGTATGAAAATTTTTTAAATTCCGCTGCATCGAGCAACTAGTGCGACTAGTCGCTCCTCGTCGTATTCGATACTAGGCTCACGCTTCCGTGATGCGCTTGAGGATCTAACCATATCCTTCACTCATCACACAGGCCCCTATCCTAAAGCCACCGATTTGGACTCAGCCTTTCGAGATCATGACCGATGCGTCAGATTATGCCATCGGCGCTGTACTAGGACAGAGGAAAGACAATGTACCATTTACGATTCACTACGCTAGTCGAACGCTCGATGAAGCCCAGAGAAACTACACTATCACTGAAAAGGAGCTGCTAGCGGTAGTCTTTGCCTTGGAAAAGTTCAGATCATACCTCTTGGATCCAAAGTTATCATTTACACTAATCATTCGGCCATTCGGTATTTACAGCAGAAGAATGACGCCAAACCACGCCTCATTCGGTGGATCCTTCTCCTCCAGGAATTTGACTTGGAAATTAAAGATAAACCTGGGGTAAAGAATGTAGTGGCCGATCATCTGTCAAGGCTTCCTAAACCGGAATCTCCTGAGCCGAACTTACAGCCGATCACAGAGACCTTTCTAGATGAGGCGATTCTGTCTGTCGCCTCACTTCCTTGGTATGCAGACATCGTGAACTACCTGGTTGCCAAGAAAATTCCACAGGACTGGCCTAAATTGAAAATAGACAGGTTCTTGTCTAAAATCCATTTCTACCAATGGGAAGATCCGTATTTGTTTCGTGAGGGAGCAGATTGTATCTGGAGAAGGTGCATTCCTCAGGAGGAAGTTCCAAGTGTCCTCGCATTATGTCATGACCAAGATTCTGGAGGACATCATTCAGGCAAACGCACGGCAGCAAAAGTTCTTCAAAGTGGCCTCTGGTGGCCTTCATTATTCAAAGATGCAGATGAGTATGTCAAATGCTGCACTGACTGCCAGAAGATGGGCGGAACTATAGGAATGAGAGACACGATGCCTCTGAAATACATTCATATCTCAGACGTCTTTGACGCATGGAGCATCGACTTTATGGGCCCATTTCCCAACAGTCAGGGTTATGAGTATATTCTGCTTGCTGTCGATTATGTAGGTCGATGGGTGGAGGCTATTCCCGCCCGAACGGCCGAAAGTAGGAGTGTCTGTCGATTCTTGAGAGATCACATCATCGCACGGTTCGGGATTCCCAAGATTCTCATATCTGATGGGGGTAGTCATTTCATAAACAGAGAGGTGAAGAGGCCGACCCAAGAATTCTACATTGAGCATCGTGTTGCTTCACCCTACCACCCGCAGTCCAATGGCTTAGCTGAATGTTCAAACAGGGAGATCAAGACAATCTTACAGAAGCTTGTGCGTCCGGATCGCAAGAACTGATCTCAGCTGCTTGATTTCGTTCTTTGGGCTTATAGAACAGCGTACAAGTCACCCTTAGCAATGTCTCCCTACCGCCTTGTATATGGCAAGCCATGCCATTTGCCCGTCGAACTAATTCACAAATCCTTATGGGCCATTAACATCTGTAATTTGGACTCCAAGCAAGCAGGAAAGAACAGAAAACTAGATCTGAACAGATTACTGGAATTCAGAGATTATGCATATGACAATAGCCTGATGTACAAGGAGAAGGTCAAAACATGGCATGACAAGCATATCCGTCGCAAGTCCTTTGATCCAGATCAGAAGGTGTGGTTGTTCGATGTGAAATTGAAGATCTTTCCAGGCAAATTGAAGAGTAAATGGACTGGGCCGTTTTGGTTAGGCAGGTGCGTGACAACGGAAGTGTATTGATATCCAATCTGTCAGCTGAGCACAGCCATTTGTAGTCAATGGACAGCTTCTGAAGCCATACCTTGAACATGATACATTCATGGTTGTCGTTGACTCGGTTCAAGTAATCTATGAGGATGAGCTGAATATCTCCGAAGAGGCAGAGGAAGGCGAAGCACAGCAAAACATTTTTGAATGATTTTTCTTCTTTTCTTCTTTCTTCTTTTCAATTTCTGGTATCCTCTTCTACCGACATGATGCCATCCCTTTCATCATTGCTACACTTGGGATGTACTTTATCCTAAGTATAGGGGGGATGCGCATCCCGATTGTTCATATCCGCTTTCATCTCTCTTCGTCTTTTCTTCTTTTCATTTCCTATCTTCTTTCTTTATCCAAAAAGTGTCACCCCTTGTAGACAGTCTTCTATACTTAGGACGTACTTTGTCCTAAGTATAGGGGGGTGTACACCCTGAGTTTCTTCTATTTTTCGATCCTCTCCATTGTCTCCTCTTCTTGTCTATACTTAGGGATATCTTACCCTAAGTATAGGGGGAGACAACCCGAGTACGATCTGTTCATTCCCACCCTTGACCCTCCCCGCTTTGTGTACAGTCTGCTATACTTAGGATTATTTGATCCTAAGTATAGGGGGGACGATCAACTTCTTATTGGTTCATTCATTAGTTATTTATTCTTTAGGCTTTCCTATACTTAGTACGAGTTATGTCTTCTCTTTTCTCTCCGATCTATGAGGACATAGCTCAAGCTAAGTATAGGGGGATCGTATATACTATGTATATACTTTAGCCATAACTCGTACTTTCATATCTTCCTAATAATATAGATACTCACATTCATTAAAATTCATTAAAAGTCTTTAATAAAAAGGTGTTCTGTTCCTCAAATTCTTTTGTGTACCTACTGATTAATAAATCAGGTGAAAATGTTTTTTGCAAAATGTTTGAAAAATAGTTTGAAAATCCTTGTGAACATTTATTGAAAACTATTTTGAAAATATTTTGTTACATGTTTTCAACCTTTGTAAAAATGTGTGGTTTGTAAAATTTATTTTCTTTGTGTGAAATAAAAATGTTTGAAAAATGATTTGCAAATGGTTTGAAAAATGGTTGCAAAAATATTTGAAAAATCTATATATACTGTTTTGAAAACCTTTGCAAAATGATTTTCAAATGTGTGTACATGTTTGTAAAATATTTGTAAAAATTATTTTGGACTATAGTTCTCAAAAATTGTGTGAAAAGCTTGTGTCAAATATGTTTGAGGAATACTGACATCTCACCAAAATCCACTATATATATATATATATGTATAAAACTGACCACTTACCCTTGTAAATTCTTAAAATCCACTTCTTGTAAATATAAGAAGCACTCCCGTGTACATATTTTTAACCTAGTTTTCAGCCAAAACCTTTATGTTTTTAAAAAGCCCAAAAACATTTGCAAAATTAAAATCCAAAAACATTTGAAAAATTTCTTTGAAAAATACAAAAAATGCATCTGCATATGCATCATCAACATCTTTTCAAAAATCCATAAAAAGTTCAAAAATCTTTGAAAAATTGCATCACAAAAATATTTTCTGCATTCTGCATCGCATTTGCATAGCATTCGCATTTTTCGGATTGAGTCTGATAGTTGAACAAGTCTAAGTAAAATCCGGAGATTGGAGCTTGGTTGGACCTTAAAATCTACCTAATAACAGGAACCTTATAGGAACGGGGTTTGTGGTACTTCAGGTCTTGTTGACTTAATTCTTTGAGGATCACGGGACTTGGTTCAATGGATTCTTGACTGCCTAAGTAGAGTATTTCGGAGCACACGCACGACTCTTGTTGATAATGACCTAACTTGGACACTTGCACCTTTCACATGGCTCAACTCAGTTGGAGTGGTGAGGGGATTGGATTTGCCGGTATGAGACGCACACAAGTGGAAACATTTGTCCTCCTCTAGGGAGGGAAGTGCACCCCAACCCGTCCAGTGATAAGGAAGTCTAAAGACAGGAGGCTGTGGGTTGCGATAAAACTTCAAAAGAGGGATAGTCTACTGGCTCAAGAGGAAAAACTCCTTATGTAAATGCTGCTGTGAATATTATTCAAAAAAAAGTGTATGTTTAGGCATGTACAAAAATAAAGAGCCTGCAAGTATGTACAAAGTTAATAAGCAAGCTTGAGCTCCAAAGTCAAATATGTGAGCCTGTAGCAGGATGACTTTACTACACTGGTCTTGCATCCCAGGATAGGTAGCTACACTGGCTACCGTCCATTCTTCTCTTCACCCCCTCCTCTTGAGTTGGTTGCCACTTGAACTTAGAAGGGAATACCCGGCTCCTCGAGGATGGAGTTATTGGATTGGGGAATCATTGGGTTGTCGTACTGGAGAAGTCAGTCTCTTTGTCATTCTAGTTGGGGAGAGCCACCATCACTTACACTGTACGAGTCAGATTCATAGTCGTAAGAGTTTGCGTATAAGTTGAAGTATTTCTGACCTGGCTATTGAGGAGACTTGGACAGAGTTTCGGGATTCTCAGGGACTGTTGGACTTCAAATTCAGTTCTCACTAAGGTTCCGCCCGTACTAAAATTCCTAAGGTCTGACTTAAGCTCCAAACTTTGATTTTGCGAAGACAAGTTTGACGATCAAATAAAATCCAAGTTCTTCTTTTTCTTTTCTTTCTTTTTTTTTGCACTTATTGCATAAGTGTTTGCTAGGGACTAACAAAGGTAAAGTATAGGGGGATGATGAATCTACATTTCATCATCTTTAATCTATCATTTTGGCCTCAAAAACCCTAGCCAATGCCTGAAAATAGCATTAAATAGAGTAATTTAGCATTCATGCATATGTGTGTAAAAAGTGTATAAAATACTGTTTTTAATGCCAAAAATATAGAATAAAAAAAAGAAAAGAAAAAGAATAAAATATTGTAAATATTTATGACCCGAAACCCCGAGACCTAGGCATCTTGATGAATAGGTTGACAAGGAATAAAGTAGGGGGAGATAAGGGCCAAATACCTATATTTATTAATTCATTCTTTATTCATTTTGGGACCTATTTTTGGTTCCACTTTTTATGCATCAAATAAAGAAACTTTGTACACAAAAGTTGTAGATAATTAAATAAAGAAAAATACAAAATTGATTTCATTGAAAAATAATATACAGATAAAAAGTTATGGTCTGAATAAAAATCTAGAATCCCAACTTCCCAGACCTGTATCTCACAAATAAAAACTCCAAATGCAGCAAAACTCATCTTTAATTGTATATAGAATAAAATAATCTATTTAATGGTGGTGGTTTCGCATTTGGCAGAGCTACGGTTTAAATGTTGAGTTTTGGACCCACATTGTATCCCTACACAGCTTAAAATATTCAATTTATTCTTTAATCATTATTTTTGTATTTTATATTTTTATAATTTGTGAATATTATTTATAAAACTTATGTACATTAAAACAATAAGAAAAACCCAAATAAAACTCAAGATAAAAATAAATGTAAATAAAATACACAGGTATTATACCTATGTACATACATATACAATATCTACTTATATTTTATTAAATATACAAAACATATCAATAAAATAAAATAAAAATATATTTGTGTATATAAAAGTATTCTATAAATTTTAGAAAATAATAAATATAAATAATAAAATTAAAATACACAAAATAAATATTAAAGACTAAAATATATAGGTAATATACCTATATAGGGTGTAAAAAGCAACTTGTAAAAATATATCTCATAAAAATAAATAAAAATTACCATAAAATACTTCATAAAATTACAAACATTTTTTATTTAATAATCAAAATTTAATTAATTCATTTGCTATTTTTAATTCATTTTATAAGGTTTTTCGCCAAAGAATTTTCTGGTTGGTCCACATGGACCAACCAGAGAACTCCATTGGTTGACCTCGGTCAACTCCCTGACCGAGGTCTTAACCTTGTCAGAAGTGGGTTTGACCCCGGTTTCATCCTTTTTTCGAGGATGCCTTGATCACCCTTTGGTGATAGCATCTTCATGGAATCTGTTCCTCGATCAATGGTGAATCACGCCCAAGTGATTCCTTGGGCTGTGGACCACTGATCGAGGCGTTTGACCCTCGTCTTCCACGCCGCCCGTCAACCCTTCATAAGACATCCCCCGACTTCGATTCGAATTTGATCCTTCTTCCCCAATTCCACCCGAAAACCCCTAGCCCTTCGTGTTACTGGTGACAGCAGGCATCGAATCGAGCCTGGATTTGAGTCGTTTGGCGTCGAATCGAAGAGATCCATCCCTCGTCGGAGCTCCGCCCGAAACCATCCACTTCCGTCTCCGGTGAGCTTCTCCCTCTTCTTTTTCCTTTTTCTTGAAGCTTTAGCATAGTATAGCCTAGCCTAGGAGTAATTTAGATCGCCCCGCGTCAATCGTCGTGAATCATTGATCGAAGCCCACGGCGGAGCTGATCTCCGCCCACCGTTTCCGATCATCACATGCCTCATCCCGACCGCCTGTCACCTCCATCCTCTTCCCCTTCGCTCCGTCATCACGTTCCACCCCTCCATTCACCTCGATCTCGCCTAGATCGAGCCCTCAGAGTTCCTCTCTCCGCCGCTCGCCGGAGCTCCATGCCCGAGCCACCTTCCGCCTCCATCGAACCATAAGAACCCCCCTTTTTGTTCGCCTGGATTTTGTGCACCTAACTCCGCAGGTTCTAACCAAGGAGAAGGCTCCATCAACCCCTCGACGACCCCAGGAGCAGCTGCACAGGCCACCTTCGCCGTCTAGGCACCCCACGCCGTCTCCGCCTCGTCGGAGACCATCTTCAGACACGGAGAGGCCCCAGGATCATTTTGCCCATGATCCTAGGGCCGGAGCGGCCGTGTGTCGGTTGCAATCGCCAGCCAAAGCTTGCCGGGGGAGGTGTTCTTCGTGAGCATCTCCCTACCGTCGGATCAGAAGCCACCCTCCAGATGCCCCAGGAGCCTCGGGATCGCCAAGCGTCCCCCGCCGTCTAATCAGCCATCCACGATTTAATCTCAGCCATCCAGGACGAAGGGGTACAGACCAACCGATGCACGCCACGTGGATAAGTCAAGTTTCCTCGGCCGCAAGATCCGCAGCCTGGGTATTTTGCATTTTCAACCCAAGCATTTTTGCATTTAACTTTTAGTCCTAAAACTTTCGTTTCTAGTTTAAAAGTTTTTGTAATAATTGCACTTAG
Organism: Ottelia alismoides; assembly: GCA_037367405.1. NCBI lineage: Eukaryota > Viridiplantae > Streptophyta > Magnoliopsida > Alismatales > Hydrocharitaceae > Ottelia > Ottelia alismoides. The sequence continues at coordinate 324,586 of JAZKJV010007827.1, read as the reverse complement.
ACCCCCGAACTTATTTTATTTACATTTTAGTCCTCGACCACGTCACCTCACGTGACTGGGGCACGTGCCTTTTGGGTATTTTGCATTTTTGGTCCCGAACTTTCATGTATTTGTAGTTATACCCCTGTGCGTAGTTATTTAAATATGTTTTTGGGATAATTGCATGTTTGCCCGCCGATTTTTTGTAATTACAAATATGCCCTTGTGAATGATAGGTTACGTGTTCTACGCATGTCTTTTGGTAAAATTTGCACCTAAGCCCCTGGATGTTTTTATAATTGCATTTATACCCCTACCAGCTTAGGATTTTTGTGTGCTTGATCTATTTATTTCACGCATCATTTAAGTGCCAAAAATTCTCAAAAAATAGACTTAAGCTCCTGTTAACTCGCCATTGCACGCCATATTTTTTATTTTTCATTTTTTGTCGCATTTTATTATTTATTAAAAATCAAAAATAGTTATTTTCAATATTTTCTAGCTTAGAAAATACACAAAAATACCAAAATACCTCTAAAAATTCCAAAAAATTACCTATTATGTATTTTAATCTATTTTAGTGTCAATCCAAAAATCACTAAAAATCTCAAAAGAAAAACCTTAAAAATTCGAAAATACACAAAAACTTCAAAAAAATATATAAAATCATAGAAAACTCAGAAAAATATAAACTATAAAAATCAGAAAATTAAAAACCAAAATACAAAATTAAAAATTAAATAAAAAATAAAAAAATAAATTAAAAACCCACAAAAAAATTAGATTGGCTATGTAGTCTATTAGACCTAGGGTTTTGACTTTTGTCTATACTCCGCACTGGTGTTTCCTGTGTTCGACCCCTACTAGCTTGCCATTGTACATTTTTAGTAGGGTATAATAAATTTTAATCCTTGCTATTGATTGCCTGATTGATTGTGTGGGTTAAATGTTGACGAACGGGAAGGCTTGAGTAGTCGCATCAGCGACAGTGAGTCTGATTTGTCAGACCACTATTTAGCGGCTCTCGCTCTATCATTTTTCAGCTGCCGGAGTACTTGCTCGTGGATCTCTGTCTCCTTCGGCATTCCTTGCTTGTGAAGAAGATAATGGATCTCGTGTGACGAGATCAGGATATTCGCCGCTTGGATCATCAACATGGATTGCGAGAAGGACGCGTCTAATCAACACGCTCGCAAGCGTCTCCTCCGTCGGATCCGACTTGAGACAGGAGGTCACTTGGTTTAGAGACTCAATCGCAACCATGCTTCAAGAGGTAAACCTTATACATAATTGTGATTAAGATGATAATATACGAGAAAAGTTCTTAGATCATGTGACTTCATCATTTATTTTTTTTAAATTCCGCTACCCGGAGCGATGTACACGCTTCCATGATGCGCATGAGGATCTTTACATATCCTTCAAGTGGTATCAGAGCCAAGTTTATAGAGGTTTGGATATGATCCATGAACCTACGAAAATTTGGGCACGTTTGGGTTCGTGAAGATTTTAGCATTTCAATTTTTGCAGCCTGTCTTGTGATAGATTTTCTCCCTATTTAAAATTGTTTGAACATGATTTTATCACTTAGATAATGTTCCCCATTAAATAAGGAAAATGTGTATTTTGTGTTTGCGTAAGTTGGTCCCATTTGCTCAAGATATGATCGTTTTATTGATCATATGTCCATTGTTTCAGAGATGGCGGTTAGAGACGTAATTAAGATGTCAATTGTTGTTGTAAAACGCATGGAAATGCATGTTAATCACATGTTTTTATTTTAAATCAAATTATTAATATATAAAAATTGATTTTGCTTAATTTGGATTTAAAATGAATGAGATATGCTAATTTTCGTTAGTGAGGGTCACTGCTGGAAATTGCATGTTTATCTAGAAACCTCGTGATTGTCATTTAAGAAATTTGCAAAATTAATAGCTAATTTCTTGGAATAATTGTGGATAATATTTGAGAAATATTAGAACAATAATTATTCCCGTAAATGACAATTGCCTCAACCAATGAATGATTAGATTATATTCAGATCACTAATTGGTTACTTGATACACTTTCATCAAACATGTTACTTGAATAGGTTTTGGGAATTTGTCTTGCAAATTTCCTTATAAATCAAAATGGTTTTGATTATTACTATATGGTATAATTTCGGTTGAAAGACCGATGATCATCTCAAGTACAAAGTGATTGACTCGGCATTGTTTTTTCCTGAGGCGGATATGGTGTCTAGTCGGGGAGTATTGGGGTAAAAGGTTGCACCGTGTGCGGTCTGTCCCACTCACGCTGATACTGGTCATGACAGCGGGTAGGGAAGTAATGATGTATTTTCTAATTACTAAAATTCGAATAATACGTACTTCGAAATAATAGGACTAATTCAAGTAACAATCAAGTTTGATGATTAAATTGGACTAATAAATTATTTAATATGATTAAATTATTATATCCAATTAAAACACTCTATTATGAATAGAGTTGTTATTTCCCTTGTAAGAATTATTCATAATGAATATAATTCATAAAGATTAATTATAATTTGAATATGAGGTGGAGGATGACATAAGTGACATCCATGGTCTCCCCGTCAAGGTAAAGGGTTCCGTCGTCAGATATTGTATGTAGGAGACGCATGTACGAAGTGACAGCTCCTGCATACAATCCATTTGGATCGAGTTCTTCGCTTCTTGAAAGAGTAAGGACGTATGCGTAGTGACCCCAATATCGGGTCCTCATATTATTGTGGCGATATTGGATTGCACATAGCGAGTTGTATTCCTGTTGATGGTTGGTTCAATTAATGACGGGTCAACATCACCTCAGGGGTGGTGGGCACATGTGTTAAAAACCGAATTGGGAGATGCAAGTTGGACTTGCAAGGTGGAATGTGTTCCCGCTTCTTTTTATCCGAGTCACAGGTTCTCATATTATGGGGATGTGAGAAAGATAAGGAAGGAGATCCCAGATCTTGCTTGAGATATAATGGTAAGTATATCTCTTACATTGAAAGTGATTAAGGGAATGAACTTTCAATGTTGACCTGGCAAGATAACTTTTATATAAAAATTCCTAAATCAAAGTAAATTATGTGTATATATATAAATATATACACATATGCAAATTTCTTATTTCAGATAATCCTTCATTAAACCCACTCAATGTTGTACTCAATAATAACCAGTAAAATATCATGGATTAGACTCATGATCCAGATATTGTACTTGCAGTTGGACACATAATGTATGTGGTTGCAATGTGCAAGTTTCCTCATAATAATGAGGAATGACAATTAAATAGACAATAGGACTACAACCTTAGGGTTTGTATGTTTTTATAGTCCTAATCTCTCATCGAATGCACTTTAGAAATGACTTGTAGACGATGATCGTAATTGCCAATTAATCCTTATAATAATCAAAGAAGATATTCTGGCATACATGTGTGCTCTTGACATTTATCATGAATGACATAGTTCTCTGCATAATGCAGAATGGTAGCTCTGTATGAGATTATGTATTCAAAATCTTTTAGTACCTACCTGAACCAATGTCATTTAGAGTCTAGATGGATGTAGATACGATGAGTGTCATCAGTCTACTATCTATACTCTAGTCATTCATGATGCTTCAGAAATATTCATATTGTATGAATTAAATGACGCATGAATAAATGTTGAAATACTCTTTTATTGAAATCTTTTGAATTCAACATAAGAGATCCTTTATCATGAACAATGGTTGTCTATAGATGAAGGAAGCGTACTGGAAGCATGGGTCAGACCCAAGATGAGAAGGATAGTCACAGAGTTGATTGTACTTCTATGACTTCCATATGACATCATAAGGGTTGGATGAATGTCAATACTGCAATAAGTTGGTGTGTCAGTAGTATGACTATCAAGTCTGTCTATAATCTTTAGAGAAGGACTTAGATGGAGCATCAGAACAATCTACATAAATCATTGATATTGACTTGCTTATTGAATGAGATAAAGTCTTATAATTGTATCTCAATCTTCTAACAACACTTGCAATGGGTTGCATATGTTTTAGAAGACTGGAAAATTTTATCTTAAGGTTTATAGTCTTCTATATGGATATTGATGCAATTGTTGCAACAATCTCTGTTGGATTGATAGACTTCTCTATTTTTAGTGGGAGAGCCCTTAGTCTTAGAGAATATCTCTATGACCTGGATATTAGAATACACTCATTGTTTATTTCTAAATGTTGGAAATAAACAGAAATTCTGGAATAGACCTATCATAAAGAGTTATGATAGATATATTTCTGATAGTAATTTGATATCTAGAAAAATCTTCTAAATTAGAAAATTAATGAATAGTTCATTACATTTCTAAATACTGAAAATTAAACCTTATAAGATCAATAAGAGGATAAAGATCATTTGGCAATGATCTGGCATCAAGCCTTGGACATTTGTTTGTTAATGTGATCAATAGACTAGTAAGAGATGAAACTTTAAATTGTCTGAAGGTTCAAATCTTACATACTTGTGAATATTGTATTCAAAAGTGAAAAAGTCCAATACACCCTTCCTTAGATGGTGCAAGATGTCAAGTTATTCAAGATCTCATACATATTGATGTATATAGATCATCTATATCAATGTAAACATTAATGATATATGATATCCATTGATGATTATTTGTGATATGAGTTTTCTTCCCTTCACCTAAGAAACCTTTCAAATGTTCAAAGATTTCACAATTTTGGTTTTGAACCAAAGTTTGAAGGAAGATCTAACCTAGGTAGCTTATACATGTTAGATGAATTCAGGGAATGCCTTATGGAGATATCAATGTCATTCCTATCTCAATCCTCCTAATGTACCTAAACTAAAGAGTTGTAGGGAGATACATTTTTTTTATCATGCTTGACATGATTTGATCAATGATGAATCTTAGCATAATTACCTCTTAGTTTCCAAGGTATATTTGTAGTAGAGACTACACTATATATCCTTAATAAGATTCAAGGCAAGTAAGCTGGAATTCAGCACCTGAAAGTGCTACTTCATTAGGGAAATAAAGGATGGTATTGGATACCTACATTATGACGTTGAGATTCTTAAAAGATAGCAACTATGAGAATGTGATTCTTAGAGGATGAGACTCTTGAGAATCAAGATGAAATGAAGTTGAGAAGATAATGAGGCTCCTAAAATTGGAAACTAAAAGGACAATTAAAGATGAAGCACTAATACCTCTTCAAATAAGTTTGAAGATGGATTCCATGTGTCAGTTGAATCTGACAATGAATCTGATTTCATGTGATGAAGCTTCTGAAGATCATAGCATGGAAAGATGTATGTTAGCAATAAAATCTAAAGTATACTTCATATACAAATGTTGTATACGGACCCTCGAGGATCAACCTATATGGGTAAGACCCATTAAGGTATAAATGGATCTTCAATAGGAAAGAGGGAATCTGATGAGAAGGTAGAGACCTTCAAAGCACGGCTCGTAGCCATGAGTTACACACTGAAGATAAGACATTGCTTGCGATGAGACTTTCTCTTCAGTAACCATGCTTAAACCCATCAGAATATTGCTAACTATAGCTACACAACTTGACTATGACATCTTCTAGATGTGAGTCAAGATTGCATTCCTCTATGAATACCTCTATGAGGATATTCACATGAAGTAGCCCCATGGGTTCATGGTTCAGGAAAGCATGTTGTGCAAGCCGAAGAACTCCATCAATGGAATCAAATAAGCTTCTTGTAGTTGGAACATGAGATTTGATGAAATTATAAATGTTATGATTTCAGATAGAATCTTGATGAACCATGTGAAGCTTAGTGGGAGTGCCATTGTGTTCATCGTGCTAAATATAAATAATATCCTAATCATTTGGAATGATATAAGGATGATAATAATAAGTGTTTTATAATCTGGTTGCTCCATATCTTGAGATATGATCTCAAGAATACCGCTTGAATCTTAGTTCTGAAAGGTGTTTAGAAGCGATGATAAGAGGGTATTGGGACTGTCATATTTGTAGTACATCCTGAACATATTCTATTCTTGGAAATTCCAAGAAAGGCTTGCTTCCCTTGAGAATTTGGTACGAACCCATCTAAAGGGATAGCACCTCAAAGAGTTGAGGAAGTGAATGCTAGAACTACTTGCCCTTGTGCATCAGTTACAAGAAGCTGAGTGTATGCTAGATGTGTACAAAAGCCAGATATTTGTCATGCAATGGGAGTAGTAAAGTGTTACTAATCCTACTATGGTGATAAAAGACTTGATTGCAGTAAAAACAAAAATCATCAAAGATGACAAGACTTTCAAGATAGTGATCTCTAAGTCTTATCTTCAAGAAATTAGGACTTTATAGATAGTGATTTAAAAGGTCTTTACTTTGGAGATAGAGATCTTCAGGAATAAGGGTATTCTGATAAGGATTATGGAAATACTGGTTATGATAATTATTAAGCCGTAGTGTTAAAGACATTATAAATAACAAGATTGAGTATTGGTTGCATAAGATGCAACATTCGCATTGGATGTGAGCACTGTTACTGGGATATGCAAGTGTCGTAAAAGGACTATGCGTAGTCTCACAGGAATAGAGTGACTTATCAGCTTACCTAGATATTTTCTAAATAGCTTATGATTGTCACATGAATGTACGTTTAAATGATTAGACCATTAATGGCTCTTTGGGCTAGTGGGAGATTGTTGGACATGCGAGCCCACATCGAGCCATTATGCAATAAATGTTATTGCAAATTATCATTCCTTGATCTGAAATGAAGAATAACTAATTTGCATAATAGGTCCCTTAGTACAATTAGGGTTATGTACCATGGCCATCTTAATGATCATATAGCTGTTGATTCAACTATTGGATCATAGAGGCTAGTGCTTCGATGAGTATCTAAAGTGTTAGATTGAGGACTCATCAAGCACCGTCAAATGATTGTTAAGAGATGATCTCTAGCCTGAGTAGGAGATGGCAATCCTTTCTCAGTTAGGATGATATCTGACCGACCTCTTGATGCATGTCCTCTGCATAGGAATAGAGATTCGGAGGTGTTAGATAAGTTAGGTCAAAGAGATGACTTAACGAGATCGAGATAACCAAAGTCCTATATCGTATGCTGTCACCATACAGGCACGCATCCTTTGACCGGAGACAGATGTGTTACTATATGTTTGAGCATGTACATTTGACAGACCAATAGGTTGATGACCTAACCAAGGTCTATACACTGGAAACGCTGGTGTGCATGCAAGGACATATGAGTAATACGATGTCTCAAAGGGATCATACAGGTTCATTTACTGAACTGGAAGACATAAGCTCACTCATGAGATATTGGGAAGATCAAATTCCATGCACAGTCGTCTCGCTTTGGAAGCATGACTGAATTTGTAGGTTCGATATATACTTTTGGAAAGTATGTGATCAACACGTGAGTATGATACATGCTTTTGGAAAGTATATGATTAATACCAACTCCAATTGATCGAATGAGAAAACTTATTGATAAAACCCTGAAGGTGACAGTCTAAAAGAGATCTATAACTTCAGGTTTATTCTGAGTCTTCTAGTATACAGGATGTACATGTATTGGGAATACCTAAGGGTGATGTGATCATAAACGATTGTATAACCATGACGCTTCCATTCCTAGGGAGTGATGAAACAGGTATGGATTTTAGTGACTCCTCTCATAGAGAAGTGATCTAATCTTAGTCCAAATGTTGGACATTGATCTGAATGTGATTCAGATGTAATGAGAAGATTAGATTTGCGGTCTTGATTTAATCAAGAATCTGTGGGAGGTCTGCAAGATCTGGATTTGAGATGTGACCTCAATATCGAAGTCACTATACATGGAACAATACAATAGCCCTATCCTTATCTCCAAGTATCTGTGGAGAAAGTGCATTATCTTTGAAAGAGTTCGTGGATAATTTCATTTTTGATATACGTATCCGAGCATCAAGAAAATTGATAATTAAATGTGATTTAATTATCATGGATAATATGAATTTAATTCATATTATAAAGAGAGTTATCTGAGATATTTAATTGTGATTTAATTATCAAATATGTGAATAATGCAAATGTGATTCATATTATTTTGGCACATGAGAATAGAGATCCAAGATGATTAAATGTGATTTAATTATCACGGATATGAATAATGTGGATAGCACTATCCATATTAATCATATTATAAATGTGTTTTATAATATATTAGAGAGAGCATATTGTGACTTATATTTGTTAATTAATTGTTAATGTGAATTGGATTGACATTGAATGATTAATTGAAAATATAATTATATTTAATTTTGAGTTGTGAATGAGACTCACATAATTTCAATGGCATGGTTGATGTTTTCCATAAGATAATTTGGAATTATTTTTGGTGAAAATATTGTCGACAAGAGATGAGGATATATATCATGAGATAATGAGATCTCGTGATAATTAGAAGAGATAGACCAAGTCCACCAAAGAGAAGTGGACAGCTACATCTCTCCAGGAGGAGAAGAGTAGCCGTCTCCTCTTTTGAGGAGATTGATTTATTCTCTTCATTATCTTTTCTCTTATCAAAGATGATTTAATTTGAAATTAATTTTGTTAATTTATCGATGAAGATTAATTTAAATTAAATAATTAGTTGTTGTGTTTTTAAAACAACATCTTAGTCATTGAAAGAAACACAAATAAATCTCCACCATTGAATGTGTGTTGTCCATGGATTGGGATCCATGGACTCCAAAAACCCTATATAAGAAGAGGCACCCCTTGCTCTTCAAGACACAATTACGAATGCTCTCTCTCCCTCTCTCTTCCTCCACATGCCAAGCCTATCTCTCTCATAGTGGTCGTCTACCATGGAGTCCTTATGAGAGTCGTCATCACCGCAGCATCGTCGTTATGCTGCCGGAGTACTTGCTCGTGGATCTCCGTCTCCTTCGGTGTTCCTCGCTTGTGAAGAAGACATTGGATCTCGTGTGACGAGATCAGAAGATTCGCCACTTGGATCATCAACATGGATTGCGAGAAGGATGCGTCGCATCAACGCACTCGCAAGCATCTCCTCCGTCGGATCAGACTTGAGACAGGAGGTCTCTTGGTTTAGAGACTCGATCACAACCACGCTTCAAGAGGTAAACCTTATACGTAATTGTGGTTTAGATGAAACGATCCGAGAAAGGTTCTTGGATCATATAGTTTCATCATTTAATTTATTTTTAAAATTCCGCTGCCCAGAGCTACTAGTACGACTAGTCGCTCCCGATCGCATTCGATGCGATGTACACGCTTTCGTGATGCGCTTGAGGATCTTCCCATATCCTTCACTCTATGGTAAGGGCAACTCCCTCTCTTGTGAAGAAGTTTCCAATATTAGTAGGAATTTGCACCGATACAATCTGTAAACATTCTGAGCCCTAGGCCTGTTCTATTATTGGGGATTACTAGCCTAGACAAGTTGTTAGGCTTGGGCCCAACTAGTGCCCTCAACTATAGCCCAAAATGCTAAGACCAAATTTTCTAGCAGTAACCATCACTACTTATAAGCTACTCCTACATTTTGTTATTACTAGAAGTAGTTTTTTTATTGTTGTGCTACAATCGGATCTTGCCATCAGAGGAGAGGGTCTATGTGAGGGGAGTTCTGTAGAGGTGAGCATGCTTGACTTTGAGGAGCATGTGGAAGAGGGAGGAGGTTTGGAGACAACAAAGGGCTTCAGAAGGTAGGCTGAAACAAGCTAGAGGAGGGAGGAAGAATGTGTGAAAGGAGAAGAAATGAAATGGATTAAAAAAAATTAGTTCTTACATATAATTTAAAAAAAATCCTTGTTTATATGGTCCATAAGACCAAATTAACAATTTAACCAACGAACTTTGACAACATGGATATAAGTGTAAAACGAAGAATGATTACATGAATCGTGGTATAATATGAAATTTACGAAACTTGTAAAATTTTACATGCGTCATTGTGTAAAATTCCCTTAGTATAAATGTACGAATTTACAATTCGTTTAGAATATATGTAATGTAACGATGAAACGTTGGCTGCACTAATGACCAAATAATTCAATATCGAATTCCACCGGAAGAGACGTAATATAGTGATTAAAGGACAATGAGGTAAGACGTGACATTCCTAATTGAGGTGTCGAGAAGATGTGGCTATAGAACAGCATGGTGAATAGGCAATTGTGAGATTTGATGGCTACGAGCATTTGGAATTTTACATAAACGACGACGAAAGAGGGATCATATATTTTCTACGTAACATAGGAACCCAAGCACAATCGTGGACCGGGCATTATTGAGCATGATCGGCCCGGACTCGACCTAAACACGCCCTAAACTGTCGTAAAATATATATCGATATGACCATCAAGATTACGCACTATTGTCTTCCTCGATTATCGAATGGTTTACTCTAACTTTGCAGTTTTCAAGGTAGGTTGTGATTAGTTGCCAAGTTGCTCCAAAAGTTCTTAGCCAAAAATGTAGTGTTTTGAAAGTTGCATTGGAAAATCTAACAAGCCGTTCGGCACCGGGGTTACACCAATTTGAGGAGGGTTACCCCCAAATCCGATACCTTATCCATTACATGGGATCCATCACTATTTCCTTTTCAAAATAAAAAATAGTCAACTTCTATCTACTTTTTTAAACTTCAAAACTATTACATTATAATAACTACTCACTTTTCCAAACTTGTATCCTCTTTTTCAAAAATGTAGTCTCGGTTTCTGACGAAATTTAAATGGCATATTGGAGGGATATATAGATGAATGTACATGTTTAAATTTTTCAAAAAAATAGAAAAATTGCGGAAACGGGTGTCATGTTGGTTGCCCACAAGGAGCAGCGCCATCAAACCCTTAATAAAATGATTAACTAAATTCACGCTCATATTTATTTATTGGGTTGGCAGTCGCTAGCAAGTACTCATCTACCATGACTGACCATACATTCAACCCAGACAATCATAAGCTCGCTAAATACATACCACATTTCACTAAAATAACATAACAATCAAGTTATATAAAACAGTCTTTCATATATCCGACACCCTATACTAATTGGAGGCATCAATTTTGTATGAGGATGAAGATGCATGATGAGGGATCGTATAAGATGTGCATAATTAGGACATCTAGTCCCTTAAAAAATGCTTAGCGGGTCAGTTTCCATATGAAGATGTCGAAAGTATCAGTAGGAATTATAAGGAGGGATAACACACAGAGATACAGCAGAGGACTGCTGTAACCTGGGCCACCTTCCGAGCCAGTTGATATTAAATGAGCGGTTCGCAATGTAAGGGTCTACAAAAACACTAATTTCGTACAAACCGCTTGATCAAGATTGAACGACTTAGAAGGAAATCAGGGTTACAGCGGTCCTCAATTATACAACAAAAGATGTGCTTGCTAATACACAATATGTCTTAGCTTCCTGCGCCACTTCATCCAGGGGGCGCCACACTACCGTTCACTTGGTATACCACGAGATGAAATGTACATTGAATATTAGAGACTTGTATAATTGATTGGTTGTCTTTATTTAGTACAAAGCTTTTGTATGTTCGAGATGCAAAAACATAGTTGAATTTAATAGAAGTAAAAATTATATACCGAACATGCAAAAGCATGTTCTGATTTGGGTTGGCCAAAAAATGTCAAACTTTAATCCCTATCGACATGGTTGGTCACTTATAAACGAAGCCATCCAAAATAAATGGGATGGATCCTTAGATGGAATGGATCTCAATCAGGTACCGAATAGAAAGATCTAAATTAACATTCATAATTTCCAAGTGAATGCCACATGTCAATTATTATTAATCTTTTAGTTCAAAAAGGGTCGTGCGCTTTTTATACATCTATTCTACATTTAGCATTGTTGCACTCAATATATAAGATTTGAAAACAAAACTATAGATAAGAAGTTTGACAAATCAAGACATTCATGTTAGTTCTGTCGTTTTTTTATTGCTAAATTACATAAAAACCGCTGAACTATGCACGTGGTACTTTATTTTGAAGATTTAATTTAGGAGTTTTTACCCCCACAAACTATAGAGTCCTTATAAAGTACGTTCTCGATCAAGTAAACATTGTTATTATCTCCTCGACCCGGTACCGTTGCTCCATCTTATACCACAAACACTGCCGTTAATTTAAAACTTATTGGGTTAACTTGCTTGGGTTAAAGTTGAGCTAATCAAACTAGAACAAATCCAACTATGGGTTTCTCTCTCTCTCTCTCTCTCTCTCTCTCTCCTTCTTCTCTCCCCTTCTTCCTCTTCATTTCCCTTCCATGCAATCCACCTCTAGATTTGATGACATGATTGAGGGGAGAGGAGGTAGTGGTGATGCTGGTATATAGGGCCTTGGCATTTGGTCCCGATGAGAGTAGGTGTGTAACCACTAGACGTGGTGTCGAGTCTAGAGTGGCGCCCCCAAGTGTTTTATTCATCTGGCAGGGCTCCGACGAGGCCTCTTTGACATCTACATGGAATTTCTTTGACTCTAGGGTTCTGCCTACAAACACTAGGGCTTCGCATGGGGTGACTGCCCCGTTGGTGCTCTGCTTGAACCTGTTGGATATCTGGTCGCACCTCCTGCCCTAGCTAGGTGGTCGGGTGCCTCATCAAGGGCTTAGTTGGACCTCCTTTTCTAGATTAGGAAAGGCTAAGGATGGGGGCTAAAACTACATAAATTGCAAGGACTGCAGTACGCTGCTAGTGTAGAGGGAGGTCGGGGAGGGACGGTTGTTGTAGTAGAGGGAGGTTGCAATGGGGAATTGGAGGAGGAAGTCACAGTGGTGCGATGTAGGGGCAGCGTGGTGGGAGCTTGTTGTAGCAGATGGAGGTCACAATAATACAAAGGAAAGGGGAGGAGGTTGCGGTAGTGCGGTGGAAGGGGGAGGAGGTCGTCGTGGTTCGGTGGAGGGGGTGGCATGGTGGGGAGTGGGCCGAGGTCGGGCAGGTGGGTGGAGGTCATAGCTTGGTCAGGAAGGGGAGGTGAGGAGGAGGGTGAGGGGGGTGCTGAAGAGATTGATGAGAGGTGTCTAACTTCTGGTCTTAGAGGAGCATGCGGTGTCCAACAAGTCGGATCTAGCAATCATTGTATCGGCCCTCTCTCAACTCTCGTCACTTCAATCAATCAATTCGTCAAACGATCAACCCACAATAATTATAATGAAATAAAGAATGTGGGGTGAAATTTATAATACCCTACATAAAGATTTGTATAGACAACATGTTTAGGGATCGAATCACAGAGAGCAAGTCGTGGATATGTGACTTACTGTCAATTAATACAAATTAAACAATAAATGTTTTTGTACTTTTTCTATTTTTTTAGTTTTTATTAGTTTTTAATTATATTTATTTTTATTAGATTTTTAAGGTTTATATTTTTAATGTTTTAAATTTTTAATTTTATTTTCTTTTTAATTTTGCAAATTCAGTTTCATTTTGTTTTTTAAAATATAATAAGTAAATATATATCTATATAATAGTAATAATAATAGATAGAGTAATATATAAAAAGATATCTAAAAATATAGAAAATAAAAATAAAAGTAGTACATTTTATTTTTTATGGGTTATAAAAATATTTATAGATATTTATAAATAATAACACTAATAATAAGTATATATAAGTAATATAATTTATATATAAGCTATATAGGATTTTATATTTTTAAATATAACTATATATACTCAAAAAAACTCAAAATAAATTATTATTGTGTTTTTCTAATTTATCTCTATTTTTTATTTTTCTTGTAATTTTTGATAAATTTAAGGTATTTTTAATTGGTTTAATATATCAAAACAATGTATTAAAATAATAGACCGGATTGTTTTGGATTTTAAAAATCAATATATAATTTAAAAATATCCAAAACTATTTTTAATATATAGTATATAATACAAAAAAAGAAGCATAAACAAATATTTTTGAAATTTTTAGTTAATTTTAATGATTATTATGAGTTTTTTGGGGGGTTTCAATTTTTAAGGTTTTTCTTTTAATTTTTTTGATATTTTAATCTTGAGTTATATTATATAGTAATAAATATAATTTATTTTTTGGAATTTTTAAAATCGGTTTTATTATAATTTTGTATTTTTTCTAGGTAAGTATGGAATAAATAGTTTGCATTCCAATGTTAATAGTTAGAAAAATGCAGTAAATGCAAAAATAAAAAATATTCTATGAATAATCATCAGATTTTGTAATTACTACGAGCTATTAATTCCCTATTTTCATAGAAAAATACAAAATGCAATAAAAGAGAAATGCAAAAGAGGAATATACAAAGTTTAAATGTATATTCTCATCCCAATGTTTTACTAGAACTGGAGTTATTAAAACCAAACAGAAATGCAACAAAACAAATGAAGTCCAAGCATGAAAATATTTGCAATAAAAAATAAAATTTGAGAGGTCCCGTGCAAAATACCCTAAACTTTTACACTTATTTACAAATTTTTAGGACTAATACAAATAAAGGAATATGGGAGGGTTCCCTTGCAATTTGCCTACCTCACATGAGGAGCCACGTAAGATGACCTGGCACGGGACCTAAGTGCAATATGCAATAAGTTCCAAGATGGTCATGTAATTTTTACACAAAATATAAAGTTGTATTTAATATTTACAAGACCTACTATTAATTACAAAAATATACGAGGGGTTACTTATATATTTACCCCTAAAAGGCGTGGATCAGATGGCGGAGCTGCTTCCACATATCTGATGGAGCAGTTGTGGACCCCCAAATTCTCGCTTGATGTAGACGGTGAGGATTAGATTAGGTCGGTCGGTCCAATCCAATGGTAATAAAGGCAGATGGAAGAACTGTCTAGAACAAGTCCTGGGCGCGCTTCGATATGCCCTAGTTCGCAACTCCATCGTCCTCTACCGCCACTATAGAGCTCCTTCGCTTCCTAGAGGCCTTCTGCACTAGCAGGTGCCCTCAAAAAGATCCATGCCCTGTTAGAGGGGGCATGGAGGTCCCACGCGACCTGGAGGTCTGTTCTAGGTGTGAACATCTCTCAAATGGGGTCTTCATAAACCCTTTCCTGCATAGAAAGATATGCGGTACGAAGATGAAGGTTCCTAACTTTAATCAAAAGATTAGAAATGTAAAGGATGTCCCAAAGTTTTACAACAACTAGAGCTATTTAAAGAAAAGAGAAATGTAATAAAACAAATAAAGTCATGGCTTGAGATTAGTTGCATTAAAAAAGTCCGAGAAGTCCCATGAAAAATACCCTAAATGTTTACACTTATTTACAAACTTCGAGAACTAAATACAAATAATTGAAGTTGGAAGGGTTCCCTCGCAATTTTCCCACTACACATGGACAGCCCCGTGAGATGACCTGGTATGGGACCTAAGTGCTATATAAAATAATTTCTAAGATGTCGGTGTAATGTTTACGCAAAATATAGAGCTATATTTAATATTTACATGACCTATTATTAATTACAAAAATGTGATGGGTTACTTATATATTTATCGCTTGAAGGCATGGATCGGATGGCGGAACGGCTTCCACATATTTGATCGAGCGGTTGTGGACCCACAACATTTCACCTAATGTTGATGGTGAGGATTAGATCAGGCAGGTCGACCCAATCTTATGGTAATAACGACAGATGGAAGAATTGCGAAGAACAGGTCATGACGATGCTTTGATATGCCCTAGTTCATGACTCCGTTGTCCTCCACCGCAACTGAAGAGCTCCTTCGCTTCCTAGAGGCCTTCTGCATCAACAGGTGCACTAAAAAAAATTCGTTGTGCCAGAGGGTGCCTGGAGGTCCCAACTACCTAGAGGTCTGTT
This sequence comes from Ottelia alismoides, assembly GCA_037367405.1. Taxonomy (NCBI): domain Eukaryota; kingdom Viridiplantae; phylum Streptophyta; class Magnoliopsida; order Alismatales; family Hydrocharitaceae; genus Ottelia; species Ottelia alismoides. The sequence goes on along the minus strand of JAZKJV010007827.1, from coordinate 308,709 downwards.
CACGATGTCAGCACCCCTCAGACTGGGTCTTCATAATTCCTTTCCTGCATAGAAAGATATGCGGTGTGAAGACGAAGGTTACTGACTTTTATTGGTGGAGGATCAAGTTGAAATGGAGGTGGAATGAAGAGGTCCGGTGAAGGCATAAGAGGTAGACCTCGATGGCTCTGATCCTTGCAGGATCCGAGGAGAAAACGAGGAGGAACTACGGGCAGTTGGGATCAAAGATGGGATGGAGATGGGGTGAATCACAGGTGAAGCACAAAAAAGTTTGGGTTGTAGCTTAAGGCTCCATCAGATTTTGACTTTTGAAATTACAATAAACTGCAAGCTACTCAATGCAATTAGATGATAGATTTTCCTTCTGTAATGAAAAACTACAACAAAAATGCAAAAAAATCTCATACCTGCTCAGAGAACATGGAGCACAAAAGCTCGGTCGGCAGAGCTCTAAAGAACTTGGATCACATTGTTTTCTCTTTTATCCTCGCTAACAAGGGTAGAGAGCCACTCTCTATCACCAGGAAACTCGATATACTTGGTCCTTTTGAGGTTATAGGTTATAAACAAGGATCAAAATTCAAAAAGGGGGTGGATCTCTTGATTTATAGACATGGCATGGGGGAGAGTTCGAGGGAAGTTTCCATGAAGGAGGAAAGAAGTAGGTGAGAAGTATGGGGTTGGCGAGGTAGAGGGATGTGCAAGAGGCAGAATGGTGGAGAGCTCGAGGAGGATAACACATGGAGGCGGAGTGGAAAAATCAACAAAGTCAGAGGGTCATAAGTGTTCTGACAAGGGATGCAGGTGGAGAGGACAGTTGACTTGCTGGGTCAACTTTCCTAGGGTCTGGTTAGTCAATGTGGACCAACCAAAAATTTGTTATTCTATAACCTTTTATTAATTAGATATAAAATAATAAGTTTATTATTTAATTTTTGGTAAAAATATGAAAAATGTTTGTAATTTTATGTAGTATTTTATTCTGATTTTATTTCTTTTTATAAGCTAATTTATTAGATGCTCATATTTACATGTATATACATAGGTATACATACCTGTATCTTGAGTCTTTTATTTTCATTTTTGTACTTTGTGCTTTCTTATTATATACATGTATCTTATATATTTACAAATTATTTAATCACGTATTTACGTATTTTTAATTTAGTTTTCTTAATTTATTTATTTACTTAAATAAATATGTATATGTATTACATAGGTTTAGTTTACCTATATAGGTCAATACATTAATTATTTTTATCAATTTTTTATGATTGTCTTCTAATAGTATTATTGAAATTTTTTTATGTAATATTTGCAAATATATAAAAATATATAGAAGCTAAATATATATATTTGATTATTATATACATGTATATGGTACAATAGAGAACCATAAGCCAACTTTTGCATCTCAACTCCAGATTAAATGAAATAACCTCCATTGAATAGATAATTAAATTTCATGAACAATAAAGGTGAGTTTGGTCAATTTAGAATATGTATGGGAGAGAACTAGTATGGGAAGTTTTCTTTGTGGCTTTTTGTTATGTCTGTCCGAGTGCATTGTGTATTATTTAAATATTAAATCAACGTTATATTTTTCTTGGTATTTTTTATACAATTATTATGTAGATGGTTTTGTTATTTAAGGTGTTAAAATAGAAAAATAAAATAGGTCCCAAAATGCATTTATTAAAAAATAAAAATTAGGGTTTATGTGTTGTTTTCTATAAAACCGGTTGCCCTATCTCCCCCTACTTCATTCCTCATCGACCAAGTCATCATGATGACTGCGTCTCGGGGTTGAAAGTCACTCAATGTCTTTGAGACTTCCTTCTTTTTCTTTTCTTTCTTTTATTCCTTAATTTTGAAATTAAATACATTGTTTCATACAATATTTATTGGTCAATCATTGAGTGTTATTTTGTACAAATTAATTCTATATACATGCATTTAACTAGGGAGTTAAGGACAAAATGAAATAATAATAAAGGTGATGAAATAGAGATTCATTACAAAATATACTTGCCTTTCCTAGTCCCTAACAAACACGTATTCTAATAAGTGGAGAAAAAAAATAAGGAAAGAAGAAGAAAGAACTTTTTGACATTTAAACTTGTCTTAATAAAATCAATGTTGTTGTATTCTTCGTTTGTTCAGAACCACATTAAGATTAGGAAATGTGACACAATAATCATTAGGTTCCATAATCCTATTTTTCAGTTCATTTCACAGCCTAGTTAGAACCATTCTTTCATTCACATACTCTTGCAACCTTGAAATAACAAGTACCATGTGTGTGAATTTGATAGCTCTTCCCTTATAAACTATTGAACTATTAAGGAGTCTCCTCTTTTGGCAACTCGTCCTCGAGGAGACAAATATTTCCTTCTAAGGTCAGGTACGTGCTAGTTCACAACCGAACGGTGGAGAAGCTAGAACAACAGGAAAAGAAGTGGGAATGGACCAGTGTAGACTCAATCCCTTGTGAAACTCGATAGGTGTAACCGAGTCTTCACCAAGAAGTAGGATTTTTCTAGAAGCTCAATATTTTTTGGAATTTTTGGTGTAGGATTCTTTTTTAATATACATTATTGTTTTGCCCCGACAAGTATATAATCTTTTGACGAACTGATTCCGTTAGTTCCCAAGAATGGTTTCTAAGGCACCCTTAGCTAAGCAGCCTAGTATCATCCTGTCTTAGACTCCGATATCTTTCAACAATTCATCTAGGTTGAGCTAAGTGTTAAGAGTAAGGTTTCTAGTCAATCCACTATCTCAAGAGACATATGGATGACATGAAGGATTCTAGGTAGAACCAAAAGAATTAAGTTAAGGTGACCTGAAGCATCTCAATTCCAGTTCTTAATAGGTTCCTCTGAAATTAAGTGGATTAAGTCTAGAACAAGATCTAATCTTCATACTTTATTTCAAACCTAGTTAATTGACTTGATCATTCTGAAAAATGCAAAATGTTATACAACAACAACAACGAAAACTTTTCCCACATTAACTAGGGTAAGCTACATGGATTCTTTGCCTCCATTCAGATCTATCTGGGTCATTCTTGGTCTTAGATCTAAAAAACTAAGATCCCTTCGTATAGTCTCATTCCAACACTTCTTGGGCCTTCCTTGACCTCTCTTAGCCGTCTCAACATCGCAAATTTTGCATCTCCTTACCGGTGCATCAACTAACCTCCTTTGCAAATGGCCAAACCACTTTAAGTGATTTTCTCGCATCTTATCCTTGATCGAAGCTACACCAATTATCATTTTGATTGCATCATTCCGAATCTGATCTTTACGTGTGTGTGTGTGTGTGTCCACACATCCACCTTAGCATTTTCATTTTATGCTACTGCTACTCCTTGCACATGTCTATGGTTAACATACCAACATTTAGATACATAGACCATAGCATGTCTCATGATTGTTTTGTAGAACTTTCTTTTGATTTTCAATGGAACTTTCTTATCAAAGAGAAGAACATAGGCTCCTCTCCACTTTAGCCATCTTGCATTTATTCTATTAGTAACATCTCCATCAATTTCTCTATCTTGTTGTAAATAGGTTAAAGGTATCTTAAAGAATCTCTCTTTTCAATGTTATCGCAACCAATATTCACCTTGTTTCCTTCACCACTGCTTCCATAAAATTGCACTCCATATATTCAGTCTTAGCCATACGTATACAAAGTCCTTTAATCTCCAATGAATGTCTCCAAACCTCAAGCTTCTCATTTACTCCATTTCTAGTCTCATCAATCAACACAATATCATCAACAAGCAACATACACCAAGGTATCTCATCCTGAATGTGACTTGTCAACTCGTCCATAATTAAAGTAAAAAGAAATGGACTCAAGGTTGAACCTTGATATCAACCAATGTTGATGTCAAAATAGTAAGTCTTCCCATACTGGATCTTACACAAGATAAAGTCCTATAATACATATCTTTTATGAGGTTAATGTATAGTACATGTACTTGTCTCTTCTCCAAAACTCTCCACAATTTCTCACGTGGGAGAAAATCATAAGCCTTCTCCAAATAATTAAAAATCATATGGAGGTTTTTCCCTTTATCTATGAATCTTCATTGTTTTCCTCATCAAATGGATGGCTTCAGTGGTTGAGCGACATGGCATGAATCCGAATTGATTTCTTTTACTTTGGAAACTTGCCTCAACCTTCTTTCGATCAAACGATCCCAAATTTTAATAGGGTGACTCATCAGCTTGACATCTCTGTAATTTGAACAATTTTGGATGTCCCGTTTGTTCCTATAAAGAGGCACCACAATACTTCTGCTCCAATCTTCAAGCATTTTCTTGCTTTGTCGAGTAACAATGATACATTTGTAAGCCAAGTCAAACCAAACTCACCTAAAACTCCCCATACTTCTATAGGAATGTCATCCGGTCCTATACATTTCCTAGGTCTCATAACCTTCAAATCCTCCTCTTCTTCCTTTCTTTGTATTCGTCTATAGCTTGCACGATTCAAGTAACTTTCACTACTTGCTAGATCATCCAAAGTGTTCTCTCTATTTCATTTCTTAATCAAAAGCTTAAGGAAATACTTCTTCCATCTAGTCTATATAGCCTTCTGAGTAACAAGCACGTGACCTTCCTCATCCTTAATACAACTCACTTGAGAAAGGTCTTTAGTCTTTCTTTATCTTACTATGGCCAACCTGAATATATCCATCTAGCCCTCCTTAGTGTCGAGATTCTTGAATAAATTTCATAAGCTTTTGACTTAGCTTCTCTTATATCATTCTTTGATTCCTTCTTTACTATTTTGTAGTTTGTGACAGTTTCCTCTATTCTATCCTTAGACATAGCTTTAAAGCATGCTCTTTTAATTTTGAGTACTCTTGCACCTCTCCACTCCACCATGAAGCCTTCTTTTGGCCCAGAGCTCCTCCCTTTGACTATCCTAGCATCACTTTTGCTACCCTTCGAATACAAGATGCTACCACCTCCCACATCTCGTTTACACATCCGCTACAATCATAATATAAGTCTTTCAAAACTATCTCTCTAAATCTTGATTGCTTCAGTTGAAGCTTTCATCATCTAGATCTAGTGATCTTGTAAACCCTCCTTTTCTTTACCAGCCCTTTTATTTGCACATCCATGACTAACAAGTGATGTTGGGTTGTTAAACTCTCTTCTAGGATTACTTTGCCGTCTTTGCATCACAACTGATCTCTTCTCCTTAGCATAAAGTAATCTATCTATGTTCTAGTCAGGCCATGCTTATAAGTAATTAAATGCTCCTCCCTCTTCTTGAAGATAGTTTTTTCTATGAAAAGATCATATGCTGTTACAAAATCCAGAATGACTTTTCCCTCTTTATTTCTTTACTTGAAGCCATGCCCGCCATGAACACTAGCATGCCATGAAGCATCCTTTCCCACGTCTCCATTAAGATATCCACCCATGCAAATCATCTCTCTTTGTGAGATTCCTTGCAAAATCTTATCCAGATCCTCCCAAAAAGCTTGTTTAATTCTTTCATCTAAACCAATTTGTGGTTCATAAACTGAGATGATATTTAGAAGTTCTTCAAGCACCAATTTTAGCAAAATAATCTGATCTCCGAATCTTTGTACCTCTACCATGCAATCTTTCAAATCCTTATGAACAACCTCTCCAACACCAATTCTACCCATATCTTTACCTGAATACCGAAATTTAATGCGGGTCTTCCCGATCTACCTTTCTTTCTCCCCAAACATTTTTTCTCTTGGAGACATAATATGTGAATCTTCCTTCTTTTCGTCATGTCTACTATCTCCATCGATTTGTTAGTAGTCAAAGTGCTAATATTCCAACTACCTATCAGCAACTTCCTTTGCAACCTCTTTTGAACTAACTTCTTTAACCCCATGCGTCCATCATGTGATAACCATAGGAAATTTTGGAATGCACCCGGACTACTATCTCCAATGATTTGCAAATGTTATACAATTCAAGAAAACTATTTTTGTGAATCTATTTTATAATTTTGAACTTTTTTTATGGATTTCGAAAAGGTTTTGCATATTTTTATGCCATTTTTGTAAATGTTTAGCAATTTTTTAGGTATTTTCAACAAGGCAACAACAACAACAACAAAGCCTTTTCCCACAATTAAGTAGGGCCGGCTACATGGATTCTTCGCCTCCATTCATATCTATCTTGGGTCAATCTCAGACTTATATCCAAAAAACTAAGATCCCTTCGTATAGTCTCTTTCCAACACTTCTTGGGCCGTCCTCGCCCTCTCTTAGCCAGCTCAAAATCCCAACACTCGCATCTCCTAACCGGTGCATCAGTTGACCTTCTTTGCAAATGACCAAACCATCTTAAGCGGTTTTCTTGCATCTTATCCTCGATCGGAGCTACACCAACTTTCTTTTTGATTGCATCATTCTGAATCCGATCTTTTCGTGTATGTCCACACATCCATCTTAGCATTTTCATTTCTGCTACAGCCATTCTCTGCACATGTCTATGTTTCACAGGCCAACATTCAGAACCATAAAGCATAGCAGGTCTCACGGCTGCTTTGTAAAACATTCCTTTAATTTTTAAAGGAATTTTCTTATCACAGAGAACAGCGGAGGCTCCTCTCCACTTTAGCCAGCCTGCATTTATTCTATTAGTAACATCTCCATCAATTTTTAAAGGAATGCATGCTTATTTATAAGAATTGATTGTAGAATTTACATTAGGAATTTGTACATGTTCAGTTAGTTCTTATTTACAGGTTTTTATACACAAGTATTGTAAGGAATTTTATTTACTACAATTATATATAAAGATCTCAAAATAGTTTGAAAATATTTTAAAAACTTTATTTTGAGCATAAATTTTACAAATAATTTTTGCAAACATTTACAAAATGTGAAAATCATTTTGCAAAGATTTTTGAACTAGTATAAATAGATTATTCAAAGTATTTCTACAACAGTTTTAAAAATAATTTCAAACTTGATTTTCAAAATTTTATTAAAACAAATGAAAAAGATTTTTGCAAAAGTTTATAAAAGACTTTTACAATGGTTTGAAAATATTTTACAAAAAGTTTTCCAAACAATTTTCAAAAGATTATTTAAGTCATTTTACAACAATTTTCAAATCATTTTGCAAAACATTTTTAAATTGGTTTATTAATCATATTAAAAAATAAAAAATAAAATAATTTATACATTATTAGGTATGCATTCTTTACAGTTGATAGATCGTATACCTATATCCATGTAGTATATTAGACATATTATTAAAAAATGAATGTACGAGTTATGGCTAGAGTAAATACAATATATATACAACCTCCCTATACTTAGATTGAGTTATGCACTCATAGCGATTAAAGAGAGAAATGAAGACATAACTCGTGTTGAGTATAGGAAAGATTATACTACAATAACTAAAGAATAAGATGTCGATCATCACCCTATACTTAGGATCAAATAATCCTAAGTGTAACAAACTTTATACAAAATGAGGATGACCATGGAACAGAATGTAGAAATTAATGGGCTCGGTTTGTCCCCCTATACTTAGGGTAAAATATCACTAAGTATAGACCGAGTTTCAAAAAGTGGAGAGACAACTGAGAGAATCGGAGAATGAATAATAAATAACCTGAATGGACTCACCTCTCCTGTACTTAGGACGAAGCGTATCCTAAGTATATAACAAATGGATTAGGTGAGTGCAATACGGAAGAATGAAAGAATCAGATAATTGAAATGAAAAGAAGAAAACAAAAAAATCAATCAAAGATATTTTGAGAGGCATTGTCTGGCTCTACTGATGTTGCATCTTGGAAGTCTTCTTCAAAATCAACTTGAACAGATCAACAATGACCACGAATGTGTCGTAATCTAAATATGGCTTTAGCAACTGGCCATTGACGATAAATAGTTATGCATCAAGTGACAATTCCGGTATAAAAACATTTTCATTGTCGTGCACAATTTTGACTCTGTAGGTCCTGTCCATTTACTCATCAATTTTCCTGGAAAAATATTCAATTTCATGTTGACTAACCAAACTTTCTATCTAGGTTCGACGGTCTTTCTTCTGATATGCGTGTCGTGCAAGCGTTTGACCTTTTCTTTGTACATCAAGCTATTGTCATACACCTAATCTCTGAATTCCAGGAGCTTGTTCAGATCCAATTTTCTTTACTTACCACCTTTCTATGAGTCGATATTACATATATTTACTGCCCTGGGTCACTTGTGAATTAGCTCTACAGTCAGATGTTATGGTTTTCCATTCAGAAGATTATATTGTGACATGACTAAAGAAGACTTGCAGCTTTGTATTCTCAGAGAACTGAATCCAGGAGTTGTGAACATTTCTTTATGTCTGAGCTCACAAGTTTCTACAGGATCATCTTGATTTCTTTGTTTGATAATTCATATATGACACTTGTCTGAGTATTATAAGGAAATGCTTGAATAGTGTGGTCCACTAGAGGCCACATTGCATTATCTTTTTTGCCATTCTGCTTCCAGAATGGTGTCCACCAGATTCGAGCATATAGCAATGCTTGAGGACATTTGTGTACTCCTCCTAAGGAATACACTAACGCCAAATGCAATCTTCCCCTTCCCTAAATAAGTATGGGTCTTTTAATTGGTAAAAATGAATATCAAACATGAATTTTTCCATACTGATTCTCGTCCAATCTTGTGGAACTACCCCAGAGACGAGGTAGTTCACAATATAAACAAACCACGGGAGAGACCCATTGTTGTGGATGGATTCATCAGGGAAGGTCTCTATGATCGACACACTTCTCAGATGAGTATCTTTGCATTTTATTATAGACAGATGATCTGCTACAACATTCTGAACTCCATGTCCAGCTCTGTTTTTAAAATCAAATTCTTGGAGGAGAAGGATCCACCTGAGTAGACATGATTTGACATCCTTCTTCTACTATAGGAATCAAATATCAGAGTGGTCAGTGAAAACAATAACTTTTGATGTAAGAAAATAGGATCTGAATTTCTCTAAAGTAAAATAACTGCCATCAATTATTTCTCTGTAACTATATAATTTCAACGTGCTTCATCGAGTGTCTTGCTGGCATAGTGAATGGCTTAGGGCAAATTTTCTCTTATTTGGCCTAATACAATTCAAACTACAAAATCGGATGCTTTCCGTCATGATATCAAATGGAAGAGACCAATCAGGTGGATGTAGGACTGGAAAATGAGTGACTAGTTCTTTCAGCTGATAGAATGATTGGATAACATTTTGATCAACAATAAACTCGATCTCCATGCAAGAAAAGCTACGTAAGAGGTCGAGCGAGCAAGTCTTCTGAAGTCCTTGATGAGTCTTCTATAGAAACCAACATGACCCAAGAATGTCCTCACATTATTTACATTCTGAGGTGGATCTAATTTGGCAATTACATCCAACTTTTCTGGGTCGTGTCGTCTTCCATGCATTGGTTGGAAAGGATATCGCCCAATACAATTCCTTTTGTGACTAGCAAGTGGCTCTTCTCTCATGATAATACCAAATTGACTTCATTACACTTTTACAGTACTCTGTTTAGGTACACGAAACTATAATCAAAACTGACACCATAGATTAAGAAATCATTCATGAAAACTTTGAGAAAACTCCCGACCATGTTGGCAAAATTGACAAGCATGCACTGTTGGAATGTGGCAAGGGTATTGCACAATCCAAAGGGCATTCTTCAAGAATAAGTGTCGAATGGGTAGGTGAAGGTTGATTTTATTGGTCTTCAGAGCGATCGCCACCTAGTTGTATCAGGAATATACATAAAAAAAGCAGAAGAATTCTTTCCCATCTAATCTCTCAAGAACTTGATCAATGAATGGAAGAGTGAAGTGGTCATTCTTAGCAGTTGAATTCATGTGGTAGTAGTCAACACAAACACACACACAGACACACACACACACACCGAGATGTAGGTACTCGGATAATGATCTATTCTCCTTGGTTGTTCTTAACCACAACGAGACATGGTTTTTTTGGAGCAACATGCATGGGGCTCGCCCATTTTGAATTGGAGATGGGATAAATAAAGCCTATTTCACACCACTCATGATTTTCATCATAACTACGTCCTGAAGATTATGGTCCAATCTTCTTTGGAATTCTTGAGCAGTTCGTAGTCATCTTCAAAATAGATGTGGCGTGAAAACAAAGCCGGATTTATCCCGTAGAGATCCGATACTTTCCAACCAAGTGCCTTGTGGTTTTTCTCTATAACCTCGAGAAGTTGAGATTTGTGATCCAGAGTCAGCATGTTCTTGATGATGACCAGATAAATGTTCTCATCACCCGCAAGGAATGCATACTTCAGACTTGTTAGAATCTATTTGAGTTTAGGTAATTGCGGAGTCTGCTCCGCAGACACTTCAGAAATTGTTTTGGTAGATGGATGATATATTGGATTCAATGAGGTGTAGTCCATCTCTGTCACTATTGGCTCTAATAATAATGTTCTGAGTATATCTATAATGAATTCTCCATGTTTGGTATGGAATGAATTTTCTTCAAACAAGGTAATCACTGATTCTGATTTTGTATCTATCTCCTAGTGGACGGGAGAGCACGGATTGACTGTGCTTTCTATGTCCTCCTCTAAAGAGAGGGTTTCCTGGGTCAAAATATCATTCAAAGAAAGTTGTTGATCACTAATATTAACAATGTCAGACTTCGGCTGCTGGTTGTGCTCTACCTTCAATAGATGCAGCTTTCGACTTGCTGATCATATCCATAGTGACTCGGTCACTGAAGGAGCAAATTGTAATCTTCTCACCCGTAGTCAATGTTCACTTCAACACTTCGAAAGAAATGGTTGACTGAGAATTATGGGGGTCTAGAGTAAAGGTGCAGGAGAGTCTATGTCTAGGACCACAAAATCTATAGGGATGCGCATGTCCTGCACAATTATGATAATATCTTCTAATAAACCCATGGGTTTCTTGATAGATCTATTCACGACTACAAGATCATGCGGGTAGGATTAAGTGGTCCAAGCACAAATTCTGTAAGCAATTACGAGGGCATGTGGTTTATAGAAGAGCTATTATCAAGTATAGTTCGCTCAAAAACCTGATCAAATATATGGCATCTGATGAGAGGTGCTCCCTTGTCTTTCTTTTAACATGGAGATCACTAATAGAATTTACAATGGTCATGGTTGAAATGTGTTTTTCTCCTCGATTGCGCCTATTTTTGCAGCTCTGATGCTTAGAGGTACATGTCTATTCCAAATAATTCTTCACAGCTTGCATGTATTCCATGGCCTTCATCAATGGAATTTTCAACATAAGATTTTCAATAATTTCAATAATGCAAGGGTCATACAATGTATTTTTCAAACTTTTGATTTTTGTTGTTTTCATTGTTTCAGGAAAAGGAATATTCACAAGAGAAAATGCATTATTAACAATATAATTTTGTACAACTACTTTTCTAGAAGATAATCCACCATTCAAAATAGGCAAAATGTATCTACATGAGCTTCGACTTCGTTGGACCATGCTGGAATTACTACCGGGGCTGGCTCCTCCAGAGTTGGTCCTTCTTTGCTTTGGCTCTTAATTTCTTTTTGGATTTTTTGTTGAGTTTTTGATGTTTGCAATGTCTTGCTACTCTTGAGAGTTACTACATGAGACGACCTAAAATCTGAAATATCTAAATCTTCGAGACCATATGTGATATTATAAACCTCATGTTCTATATGTTTGAAATTGTTGGGGATGTCCTCGACCTGTGCTAGATTTGGAGTTTTTGTGGCATTGAGGTCATCGAGCTTTTGACTCATCTCTACTAGGCCTTTGAAAGTTGGGTCAATCAGTCGAAAGCGAGGTTCACAAGAGCTACCTTAGATGATTCAGCATACTGTCAATGCTGGGAGTGATACTACAGAGGTTGTTAATGGGAAAAATGAGAGTTGTAATGAGGTGGGAGTTGCTGCTGATGAAATTGAGGAGGAGGGAGATACTAGTTATGCTGAGAAGCCACACAATTATGATGCGGCTGGAACTATTGGTACAATGGCTTCTAGTAGTTCTAACTCTAATTGTTCTAATATGGTGGATATTGTTGTTAGAGAGCTTGTTGCTCTGGACAAACCTCCCACCAGAGGGTTGGTGATACGACCTGATAGTAGAGGACTGACCCTGATGTTATTCGCCTGGACGGGCCAATTGTGCATCGTTGTTCCAGATGTTGTTCACTTCATGGATTTAGGGTGTTGGTGGGAAAATTAGAACTATACATGATGGTTGGGTGGGGCTCAGGTTGGTATACTATAATCTGTTGTAACAGTTGTTGTGGTGACTAGTCAAGTGCTTGCACGTAATATAAATGTCGGACCTGAGGCTGACCTAGACTCAACTAAGACTGATGTGGCAATGATGGATCTTTCATCTTAGTAGGAATAATGGTTGCCAGACTCTCTGAATGTATGACATTGATGGTGCTAACCAATATCTCATGCTTCAAGGAAATTTTATCCATCTTGTCCAGGTTTTGTATCATTTATTCGATCACAAACAACTTCTCAAGATCATGTGATATCTTCTCAATGAAATCGACTTTGGACAGGTGGCTCCCGATGATGCTGAGATTGGAGCTCTCATCCATGTCCACTTCGTTGGATGCTGCCATAATGATAGGCATGTGGTGGGTTTGGGGCTGTCTCCGATAAGATCAGGACGAAGACAAGGTGGCCTCTCCTTCGGCCATTTCTTCGAAAATTTTCCAGACAATATCTTCATCTTGGTTGAAGTGAGAGCCACCACATACGACATCTACTAGCCTCTGACTTTTTGGAGTCTATCCCCCAAAGAAATGTTGGACAAGACTAGTGCGAGGAATGTCATGGTGGGGGCAGCTCTCCTATAAATATCCGAACCTCTCCTATGCTTCATGAATGGACTCGTGTAGTCCCTAGGAGAAGTTATTGATTTGGGCTAGCATATGATTTAGACAACTGATGAATCTCCTTTTCATCACCTTATTCTCTTATTTTGTCCTTTAATCCCTAGCTAAATGCATTTATATAGCATTTATTTGTGCAAAATAACTTCAATTATTGATTTATATATTGTATGAAATATTGTATTCAATGCCAAATTAAGGAATAAAGAAAAGAAAAGAAAATGAAATGAAATACCGAAGGTATTGAAAGACACTAAACCTCAAGACTAAGTCAAGAATTGACTTGGTCGACTATAAATAAAGTCGGGGGAGATAAGGACCAATAATTGCACAAAAACCTAATTTTTAATTCATCAATAATAGGTTTTTGGGACCTATTTTCCCTATTTTTATTCCTCAACTCAATCAACCTTGACATGAAACTTGTACTTAAAAATACAATGAAAAAATTATTTCATTAAAAAATACCTGGGACACAAAGTAGAAAAAGCCGCAAAGAAAACTTTCCAGAGTTGTGTCTTCTCCATATAGAGTCAAAATTGACTAAACTCGCTTTATTGTTTATATTAAATTATTTATTTAATGAAGGTAGTTTTATTCAAATTGGAGTTAATAATTGTGCAAAATACATGTATATAATATTCCATATATTTATTCATTATATTTTTCATTTTCTTATATTTTATAAATTTGCAAATAGTATTCAAAATACATGTACATTGTAAAAATAAATTAAAATCATGAAAAAATAATAAAATAATATGCTTTGATATATAGGTAAAGAATACCTATAATATACCTATATAATATATAATATTTATTTCAATAAATAAATAACTTTTGAAAAAAAATATGCAGATATGTATTTGATGAATCTCCATTTCATCACCTTTATTCTTTCATGTTGGCCTTTAAATCCAAGATAAATACATGTATAGATCATTATTTCACATAAATTAACACTCATTATTTATTGCGTAAATATTGTATAAAATACATTGTTTAAAGCAAAAATTAAAGAATAAAGAAAAGAAAAGAAAAATAAATAAAATGCCAAAGGTATTTTATGACCCCAAATCTCGAGACCTAGGCATCATGATGACCGGATCAATAAGGAATAAAGTAGGCGGAGGTAAGGGTTAAAACTCAATAAAAATCCTAATTAATATTCCCTCATAATACACATTTGGGACCCATTTTTATTATTTATTATTTACACCTAAAATAAAGAATCTTTCTACATAAAAGTTATAGATAAAAATATATAGAAAAATACAAAATTGATTTCTCACAAAAATAATATATAGTGTCCATTTTACACTCAGAATAAACTTCCAAAATCCAAACTTCCCAAATCCATATCTTCTCCATAAAAAATAAAAATGCATCAAAGTCACCTTTAATAGTATATAACTTTTAATTAGTTACTTAATGAAGTTGGTTTCATTTAATTTGGAGTAAAGACGCAAAAGCTAGGTTTTGGACCCCCATTGTACTATATGTCCGGATAAAATATTCATTTTATCTTTATTTTTTATATTATTTTTAATTTTTATATTTTTATAAAGGGCTTAATGGGGCTGCCCCCGGGCGGCAGCCAACATGGCTGCCCCACCCCATTTTTTTGTCAATTTTTTTATTTTTTTAAAATATCACCATGTATATTCGTCTCTATATCCCTCCTATATGCCATTCGAATTTCGTTAGAAACAGAGACTCCTACTGCCTCCATCTAGACAGGGTCGATTTGAAAAATCCTGTGACCGTTAAAAAAATGGCGTCTGGATGGATGACATAGGAGCCTCTATTTCTAACGAAATTCGAATGGCATATATGAGGGATATAGGGATAAATAAACATGGTGATATTTTCTATAAAATAAAAAAATTTTGCGAAAAATGGGGTGGGGGCAGCCAACTAGGGGGCAACCCCATTTTTCCCTTTTATAAATATTATTCATATAATATGTACATAATTAAGATAAAAGAAAACCATTAAACTTGACTGAAATAAATAAGTGTATAGAATATACAGATGAATATACTACACATAAAACTATATAATAAATACATCTATTTATTTAAGTGTACATATTATATCAAAAAAATAAAACAAAAAAATTTATATATTTTTAAGTAAGTTATAAATAAATAAATTAAGTATATAAAATAATAAAATTAAAAATACAAAATAAAGTAAAATAAGCTATATGTAGGAAAATATACCTATTACTATACATGTAAATACTAACTTATAATAAATAGCTCCATAAAAATAAATAAAAATATTAATTAATTATTAATTAAATACTATATAAAATAACAAACATTTTTTATTTTATACCCTAAAATTAATTCATTACCTATTTATTCTCGATTTTTCCAATAATTTCCCCCTTGGATTTTTCTGGTTGGTCCTTGTGGACCAACCAGAAGCAAACCCTAGTTGTCCTGGGTCAACTCCCCTACCTCCATCTGCATGGCATGCTAGACATCAATCAAGCTATCTTCTCGCATTTTCCTGTTTTGATCTATTGATTTTTTGTTGTTGATTCCTTCACGAAAAACCCTCTACGATCTACCCTTAGTCAGGCCAGAACTTTTTTGAAGTCAAAGGTTCCTCGATTCAAGCAGAAACCCTAATCTAATAGGTCCTCATCATCGTGTCTATAAATAACCCCTTTCTCCTTCCTTCTCATTTTTGATCCCTCTTCGATCCCCAAATCTTTTGTCCCTGCATGTGTGTGTTCCCGGTGACATAGCGTGCATCCCCCAGGAGTCAGGTGGTGCAAGGAGGAGGAGATGAGGTCCAAGGTATTGCTCCAGCGAGGACTCTGCTCCCTGGTTTCCAGGTAATAGCTGCACATCTTTTACCCATTTCTAGGTAGATTTAGTCTTTGTTTTTTAGCTTCCAGTATTTTATTTTATCCTTCGATCAATAGTTTAGCTCAAATTTTAAAATAAAAGATCGTTGGAGCTCTATGCTCCGACCATGTTTTACCGTGACCCTGGACCTGTGCCGACCGACTATTTCACGCCCACTTCATTACCCATTGTGTGCTCCATCTTTTCCCATCTGGACCAACTTGATCCTCTCTGGATCAGCGAATCAGAGCTTCTCCTCCACCTTACGTCAAAGCTCCTCATTCACCTCCATTATTGTGCTACACATCTTCAAAGCGGGTCGAGACGAATCGCCTCGAGGCCATGAACTTTCTTTTGTAGGAAATAGGCGCTAAGAACCCTAGTAGGGTCGGTTCTGGAGCAGAAGGAGGCTTCTAGGTGCCGAGAGCATCATGAGCTCACGGTCTCTCCCCAACAAGGCCAGGACCCTCTTGTCGATACCATTTGATATAAGACCCTTCAAGAAAAATCATGAGCCCCTCAACGAAGCAACAGGTGGATGGAGCGAGGAGCAGTGCACGATCAAAGGGAGAATAGGGGGTTGTTCTTCCTTGTTCTTTCTTTGCCTTTTAAGAGGGTTGGATCTCATGTGCGGCCCAGATCTAATATGGGACGTTGATGTCATACGAAGTGGTATCCAGCCTCAGTCGCCCGATGCTCTTAAGTATGCCTATGTTGCGCACCCATGACTATCCGACCACAAGCAATATGGTGGTAAATTTCATCGATGCCCACTGCCTTTGTGTATATTTTTATTTAATATTTAAATTTAGGTCTGAAGTGTAAATAATAGTGGTTAAATTGCATGAACCCCCTTGCATTTTTGTGTATTTGTATGTATATCCGTGCTTTCTCACCTTACGTGGACCCTCTGCGTGAGGTTTTTTTGCAACCATACCCCTGCGGATTTTTGTAATTATAATTAGATGTATATGACGTGTTAAAATTTGTGGATACATTATAAAGAGGACCTTGAATGGTTTGTATATTGTAAATATGCCCCTTCCAGATGTTTTTAAATTAAATATTCCTGATTAAATTGCACATTAGTCCCTGTATTTTTGTTTCAGGGTTTCGAAATTCATGAAAACTTTACTATATTTGCAAAAGGTCTCTGCTTGTATTCATTTTTGTGTGTGTTACTCTAATTTTTTTAAATATCATATGTGCTTCAAATATTATCCAAAAATAGGATAATGTACCTGTATGTGTGGTCTTTCATGATATATTTTTGTTTTTTGCGTTTTCCACAGATTTCCTTACTCAGTAAAAATCAAAGGAGCATGCTTTATTCCATGTCTAAATAAAAAAATCCCAAAAAATATTAACCTTCACCAAAAATTCCCAAAAAATTACCTATAGTATATTATGGTATTTTATCGCTTCAGACTAAAAAATCCCTAAGAATAGAAAAAGGAAATGATAAAAAAATAAAATGCTCCAAAATATTATAAAAAATATAAAAATTCCTCCAAAATTCGAAAAATATTTGTTTCTGTTTGATAATTTTATTTATATATTATTACATATGAAAATTAGTTTTGAGAAATTTAGACTTTATTTACTATTTGTAAATCTCAAAACAATTCAATCGATTTATTTAATCCCTATTCTGGGATATTTTTGACTTTCGAAAACACATAAAAATTAACAAACATAGCCATAAAATCACAAAAATAGTAGAAAAGCATGAAAAAACAAAAAAACATTCTATTTCACAAATTTTAATTAATTTTTATCTATATTTATTGCTATAATACCCTATATTGTATAAATACATGCAGATATATTTGATATTATTTCTAGTATTATTATAAAAACCTTCTAAACATTTAACAAAATATATATTTTATATCTTATATAATCAGGACTAAATTTATTAATATTTTCTGATTTTTGTATATTTATTATATTTATATAGTCCTTACATCATATATACATTATTACAATTTATATATTCATATACCATTGCATATATATAATATTATATTTAAATTAAAAATAAAATAAAATAAAATATAAAAAAATCAAATAAAAATGTAAAAACCAAAAACCCACACAAGAAAGACACTTGTGTATATAATTCATTTTTTATTAGAAATAGTCATTACCTAGTTTGCTCTCAGTTGTTCGACCTCTACATGCTTGCACTGCACATCTTTGTTTATAGAGTATAATAAATTATACTTCACATTTTGTCATTCATTGATTAATTATATAATGTGGGTACTTGTCTAAGTACGAGATTTCTAGTGGGTCTCCTCAACGACACCTCATCTTCGCTTCTCAAGGAGGATATTCTTAGACCCGAAGGAGATCCCTACTCAACAAATGGCACCACTGACGAGGAGCATCATGTTTGTAGCCTAGTTTTTGCATAATTTTCTTTTGACTTATTTGTTGTGTACATACTTTGTTTACTTGTTCTTACTTGTACATATTTTAGCTCTCATTTCATTGTACATATTATTTGATTATTTGCACTAATACCTCTCTTGTTGTGTTTGATGCGAGGGCCCACTATGTGAGGATGACTTCTTTGGAGTCGATGCAACCAAGCAAGGTGGAGACTGGCCTTCGTGCCCTGGGCAGTAGGAGACGTATCAAGCACAAAAAGGAAGACACTTAGCATAAATGATAGCTTAGGATTTCAATTTATTTTGATAAGTGATTGATTCATTTATTTATTAATTGTAATAATGTTTGGACTTAGACACTTGTTCACCAACGAGGTCTACTGCTCGGGTGTCTGTTCACCTATGGACTTCGTCGTGATTTCTAGAGTTTTTATCACCTTTCTTTTATTTGTTTTCCGATGTTTTAAGTTTTCCGCATTTTTTCTAGTTGTTTTGTGTGCATGGAGCCCCTAGATATAGGACTACTTGTATCGGTACATAGGTCCAAACGCTAATAAGAATCATGTTCCTATAGTCTTTTACTTTTGGATCTAGTCAAATTAATAATTGTCAACTATTTGGACATGAACTCATGCGTCGAGAGAGACACCATACAGTGCTAGCAGGATCCGTTGTGACGAGTGTAGAGGTCTCTCCAAGGCCGAACTCTCAGGTTGATTTCTAAGTAAGTGACATTGATTCTTTGCTATTAATAGTAGCTTATATTTAGGGTGATTTTTCGATTGCATACCGTCATGTAGACAGGTTTAAAAATTCTTTTTTGCCTACCACGTGGAGAGAGCAGGGAAGCACTATAAGTCCTCTAACTCTACATGCATTATTAGATTCTATGGTGAGATTTCCAACATTAAATCGACTTGCACGGTTTTTTCACTATCTCCTTCTGATTTTGAGAACCTAAGACTAAATTGAGAATTCAAAAAATTGGTTGGTGCTTGTATGCCAAATACCCAAAAAAAGTGAAAACCCAAAAATATAAAACCTGTGGAATGCTAAATAGACTTTGACCTTAATTTAAATCTTTGATGGACTTCATTGCTTTGGGTTCAAAAAGCCCTCACTGTTTTTAGGTATTTTAGGAGGGGACCAAAACCCCCCTCATGAGCAAGACGCGACCTGTTAAGGATTAGAGCCAAAAACCCATATGTAATTGCCTCATGTATCGTCTAGATCTTCAGAGAATGGTGTTTCTACAATACATGGACGAGTAGGACCTGGTCAACGATGATGTTCTCACCTTATGTAGAACGTCGACCTTATCTAAAGTACCGAGGTTAGGCCACGTTCTCACAGATGTGTCTATCTCTTTGTCTCGCTTCGAGGAGGGCCTTACACGCTCACGGGTGATTCTGTTGTGAGCAAGGTCCGAAGTTGCGGTTTTTCCTATCGGCTTCCTCTCTCTCTCATTCTTTGGCAGAGTAGGTATCCATGAAGGTTTCAAGGACCTTAAAAAGTGTAGACTACATGTTACAAAGGAGGAGGACAAGTACAAGATACTTTTTTGGCAGTACTCTTGCTCCTATAGGGTTAACATCTAAGGATTTGTTAGAAGATATGCCTGAAATAAGAACTCTGAAAATAAAAAGATAAAAATAGCTGATCCTCTATGACTTCACATGTGTAAAGTTGGTGAACCCAATTTTGTATTGTGTATTGTATGGATCTTGATTAATGTTCAAAGATCAAGTCCCGCGCAATTGCGCAAATTTTATCTTTTGTGTTCCCTCTTTGACCCCCTGCTCGTTTTGAGCTTTTCTACTGTTTTGCATTCCTTTTTATTCATCGTTGACTATTGTATCATTCCTCATTGATCGATCCTTCTTTTGGTCTAGAATGTTGATCCATGGATTGGCTAGTCAGGACTCCGCTGACACCTACATCGATTCCATGGAATCGACATAGTCAAATAAATCGACGTGATTCCTGAGAACCTGGTTTGGACCATGTGAACCGATCTCCATACTCATTGTCTCCTTTCCACTTTCCTTATTTCCTAATAAATTGAGACCACTCTTGTCCCACTTCTGTCTATTGCAAATAGTGGTCCATTTCAATCAACATCCTTTACTCCATTCACAACTTTCTGAGACTGTCCTTTATGTCAAACACATCACTTCAACTGGTATTTCATGTCATAATGGTATGATTGTTATACCTCTTACGTTGCATATAGAACTCATATCTAGATCCCAATTCATATATTATTCATCAGATTCAGACTCAGAGATGGCTCCTCAGTGAGAAGGGAAAGGGATAGGACAACAACCACCCCAGCCAGAGTAGACCCAAGCACCTGATCATAATCAAGTGAATGCTCAATTGTTTGCTTCAATCCAAGCCATCACGCATTGGCTAACTGAGCACACATTAGTGTAGATTGCATTATTATACATTCTTAATGATATGAGGATCAGTCCCAGAGGAGGAGGGGATGATATTGCCCGTGATGATCACAAAGAAGATGGGCCAAGGAATGAGAACCCTAAACCCATGCTGAAAGAGACTTACAATCCTGGATACAACCAGATGATCGAGTTGAATCACATCCCCTCGGTGCATGCTCACTTTGTGCTTAAGCCTCAGTTCCTTGCTCTTCTTCTCACTTTCCACGGGAATACTAATGAGGAACCATACATTCACCCGTAGCAGTTCTCTTACATCTTTCGAACCACACACCAACCTAACATCCCATTAGGCGTAGTCAATATTACTGCATTTCACATTAGTCTCTAAGATAAAGCCCTGTATTGGGTCAACTATTTGGGGAAGGTCGTGAAAACCTGGGAGGAACTTAAGTCTACGTTCCCTCACAAGTTTTACCATCTCGGACAGTTTAAATAGATGCAAGCCCGGATAAGCAACTTCTCCCAGGCAAACCACGAGTCGATTCATGAAGCATGGGAGCGATTCATAGACCTACAGGAGAAATACCCACACCATGAGATACTAAAAACTAGCTTTGTCCAACACCTTTTCAGGGGTATAAATATAGAAATTTAAAGATTAGTTGATGATACCAGTGGGTGATCTCACTTTAATAAGGATAAAGATGTAGTCTGGCAGATTTTTGAAGAAATGGCTCAAGGAGAGGCCACCCACACATCATCCTATGCTTACTAGAGACAACCTCAGGTCCTCCACAAGCCAGTCCACACGGTAGCACCTCATGAGGCCGAGAGAGATGAAATCGCAAACCTCAGCATCATTGTGGTCCATCTCTCCAAGGTTGATATCATCAAGATGCAATCACAGGATCTTGAGAAACTAGTCATGATCGAGCAAAGAACCCAACATATGGACAAGTTAGATTAGATCACCAAGCAACTGGAGTTGCTGGAGTGTACCATCAATGCCTGCCAGTCAACAGCTCCACCGTCTGAGACTCCAACTGAGGAGAAAGAAGAACAACCCACGCAGCATCAGCCTCAGCCCAGTCCACAACAGTCGGCGATCCAACATGTGTACTACATGCATACTCCTGACCAGGCACAGCAGCAACAACAATTGGTGGTTTACCAATTACAAGTATAGTCTCCTTATGATCCATTCTCTTCTCTACTGCCTCTCATTCAAGAGATGAATGGTGTTTGGTCGAACGACATGCAACTATCTCGTCCAAGCAAACCTCAACAGGGTCAGCCTGCAAATTCTCACCCATTCCCTCATCATCGAGGAGGTTGATTTGTCCAATATCACCAGCAGCCTCAGTACCACTAGTCTCCATAGTATCATAATAATTGGATATAGTGCCAGCAGTACCAGCAGCCACAGTACCGCCCGTACCAACCTTACCATTTGTATGAGGCTGCACTGCAATAGTAGTATCCTTGTCCTCACTACCATCATCAGTAACAACTTCCTCCACCTCAGCAATAGTATCAACAACACACCTCAAACTACCAGCCACCACCACAAGAAAAAAATGACAAAAACCAGAAAATGAAAAAAAAAACAATAAGATGATCGCAGTCAAAGTGAATACTTGCCAGCCATGGAGGAGCCAGCCCCAATAACCGATCCGGCACCAATCGATAGAGCGGAGACCACAGTTTTTGGATGTCCACCCCTAGCTCCAGCTTGTACATCTTTTTGTAGCACGGTTGTACAAAATGTTATGGACATGAATTCTAATATAAATAAAAACATTACTTTTGATTTCCATTCTATACGTATTCCTTTTCTTCATGTAATAGTAAAATCCAAAAAAATATAAAACGAAAAAATGCATTATCTGATCCAGGTATTGTGGATATTTTTGAGAACTTGGGTTTTGAATTACCCTTGCTGAAAACCATGGAATATATGCCCGTTATAACAAAGGGTTTGAAGGAAGCATGCAAAAAAAGTATCGATCAAACCACAATAATAGACACAACATAGTAGATAAGCACGTCCTCACCATGGTTACAGTTGCAGCCATCAACAATCTCCTAGAGAAAAAGTCTGACAAAGGAGCACCTTTGATCAGATGCAAGATTTTTGACCACCTCTTCAAGCGAACCCTCCTTGATTGTAGCTCTTCCATCTATCTTATGATCTCCTCATTGCTGACAGAATTTGGGTTTGGGACCACTCAAGCCGACACACAAAATCTTTTAGTTTATTGATCGATCAATCAAGCAACCTCAAGGTTTATTGGAGGACTTTGTCGTAACGGTGCAGGACATGGATTTTCTTGTTGATTTTATGTTCCTTGATTTGGAATCCCCTGCATCATTACTCCAGACCCCGATTACTCTTGGTCTGACATTCTTGTGAACTACATAGTCCTTGGTTGACTATGTGAGTGGGAAGATCATGTTTTGCTCAGGTGGTAATAAAGTCATAATGGATATGGTCAGTGAACCAAAGGTCATGTCTAAAAAAGATCAAGCATAATTGTCTGAAGCAGATAGTGAGTTTATTGCAGAGATCATAGATACAGAATTATCTTTAAACAATAAATGGGTTCGGGAAATCCTCTCTCCAGAGGAGGACATGGATAGCACAATCGATAGGTGACTAATAAGCGGGCCAACTAAGAACCAGAATTAAAGCTACTTCTGGTAGGCCTCAAGTATGCTTTCCTTACCGGTGCAGAGAAGATGTATCTGGTCATCATCAGCAAAAGGCAGACCTCAGATTAGGAATTTCGACTACTTGATGTTCTAGAGAAAAAATGCATGGCACTTGGTTGGCATGTATCAGACCTTCGAGGGATAAATCCACCTCTATGCTCACACCACATCTATTTTGAAGAGGATGCCAAGCTGTCTTGAGAATACATAGAAGACTGAACCCCAACTTGTGGGGCATCATCCTGAAAGAGATCATGAAATGGTGTGACACAGGCTTTATTTATCCCATCTCCGACTCAAAATGGATGAGCCCCTTGCATGTGGTTCCAAAGAAATATGGGCTCACCATGATTACCAATTAAACAGGAGAGGAGAATTCTACTTGAGTACCAACATTCTGACGTGTAGGTGTTGATTATCGCCATCTAAATGCAACAATAAAGATGGATCACTTCCCCTTGCCATTCATTGATCAAGTTCTAGAAAGATTGGTCGACAAGGGAGTTCTTTTGCTTTTTGGATGCAAGTGGCAATTGCCCTAGATGACAAAGATAAGACTACTTTCACTTGCCCATTCGACACCTATGCTTTTTGGAGAATGCCCTTTGGTTTGTGCAGTGCACCTATCACATTCCAGTTGTACATGCTTGCAGTTTTCACCGATTTGGTTGGCAGTTTTCTCGAGGTACTTATGGATGAATTCTCCACCTATGGTGATAATTTTGATTCTTATCTTGAGCACCTAGATAGAGTACTTCATAAATGTTAAGAAGTCAATCTCATACTGGTATGGGTAAAGAGTCACTTTATGGTCACTGAAGGGATAGTACTTGGCCCTATTGTTTGTAAGTATGGCATGGAAGTCGACCCATCAAACGTGGATGTGATCGCCAATCTCGAGCCACCTCAGAAATATCATAAATATGAGGTCATTCCTGGGGCATGTGGATTTCTACATATACTTCATCAAAGATTTCAGATACATCGGCCGACATCTAACTGAATTATTGTGCAAGGAGACTAGGTGTCTAATGTTGATCAGCAGGTTCTCCTTTCTTTCAATCAGCTGAAGGAGCTAATCACGCAACCTCCAGCCCTACAACCAATGTATTGGTCTCTACCCTTTGAGATCATGACAGATGTTTCAAATTTTGTAATTGAGGCTGTGTTAGGATAGACGAAAGACAAAGTACCCTACGCCATTCACTACGCCAGCAAAACATTAGACAAAGCTCAATGAAATTACACTATTACAGAGAAAGAGTTACCCACTGTGGTTTTCACCCTCGACAACTTCAGATGATATCTTCTTGGATCTAAAGTCACCAACTATACTAACCACTTTGTTATCAAATACTTAAAATAGAAAAAGGACACAAAGTCCAGATTGATCAGATGGATCCTTATCCTCCAGGAGTTCGATATGGAAATCAAAGATAACCTCGAGTTCAAAATGTGGTAGCAGATTAACTCTTTAAAATTGAGCATCAAGAACCTCTATTTAGCGGGGCACCCATCACAGACACCTTTCCTTAAGAGATGATGCTTACCATGGATTCTCTCCCTTGGTATGTTGATATTATGAACTACCTCATCTCGAGTGTAGTCTCACAGGACTAGATGAATATCAAGAAGGACAAGTTCTTGTCCACAATCCATTTCTACCAATGTGAAGACCAACTCTTATTCAGGGAAGGAGCAGACTTCATTTCGAGTCGATGTTTCCCTCAGGAGGAGCATCATAGTGTCCTCCAGCATTGTCACTCACTCAAATCTGGTGGAGACCATTCTGGTGTTATAACAACGATGGAAGTATTGTAGTGTGGCCTTTGGTGGCCCACACTATTAAATGATTCAGCAACATATGTCAAAGGCTGTCTTGACTGTCAGAAAATGGGAGGAACCATCACAACTAAATATTCTATGCCCCTGAAATTCATTTAGATTTAAATGTATTCGATGCTTGAGGCATCGATTTTATGGGTCCCTTTCCCAAAAGTCAAGGGTTTGAGCACATCCTTCTTGTCGTTGACTATGTGATTCTTTAGGTTGAAGCTATTCCGACTCGAGCCACAGACAACCGTACAATTTATCGATTTTTGAGAGAGAACATTATTTCACTATTCATAATACCAATGATTTTGATATCAGATGGAGGTAGCCACTTCATAAATAAAGAGGTCAAGAAATTAACGAAAGAGTACGACATAGAGCACAGAGTCACTTCTCCTTATCTCCCTTAGACCAATGGCATGGCAGAACTATCCCACAAAGTAATGAAGATAATTATGCAGAAGCGTGTGAGGCCAGACAGAAAGAACTAGTCCCAACTCTTGGACTCTGTCCTTTGGGCATATAGAACCGCCTATAAGTCTCCTTTGGGCATGTCTCCCTTTCATCTTGTATATGGAAACCTGTGCCATATGCCCATTGAATTAAATCATAAACCATTATGGGCATGGAATCATTGCAACTTGTACTCACAGAAAGCTGGTCAGTAAAGAAAAGGGGATCTGAATATACTCTTGGAATTTCAAGATTATGTGTATGATAACATCTTGATGTACAAGAAAAATGTTAAATGCTGTCATGACCGGCACATCAGATGAAAGACCTTCGAGACTGGATATAAAGTGTGGTTATTCGATGCAAAGTTGAAGTTATTCCCGAGTAAATTAAAGAGTAAATGGATATAGCCATTCAGGTGCATTACAATGGAAGCATTGTGATATCAGAATTGTCATTTGATGCACAACCATCTGTCGTCAATGGTCAGTTACTGAAGACGTTCCTTGAGAATGACACTCTCCTGGTCGTTGTCGACTTAGTCCATGTTATCCACAATGATGCATACTCTACAACAACATCATCCAAAGATTCAGATAATGTTCTGATGAATCTCCATTTCATCACCTTTATTCTATCATTTTGGCCTTAAAAACCTTAGGTAATGCATGTATATACCATTATTTTGTACAAATTAGAACTCATTATTTATTCAATTTATTGTGTATAAAATACAATTTTTAATCTTGAATTATAGAGTAAAGAGAAGAAAAGAAAAGGATAAAATACCATAGGTATTTTATGACCCTAAATCCGAAAACATAGGCATCTTGATGAGTGGGTCGACAAGGAATAAAGCATGGTGTGATAATGGCCAAAAATCGTCAATAAATCCCATTCTTTAATTCATCAATATTATATTGTTGGGACCTATTTTATTTTATGTTATTTATACCTTAAATAAAGAAACTTCGTACATAAAAGTTATAGATAATAATAGATAGAAAAATACAAAATTGATTCATACAAAAAGAAAATACAGTGTACCTTTAACATTCGAAATAAAAACCAAAATCCCAACATCCCGGACCCATATCTCCTAAAAAACTCAAAATGTATGAAAATAACCTCTAATTGTTAGTAACTCTTAATAATCTATTTAATGTTGGTGGTTTCATATTTTTTCAATTTAGGTGTGAAAGTTAGGTTTTGGACCCCTATTGTACAATATATTATAATAAAATATTTATTTTATTTATTATTTATTATTTTTTATAATTTTATATTTTTATAATTTTGTAAATATTGTTTATAGTATATATACATATTTAAAATACAAGAAAACCACAAATAAAATTAAAATAAAATATGTATACATAATAAATAGATGAAATACCTATACTTATACCTATATAATTTATACCCCTATTTATTTAAGTGTTAAAATTATAACAAAAAAATATAATAAAAATATATTTATGTATATAAAAACAAGTTATAAATATATAAAATAAGAAAATGAAATAATATAATCAAAAATACAAAATAAAAATACCTAAAATATAAATGAATATACCTACAAATACACCCTTATAAACTGAATTGTAATAATTAAGTTCAAAAAATAAATAAAAATTACATTAAAATACTACAAAAAATAATACACATTTTTTATGTTTTCATAAAAAATTAAATAAATCATTTATTATTTATTTTTGATTTATTTTTATTTTTCCTCTGATTTGTCTCTTTATAGAGGGCATGGCCCAATCAGGTCATGTCATCCATTGACATAGGGTCAACTCCCACGATCCCATGTCTAGAGTTGTAAGAAGAGCTTCGTCCTTTATTTCCTAATTTGCAACCCACTGATACATGGCTAGAGGAGGATTGAACTCTTGATGAGATTTCTTCTCTGAACATCTGTGATCCTCGTCGAAGCATCTCCTAGGGCCAAGAATCATTACAATGCATGTGATTCTTCCTCGAACGCCTCCCCTTCGTTCACCTATACATAAGATCCCCTTCCACCATTTTTGCTCCTCGATTCCCCATAGCTCCACTTTGTCTCCTCGCGTTGTGCCCTAGGTCTTTAGCCTGGTGACAGTGAGCTTGGACGACCTCTTTTGTAGTGAGAAAGGCGATGCGATGACGGTTCCTGCCATCTCTGACCATCTGGTCGTCAAGGTTCTTCTCGTCGCTTCACGACCACCTGAGGTTAGTTTCTCTTACTCTTTAGATAGACATTAGTTTTAGATTTTATTTTCTGCTTTTAGTTTGAGCTTTACTTGTTTGTTAAGCCTAGATTTAGACTCAAACCCTTGCCAGAGATCTCAATCTCTGACAATCTCTGTTCCACACGAAATTGTCTGTTCTGACCATGCCTTTCACCCCATTCCAAATCCTCTAACGCTTCTCCACCTACCAAACTCATCTGAACTCCCTGATTCTCCTCGAATTAGCGAGTTGAGGTCCTCTCCGCCACCTCTCATCGAACCTCGCCACAAAGTCCATTTCCCCATCAAAATCGCCAAATAAAAGCACAAACCTCGTCGCTTTTCTCTTGCCATGCTTCGTAGCACATTTGTAGGTCTGGAGGGGGTCATCATAGACATATTCGAAACTTAAAAGCACTCCCTGGTTCCATGCACCTCTTGAGCTTCTCCATCCCACTCCGGAGGCCCTTGAGGGTTCGAGCATCTGTGGACATCAACGACAATCATTTTGACCACCAACATAGCAGCAGGAGATCGAAGGCGAGTGCTATGTCGGATCGAACATCGGGAGATCATGTTTTCTAGCATGTTCTTCCTTGCCCTTTCACCGTCGTCCGATCGAGCCTTGTTCTACCAGGAGAGCAACTGATGTTCGATCAAACCATTCCTCTACCGTCAGATCCCAATTAGGGATCTAATTTGAGCCATCAGCTGCGAAGGGGTATCGTGCATCCTATGCACGACACATGGACAAGTGGAGCACCATCATTCATTCTATCAGGTGCTTAGGGGGTAAATTACATTACCTACCCTCGCTATTAGTGTCTTTCTTATTTAGTCCTGTAAAATAATTAAATAATTTAAAACTTTTGTGAAATTTGCATGTCAAACCCTGTACTTATTGTTCTTTGCATTTTGGTCCTAGCTACGTCACCTCGCGTGTCGTCCCACGTGAGGTGAAATTTTGCACTTAGGCTGTTGTGGTTATTTGTATTTCATTTTGGTCAAAATATTTTAAATTTTAGTTTAATATTTTTTCCAAAAATTACATGAAGCAACTCAAATTTTATTTTATTTGTATTTATGCCTCAGCTAGTTCATTGATTTTTTGTGTGTTATTTCTTTTTATTAAATATATCATCTGTGCTCTAAAATATCCCAAAAAATTGGATTAAGCTCTTGATTGCACACACTTTCATGCCGCATTTTTAAATTTGCATTTTAGGACTTTTTCCTATTTATTAAAATAAAAAGAGCACATTTTTGCCATGATTAGATTAAAAACCCATAAAAATATAAAAAAGGACACAGTTTGCTAGTTTTAATCTTCATTTCATTTGGCCTTATTTTTAATTCCCTAATTTGGATATTTTTGACTTTAAAAATGTATAAAAATTACCAAGAGTACTTAAAAAATCACGAAAAAGTAAAAAAATTATTTAAAACCCTAAAATATTTAATTCTACAATATTTCTTTATTTTTTATTGTAGTTATATATATTACCTTATATTGTATATATAGCCACTTTAGATATCTTTTATTAAGATAAAAGAAATTAAAATCAAAAAATATAAAAAGAAAGTAAACAAATAAAATTAAAAACAATGAAAAATATAAAAAAAATAAAATAAATAAAATAAAAAACCCACAATAACAAATTGACAAGAAGAACAGACATTTTGCGCATTTATTTGACCCGATCACCCGTTTACTCCATGTGTTCGACCTCAACAATACTTGCACCAATACACATCTTTAGTAGAGTTTTAATAAATTTTAACTCCACATATTTATTTTAATTAATTGATTATTAATTGTGGTTAATAGTTGATTTAGTGGGGTTTCTTGAGAGGTCGCCACTACGACTTTATCTTCACCTTGTAGAACATTTGACCATCGTGAATCCTCAGTTATCAAATGGCTATTGTAGGGGAGCAATGTCATGTAGATTGTAGTATTACTCGTGTCTTCTTTTTTGTCTGTTTGCCTATTTATTTCCTTTTCTTTTTATTTCTATTTGATATTATTTGTTTAATTACCTACCCATCTTCTTTGTTTGAATTTGGTGCAGGGTAGGCGGATTGAGGGGGGGCTTGTCTAGGAATGCATGTGCCCCCATGTTAATCAGAGTCATCTTCCTGACCTAGCCTATAGGAGGAAGCGACAAAGGAGATCTCGGAAGAAATTTTGAAAACAATATCACCTTAGGTTTATTTTCATTTTTATTTGTAATTTAAAGTGAGAGAGAGTTCTATTTAATTGTAATATTCAGGACTCTCAGGGCACTCTACTCTTCACGAGGTCCACTACTAGAGAGATTGTTCCCTTGGGGTTTTCTTCGGTTTTGTCGTGTTTTTCTCGCTTTAGTTTTTATTTGTTTCATGATTTTATTTTCCTTTGTTTTGTGGGATTATGCCCTAGTTGTAGGATTTGCTTTTCGATAGATTAACACCAAACACCTAATTACCATTGCATGCACCTATAGTTCTCATTTGGACTTAGTCAAATTTTGAATTGCTATTTATCTGGACTTGAGACCATGTGCCGAGAGAGGACACATACAACATGTAGGACCCGCTGTGGCAGTCATCGAGTGTCATCGAATATTGGAAATTGGTTTTATTTCTGAATAATTAGCATTTGGCTCTTCATGCTAATAATAATTACTATTCTCGGGTGATTTCACCGGCTTGCATTTGCATATAGATAGGTTTCAATTCTGCTTAGCATCCTTGCATGAAGAGAGCTGGAGGGAAGGTGAGCATTTCTACTTAGCACGCATCATTGATTTCGCCTCGCATTGCTTTTTCGACTCTCTCCCTCTGGTTTTGATCGCCTAAGAGCTAAAGGAATTGATCCCTCATTAGGCTAGAGCACTTTCATTAAAAATACAAAAAGAATGCAGATAACAAATAAAATTGGGACTGCTAAGCTTACTCATCGCTAAAATAAATCAAAAGGTAAATCTTTTCTTGGGAAGAGTAACCCCCTCATTATATTTGTTTTAATTTTCTCATGCACAACATTGAGGATAGTGCCCCAATCCCAGGCCTCCTATGTGCTTATATTCTCATCTAACTTTAAAACCGACAAGATAAAAAGATTGAGTTTTCACGGTCTTCATTGTGTTGAGTGGGTGAATTGAAGGGTTTGTTTTGTGTATATTTGTTTGTGGTTGTTTTTGTGCATACTCGATCACTCTGCACTTTTGTGCCTTTTTCTTACAGTTCTTGACATGACCCTCGTGTTCTCCCGATAACTTCCTATTGTTCCGGTGATAGCTAACTGGAGTGCTTTATCTGGACTTTACAGATCCCTCGTACCCTCTAGCCAACGCACCTCCATTTTACCTGGAGGACTTTGCTCCTGACTTTTCTTTTTGTACATATCTACCTCAGCCACAGTGTCAGACCTCGGACTTTTACCCACCACCTCCACTGTCACATATTCCACTCACTTGAGATTGACCTGTTGGAGTCACCTCTCATGGAGTCCACCCTTGAGCACTTGACCCAAATGATGAAGCATATGAGACAAAGGATTGATGACCTCACTAGTATAAATAAGAGAAACAATGGCGCTTTACCATTTGATGATCGAGGATTCTTATAAGAGCTTGCAATCACACAAAGTACAAAAAAATGGTAAAAATTTAAAAATACAAGAAGATTTCGGGAGACACATGGGCGAGTCATTTTGTGAGGAGAGGGCACCCTTGCTAGACTCTTTGACCACATACACATACACACCTATTCCCACCTTTGACCCCAAGGATGACACTGTACAAACTACTCTTGTTAATCCTTGAGTAGATGTTGACTCCAATCACCTCCCTTGTATGGAGGAGATCAAAATTTTCAAAAAAAAATGTTGACTGAACCTAAAGTGGTGGAAGCTATTCATGATATCATTGAAGCCCCATTTCTCTAGGCCATGACTCAATTATCTACTCCTAAACCCAAGAAGAGAAAGTGAAGGAGCATATCTGAGCGACATGTTTTGACCATGGCCACTGTCCATGGCACCTCTAACCGTCCACCCATTAGGAAAGGGAACTCTGTCACACCTCTTGTGAGTTGCATGATTTCTGACTATTTATGAGATCACACTCTCCTTGGCAGTGCATCAATTAGCATAATACCCTTCTCATTGGTACAATGTCTTCATTTAGGGCCTCTCAAGAAGAGCAGGATGATTATCCAATTTGTTGATTGATAAATAAAGAGGACAAAGGGTATTGTTGAGAACGTTGTCATTCAGATTCATAGCATGAAATTCACTCTTGAATTTGTCATATTGCCCATGGAGACCTCCTCCCATGTGGAGTGTCCTCCAATCATCTTGTGACAACCTTTCCTCACCTCAGTGAGAGACGTTATTGATTATGGATCTGGAGAGATTTGCTTCTGTTCTGATTTTAGAAGCAATGTGACCCACTGTTGACCAGAGACCTGCAGCCCATGAGAGTGTGCCCGGATTAGCTGACCTTGATGCCTATGACCTATCTGCTGATATTAGAGATGTTTTCCTTTTGTATGATGATGAGATCCGAGAATTCCTCTGCAGGGAGGAAGATTCAGAAAACATATATCTTGGAGTTCCCTCTTCCTGTGATCGGCGCTGTGTTGATGGCATATGCAGAATTTATAACATAGACACCTTTGAGCAGAGGGAAGATTTGGGATAGACTTCATAGATCGAATTTGATCTTTATTGCTTTCATCAATAAATTTTGGGACTTTTGATGATGATGATGTTCCAATTAAGATCTCACAGGACAAACTTGACCTTACTACTTCCATAGATGATTTTGTTCCCTATGGTTTTGACCAAGCCGCGACTCGCCCAGTTGGAATTTACCTTACTACTTCTAGTGTTGAGTTCGAGCCTTTTCTCTTTGATATCTGCAAGACCTCACAGGACGAACCTTGACTGACTCTTCCATAGATGAGTTTGTTCCATGTCATTTTGAATATGACCTAGCGGAGACTTCACAGGACTGACCTGACCTGCCTACTTTTATAGATGAGTTTGTCCCATTTCATTTTTATGATGACCTAGCGGAGACTTCCCAGGTCGGATCTGACCACACTTCTTCCACTAACCAGTTTGTGCCTTTCCACTTTGATATCACTGAGAATCTTCACCAGGTCGATCCTGATCGGGTTATGTCCTCTGATGACCCTAATATTGACCTACACCTTGTCAGATCCATTCATAAGAGATCACACAAGAAGGTTCGCTTTCTACCTTCTTGATCCTTTGTACATCCATCTCTTTGTACATTCACTCTTAATTTCTTCTTTCCATCTATCGTTTTCTCATCTACCTCAATCATCGTGTTTTTCCTTGCTTAGGGCATACGTTGTCCTAAGTATCGGGCAGGTAGATGAGATGAGTGATCTTTTTTCTTCTTTTCTTCTTATCATTTTCATTTTTTTCTACTGAAAAGGTGTTGCTCCTTTTTTACTGTTATTATTCTTAGGACATACTTTGTCCTATGAATAGGGGGTGTGCACCCTGAGTTTTTTATTCTTTGATCCCCTCCATTGTCTCATCTTCTTGTCTATACTTTGGGATATCTTACCCTAAGTATAGGAGGAGACAGACCGAGTTGTGATATGTTCATTCCCACCCTTGACCTACCATGCCTTGTGTGCAATCTGTTATACTTAAAATTATTTGATCCTAAGTATAGGGGGACGGTCGACTTCTCATTCTTTCATTACTTCATTCCTTCATTCGTCTATTCTTTAGACTTTTATATCTCAGTACGACTTATGTCTTCTCTTTTTCTCTTTGATCTATGAGGACATGGCTCAATCTAAGTATATGGGGGTCGTATATACTTTGTATATACTTTAGCCATAACTCATACTTTCGTATTTCCAATTATTATGGCTAAAATACTGTATAAAACAATATATATACATATATATGTCATTAAATCAATTAATCAGAAGATGCATATTATTCCTCAATTTTTTTGTATGTACTCGTTAATAAATCAGGTAAAAATATTATTGAAAATTGTTTGAAAAACTTCTTGAAAAATCTTTTGAAAACTATTTTGGAAAATGTTTTGTTAAAAATTTTCAACCATTGTAAAATCATTTTGTTTGTTAAAAATGCTTTCCTTTGTGTAAAAGAAGAATCTTTTGAAACCTATTTGCAAATGGTTTTGAAAATGGTTGTAAAAATATTTTGTAAAATCTATATATGTTGTTTAAAAACCCTTTGCAAAATTATTTGCAAAAATATTTTTGGACTATAGTTTTCAAAATTATTTGTAAATTCCTTTTCAAATCTGTTTGAGGAATATATACATAATCCAAATAAATAAATTCTTTTAACCAACTATACATATTTATCTACAAAAAATGAAAACATATCTTGTCTAAATTCCTAAAAATCCCACCTCTTGTAAATATGAGATACATCCCCGTGTAAATATAAGTACCTATTTTTACCCAGAAAGACATTTATTTTGAAAAATCCCAGAGTCAATTGCAAAATTAAAAATCCCCAAAACATTTGCAAAATCTTTTTGAAAAGATGCATAAAAATTTACAAAATCATTTTGAAAAATCCATAAAAAGTTCAAAATCAAAAAATTGCATCACAAAAATATTTTTTTGCATTTGTACATAGCATTTGCATAGCATTCACATTTTTTGGATTGAATTTGACAACCGAACTAATCTGAGTAAAGTCGAATATGGAGCTTGGGCTGACCTTAATGCACCTAACTTTATCTGAACCTCGTTGGAACTAGATTTAAGGTTGTTCCGATCTATTTGAACATAATTCTTTGAGACTCGGGTCTGGTTTAAAGTCACCTCAACTTCGTAACTAGGACTTTTCGAGATGCACATGACTCTTGTCAGCCGTGAACTAACTTGGACATTTGCACCTTTCATTTGGCTTAAATTAATTGGAGTGGTTAGGGGATATGATTTGTCGGTATGAGACACACACGCGTGGAAACATTCATCCACGTCTAGGGAGGGAAGTGCACCCCTGCCCGTCCAATGGCATTGACATCTAATGACAGGAGAGTGTGGGTTGCATCAATGCTTCAAAAGAGGGATAGTCTTCTGGCTCAAGAGGAAATACTCCTTATATAAATGTTTTTGTATATAGTATTTGAAAAAAAAACTCCAAAAAGTGGATAAGACTAAGTGAAAATAAAATGGCTGCCGGAGTGTACATATTTGTACAGTCAATAATCAATCTTGAGCTTCAAAAGTTAGAAATTATGTGAGCCTGCAGCTTCTACATTGGCCATCCATCCCCGGATAGGTAGCTACAATAGCTACCATCCATTCTTCTCTCCACCCCCTCCTCTTGAGTTGGATGCACTTGAACTTAGAAGGGAAATACCCCGATCCTCGAGGAAAGAGTTGCTGGATTGGAGAATCATTTGGTTGTCATACTAGAGAAGTTAGTTCCTTTTCATTTCAGTTGGGAAGAGGCACTATCACTTACACAGTACAAGTTAGCATCATAGTCATAAGGGATTGCATACGATGTAGATTGGTTCTAACATGGCTATTAAGGTTGTTTGAACCGAGTTCTGTGACTCTCGAAGGTTGTTGTAAATCTGATTCCTGACCAGGTTCCACACAATCCCATACTAAGGTCTAAACGACCTCCAAACTTTGATTTTGTGAAGACAAGCTTGAAAATTAATTTCAATCCACTTTCTTTCTTTTTCTTTTCTTTGTTTTTATTTTCTCCACTTATTGCATAAAAACTCAAAATGTATTAAACTTATTGTAAGTGTATATAACTTTTAGTAAGCTATTTAATGTATGTGGTTTCATATTTTTTAGAGTTAAGGTGTGGAAGTTAGGTTTTTGACCCCTATTGTACAATATACTCAAATAGAATATTCATTTTTTTATTCTCTATTATTTTATAATTTATATTTTTATAATTTTGTAAATATTATTTATAGTATATGTACATATATAAAACATAAGAAAAATATAAATAAAAAATAAAATAAAATATGTATACAAAATACATAGATGAAATACCTATACTTATACCTATATAATTTATACCCTTTTATTTAAGTGTAAAAGACATTTCTAAAAAATAAAGAAAAATATATTTATGTATGTAAAACTAAGTTATAAATATATAAAATAAGAAAATTAAATAATAAAATCAAAAATACAAACTGAAAATAAAATAACCAAAATACAGATCAATATACCTATAAATATACCTTAAAAATTAACTTATAATAATTAATTTCAATAAAATAAAAATCATATTAAAAAAGTACATACACATTTTTATGTTTTCATCAAAAATTAAATAAATCATTTATTATTTATTTTTTAATTATTTTTGATTTTTTTCCTCTAATTTTAATTTTTATGGATGATGTGGTCGACTAAGGCCATGCCATTCGTTGACCTAGGGTCAACTCTGACCCCAAGTCTAGGGCTGTTAGAACAGCATCCTCCCTTATTTCTCGTTTTTCTACCCATTGATATATGGCTCGAGGAGGATTAGACTCTTCATGAGATTTCTTATCTGAACATCCGTGATCCTTGGTGAGGCATCTCCTAGCCAAGCATCATTGCAACGCCCGTGATTATTCCTCCAACACCTCCCCTTCATTTGCTTGTACAAAAGATTCCCTTCAACCACTTTTGCTCCTCGGTTCCCCTTAGCTCCACCTTTCTCCTGGAGTTGTGACCTTGGGGTTGAGCCCAGTGACAACGAGCTCGGCCGGCCTCTTTTTCAGTAAGAAAGGCGGTGCGACGATGATTCCTGCCATCTCCGGCCATCTGGCTATTGAGGTTCTTCTCAAGGCTTCGTAGTCACCTGATGTTAGTTTCTATTGCTCTTTAGATAGACATTGGTTTTAGATTTTATTTTTCGCATTTAGTTAGAGCTTTACTTGTTTGTTTAGCCTAGATTTAAACTTAAACCGTCGTCAGATCTCTTAGTTTTAGATTTTATTTTCTGCATCTAGTTTGAGCTTTAATTGTTTGTTTCGCATAGATTTAGACTTAAACCCTCGTTAGAGCTCTTGATCTCCGACGATCTCTGTTCACTGTGAAACTGCCGGTTTCGATCATGCCTTTCACCTCATTTCGAATACTCTTCTGCTTCTCCACCTACCCAAATCATCTGAACCCACTTATTTACCTCGAATCAGTGATCCGAGTTGCTCTTTACAACCCATCATCGGACCTCACCACCCAGTCCATTCCCCCATCGAAATCACTAAATAAAAGGACAGACCTCGTCGCTTTTCTCTTGCCATGCTTTGCAGCTCATTTGCAAGTTTGAAGGGGGTCGTCTGAGACCTATTCGAAGATCGAAAGCATTCCCAGGTTCCACTTGCCTCTCGAGCTTCTCCATCCAACTCCGAAGTCCCTTGAGGGTTCGAACAGCTGCGGACGTCAACGGCAATCCTTTTGAGACTAGTAACAGAGCAGAAGGAGGTTGTTGGTGAGTGCTACACCAGATCTAACTTCAAGAGAGAAGGTGTTCTAGCCTATTCTTTAGAGCCCTTTCACCGTCGTCTGATCGAGCCTTGTTCTACCAGGAGAGCAACTGATGTCTGATCAGACCATTCCTCAATCGTCAGATCCTAGTCATGGATCTAATTTGAGTCGTCAGCCGTGAAGGGGTATCACATCTTGCACGTGATACATGGATGAGTGGAGCACCATCAATCGTTAAATCAGGCGCTTTGGGGGTAAATTACATTACACACCTCCGCTTTTGTCGTCTTTCTTATTTAGTCTTATAAAATAATTATATAGTTTAAAACTTTTATGAAATTTGTAAGTCAGACATGTAGTTATTTCTATTTGCATTTTGATCCAGGCCACGTTACCTCATTCCACATGAGGTGACCTTTTGCACATAGACCCCTATAGTCATTTATATTTCATTTTGGTCCAATATTTTAAATTACAATTTAATATTTTTCGAAAAAATTGTAGGAAGCACCTTAAACTCTATTTTATTTGCCTTTATGCCACTACCAGTTCATTGATTTTTTGTGTTATTTCTATTTATTAAATATATCATCTGTGCTGCAATAAGTCCTAAGGAACAGGGTTATGCTCCTTATTATACACACTTTCATGCCACATTTTAGATTTGCATTTTAGGACTTTATCCTATTTATTAAAAATCAATAAGAGAACGTGTTTGCCATGTTTAGCTTAAAAACCCATAAAAATATAAAATCATTTTGAAAAATTCCCAAACAAATATATTTTATTACTTAAGTATTTTGAGCCTTCAGACCAAAAACAATGAAAAATTGTAAAAGAAAATATATAAAAATTTAAAAGTCTCGAAATCATTTATAAAAATCTAAAACAACCTTAAAAATTCAAAAAATATTCATTTCTATCTTATTTTTTCTTTTTATTATTATTTACACAGTAAAATTGATTTATATATTATTGGGTATTGTTTGCTATTTTTAATCTTCATTTCAATTCAACCATATTATTATTTCTGAGTTTGGGATATTTTTGACTTCAAAATATATAAAAATTAGCAAATAGACTTAAAAAAATCACAAAATTAGTAAATAATTACTTTAAACTAAAAAATATTTTTTTCTGCAATTTTTATTTATTTTTAATTGTCATTATATATTACCATATATTATATATGTAAAATTATATACTTTAGATATATTTTATTAAAAGAAAAGGAAATTAAAAATAAAAAGATATAAAAAGAAAATAAAAATCATACAATTTAAAATAACTAAAAAATTTAAGAAGAAAAATAAAAAAATATAAAATTAAAAACCCATAAAAATAAATAGACAAGAAGAACACACATTGTAAGCATTTATTTGCCCCTATCTCATGTTTGCTCCTTGTGTTCGACCTCTACACTAATTGCACCTATACACATCTTTTATAGAGTTATAATAAATTGTAACGCGAGACATTTATTTTCATTGTTTTATTCTTCATTGTGGGTTACTTGTTGATTTATCATGGTTTCTTGAGCGGTCACCCCAATGACTTTGTCTTCTCCTTGTGAGGACATATTTGACCCTCATAATGCCCTGGTTATCATGCTCCTATAAAACTCTTTCTTTAGTTTTATTCTTTTCTCCTTTTCTTTATTGTTTTCTTATGTTTATGTTTGTTCTTCTCATTCTTTGTTTCATTCCTCTCAGTCGTCACTTCTATACTTAGGATACTCTTCATCCTAAGTATAGGGGGGATGAGTGGGCCCCGCTGTTCATTCCTTGTCCCTCACATGTCTCCTCTCTTGTTGATATTCATATCTATACTTAGGGATATTTTACCCTAAGTATAGGGGGAGATAGGAAGAGGTGTGGATCTATTCATTCCTACCCTTCTCCCTCTGTGCATGTAGATACATTCTGTTATACTTAGGATTCATTTATCATAAGTATAGGTGGGATGGTCTACTTCTCGTTAGTTCATTCTTTATTCTTCAATCGTTGTAGCATAGGATTTTCTGTACTCAGTTCGAGTTAAATCCTCTCCTTTTCTCCTTGATCTATGAGGACATTGCTCAATCTCAGAATAGGGGGATCATATATACTTTAGCCATAACTCGTACTTTCATATTTCCAAAAGGTATGGATAAAATACAATTATTAATGTAGATAATATACTTGTATACAATTCATTAAAATTCCTTTTATATATTGATTATTAAATAGGGATAAAAATGTTTGAAAAATGGTTTGGAAAATACTTTGAAAAATCTTTTGAAAAACTATTTGAAAATGTTTTCAAACATTGTAAAAATGTTTTGTTTGAAAAATTCATTTTCTTGATTTGAAATAAAATGTTTTGAAAATCTATATGCAAATGTTTGAAAAATGGTTGCAAAAATATTTTAAAAATCTATATATAGTGTTTTAAAAACTTTTGCAAAATGTTTATCAAATTTAGTAAAATGTTTGTAAAAATTATTTTTCAAATTAGTTTGCAAAATAAGGTTTTCAAAATGTTTGTAAAAATCGTTTCAAGATATTATGAGATATATGTTCATAATTCAAATAAATAAAGAGCCTTTACAAACTTGAATACACAAAATTTAAATTCTTGAACTCCAACTCTTGTAAATAACAAGACACACTCTCGTGGAAATATCTGCACATATTTCTTTTCCTAAAAATTTCTTTTTGAAAAAAATCCTTAAAAATTTGAAAAATAAAAAATACAAAAAATATTAGCAAAATCCTTTAAAAAATTTACATAAAAATTTGCAAAACTTTTTCAGAAACCCATAAAAGTACAAAATCAGAAAATTGCATCACAAAAATATTTTCCTTGCATTGTACATAACATTTGCATTTTCGGATTGGTGTTCATAATTGAACCAGTTTAAAAATCCAAAGATTGGAGCTTGGTTGGACCCTAAGTCCACTTAATCATAGGAACCTTATAGGAACCTGAATTGAGGCACTTGGTTTCTGCTAGACTTAATTATTTGAGTCCATGAGACTTGGTTCAGTGTCGTCTTGACTGCCTAAGTAGAATATTTTGGAATAGACGCATGATTCTTGTTGATAATGACCTAGGTTGCACATCTGCACCTTGCACTTTTCTCACCTCAGTTGAAGTGCTAGAGGGCTGGATTTGTTGGCATGAGACACAAGCCAATGGAAACATCGAAATCAGCATATCTGTTGCCATTGTACCACGACCCGGTCCAATTGCTATGAGGTCCAACAATGGAATGATGTGGGATGCAATAAAGATTCAAAAGAGGAATAGTCTATAGGCGCAATAGGAAAAAAGTCCTTTTGTAAATGCTTCTGTATATAACAATAAAAAATCAATAAAAACTCCAAAAAAGTGGATATGTCTGAATGAAAATAAAATGCATGTCGGGGTAAGTATACATTTGTATAGTCGAATAAGAAAGCTTAAGCTTCAAAGTCATGTTTATGTGCGCTTACAGCCATGTGACTTGGCTACACTAATAAATCATCCCAAGAAAGTTATCTATACTGGCTACCGTCCATTCTTCTCCCCACCTTCTCTTTGTGAGCTGGTTGTACTTGAACTTAGAAGGGAATGCCCACTTCTCGAGGTAAGAGTTGTTGGATTGGGGAATTAAGGTCACCATGTTGGAGAAGAGTGACTTTTACCGCTTCAATCGAGAGCTACATATCACACACACTGTCCAAGACAGATTCATAGTCGTAAGGGTTTGCATATGAGTTGGCTTATTCTAAACATGGCTATTGAGGTGACTTGAGCAGAGTTTTGTGACTCTCAAAGGCTGTTGTGCTTCGATCCCGGTTCTCAATGAGGTTCCGACCAAACTTAACGTCCAAAGGTTTGTCTGAGCTCCAAACGTTTATTTAGGAAGACAAGTTTAAGAGTAAAAATCAATATGAGTTTATTCTTTTTATTTTTTTGCATTTATAAGCATAAGTGTTTGCTAGGGACTAGCAAAGTAAAGTATGGGGGGTATAGAATCTCCATTTCATCACCTTTATTCTTTCATTTTGGCTATTAAACCGTATCAAAATGCATGTATATATCTTTGTTTTGCATAAATTAACATTCATTATTTATTGTGTAAATTTTGTATAAAATATATTATTTTAAGCCAAAATAAAAGAATAAAAAAAGAAAAAGAAATAAAATAGCAAAGGTATTTTATGACCCTAACCTAGGAGACCTAGGCATCAAGATGACTAGGTCAACAAGGAATAAAGTAGGGGGATATAACATTCAAAAACTCAATAAAAACCCTAATTTTTATTCTCACATAATGCTCTTTTGGGATCCATTTTTATTATTTGTTATTTACACCTCAAATGAGGAAACTTTATACATAAAAGTTGAGATAAAAATACATAGAAAAATACAAAATTGATTTCACAAAAAAATAATATACAGTGTTCATTTTACACTCAGAATAAAATTTCAAAATCCAAACATTCCAGACCTATATCTTCTCTATAAAAACTCAAAATGCACTAAAATCACCTTTAATTTATATAACTTTTAATTATCAATTTAATGAATGTGATTTCATTTAATTTGGAGTTAAGATGGAAAAGTTAGATTTTGGACCTCTATTGTACTATATACCTGAATAAATTTTCATTTTATTTATTCTTTATATTTTACATCATTTTATATTTTTAATTTTGTAAATATTGGTTATATTATATGTACATAATTAAGATAAAAGGAAGCCATTAAAAATGAACTAAAATAAATATGTGTATGGAATACATAGATGAATATACTATACGTAAACGTATATAATAAATACATCT
Source organism: Ottelia alismoides (assembly GCA_037367405.1). Taxonomy (NCBI): domain Eukaryota; kingdom Viridiplantae; phylum Streptophyta; class Magnoliopsida; order Alismatales; family Hydrocharitaceae; genus Ottelia; species Ottelia alismoides. The sequence goes on along the minus strand of JAZKJV010007827.1, from coordinate 266,592 downwards.
ATTTATTTAAGTATACATATTATATCAGAAAAATAAAACAAAAATTTGTTTGTATATATTTAATTATGTTTTAAATAAATTAATTAAGTAATAAAATAATAAAATTTAAAATGTAGAATAAAAATAAAATAAGCTATATGTAGGTGAATATACCTTTAACTATACATGTAAATACTAACTCATAATAATTAGCTCCATAAAAATAAATAAAAATAGTAATTAAAGAGTACACAAAATAAAAAACATTTTTTATTTTATACCCTGAAAATAAGTAATTCATTAACTATTTATTCTCGATTGTTTCAACAATTTCCCCCTTAGAATTTTCTGGTTGGTCCACGTAGACCAACCAGAAGTAAACCCTAGTTGACCTAGGTCAACTCCCGTGCCTCCAGCCGCTTGGTGTATCATCAATGAAACCATATTCTCCCATTTTATCATTTTGATTTGTTGATTTTCTCTTCTCGAGTCCTTCAAGAAAACCCTTACGATCTCCCCTTGATCATGTCAGATCTTTTTTAAAGTCAAAGATTACTCGATTCAAGTAGAAACCCTAATGTAATATGTTGTCCTCCTTCCTTCCCATTTTTGATCCCTCTGTCAGATCTAAATCCTTTGGCCTTGAGTGTGTATGTATGTGTGTATGTGTTCCCAGTGACAGAGCGAGCATCTCCCAGGTGTTAGGTGATGCAAGGAGGAGGAGAGGAGGTTCATGGCGTCTCTAAAGTGAGGCCTCTAATCCCTAGTTTCCAGGTACGAGCTGCACATCTTTTACCCATTTCTAGGTAGATTTAGTATTAGTTTTTAGCTTCATGTATTTTATTTTATCCTTGGATCAATAGTTTAGCTCAAATTTGAAATCAAAGACTACCGATGTTCTTTGCTCCATCCATCTTTCGCCGGGACCCACTATTTCACGCCCACTTAATTCCCCATCGCATGCTCCATCTTTTACCTCATCTAGACCAACATGATCCTCTCTGGATCAGCGAATCTGAGCCTCTCCTCCACCTTACACCGGAGCTCCTCCATTTACCTCCATTCTTATGCTACATAGCTTCAAAGCGGGTTAAGACGAATTGCCTCGAGCCCAGGAACATTCTTCTACAGGAAATAGGTGCTAAGGACCCGAGTAGGGTCAGTTTTGGAGCAGAAGGAGGCTTCCAGGTGCCGCAAGCTTCACTGAGCTCCTGGCCTCTCCTTAGCAAGTCCAGGACCCTCTTGTTGGTACCATTTGATGCAGGATACTCCCATGAAGATCAGGAACCCCTCAACGCAGCAGTAGGTGGCCGAAGCGAGGAGAAATGCATGATAGAAGGGAGGGTTGGGAGTTGTTCTTCCCTATTCTGCTTTCTCCTTTCTTAACCATCAGATCTCATGACGACCCAGATCTAATATGGGTTGTTGATGGCAAGCAAAGTGGTATCCAGCCTTAGTCGCCCCATGCTCTTAAGTGTGCCACAATGGCATAATCCTGACCGTCCGACCGCACACTATATGGGGGTAAATTTCATTGATGCCTCAAGCCTTTTTGTATATTTTTATTAAATATTTAAATTTAGGTCTGAGGTGCAAACAATAGTGGTTAAATTGCATGGACCCCCTCACATTTTTGTGTAGTTGCATGCATATCCGTTCCAGCTCACCTCATGTGCCCCCCACCCCCACATGAGGGGTTTTTTTTGCAACCATACCGATGCAGGTTTTTGTATATATTTAGTAACAATATTGTATATCCATGATAATATTTGTGGATAAATAGTAAAGAGGACCTTGAATGTTTTGTATATAGTAAATATGCCCCTTCTAGATGCTTAAAATTTTAATATTTTCTGTTAAATTGCACCTTACCCCAGGAATTTTTGTTTTAAGGTTCTGAAATGCATGGAAACATAATTATATTTGCAAAAAGGTCCCTACCAGTATTTATTTTGTGTGTGTTTCTCTAATTTTATAAATATCATCCGTGCTCCAAACATTATGCAGAAATATGATAATGTACATGGATGCTTGACCATTCACACTATATTTTTATTTTTTGGATTTTACGCACATTTCCTATTATTAAAATTCAAAAGAGAATGTTTTATTCCCTCTCTAAATGGAAAATTCCCAAAAAAAATTAAAACATTACCAAAATTTCCAAAAAAATACCTATAGTACATTATGTTATTTTATAGTTTCAGACTAAAAATCCCAAAAAAATAGAAAAAGGAAACAATAAAAAATTAAAAAGCTCCAAAATCTTATAAAAAATAAAAAATTTCTCCAAAATGCAAAAAATATTTGTTTCTATATATAATTTTATTTATATATTATTATAGATGAAAATTAGTTTTCAAAATTTTTGACTCTATTTACTATTTTTAAATCTCAAAACAATTCGGTCTATTTATTTAATTCATGTTTTGGGATTTTTTTGACTTTAAAAACACAAACAATTAGAGAAAAAACACCCATAAGATCATAAAAATAGTAGGAAAAACATGACAAATACAAAAACATTCTATTTTGTAAATTTCTATTATTTTTATCTATATTTATAACTATAGTACCCTATATTGTATAAATTTATGTATATATATGATATTATTACAAGGATTATTATAAATGCATTCTAAATATATAAAAATTTATATTATATATTATATAATCTGGACAGAATTTATTAATATTTTCTTATTTTTGTATATTTATTATATGTATTTACTCCTTATATCATATATACATTATTACATTTATATATTCACAGACCTATATCCATATAATATTATATTTAAATTAAAATGAAATTAAAAATCAGAAATATAAAATTTTATAAAAACAAATAAAAATGTAAAAATAAGAAACCCACATAAAAAACACTTGTGTACATAATTCATTTTTTATTAGCAAAAATCATTAGGCTACCTAGTTTGCTCTCAGTGGTTCGACCTCTACATTCTTACATTGTACATCTTTGTTTGTAAAGTATAATAAATTTTACATCACATTTTGTCATTCACTGATTAATTATGTATTGTGGGTACTTGTTGTAAGAGTAGGGGTTTCCTTACGGGTCACCTCAGCGACACCCCATCTTTGCTTCTCAGAGAGGATATTCTTAGACTCGCACGAGATCCCTACTCAATAATATTTAAATAAGTTATAAATATTAAAATACAAAAATATAAAAGAATAAAAATAAAATACAAAATAAAAATAAATTACATCAAATATAGGTAAACATACCTATAATTATAAATGTAGAAATTAACACCAAATAAATTAACTCGTAAAAATAAATAAAAATCCTAATAAAATAACACATAAAATGATAAATACTTTCTTGCTTTGATAAAAAGTGATAAAATCATTTATAATTTTAAATATATATAATAAGGTAATTTTTCCTATTTTGTCTTGTTATATGTTGACTTGGACAAATGAGGCGTAGGTATAAGTTGACCTCAGTCAACTCTCAGCCGTCATTGGTCTTCTTCCATCAGTACTAGAGCTCCTCGTTTCTCACATTTTTCATGCCCGATTCTTTTGTCCTTTTGGCTTGATTCATTCATAGCTTTTCTTCCTTGACATAGCTCTTTCATGCCATCATGCTTCCTCAATCAATGGAGCATTGCTTCGAGCACAATCCGTGGTGAAACCATCGCATGTGCATATACCAATCTCTGGCCCCCAAGATTCTGATCCTTTCTCTCATGTCGAATCCCTCAGATCTTCACCTAGTGGGTTGAGGCAAGTGACAACTCCCTCCTCGTCTGATCTGCAACGAGTTGTAGGTGCAATTGAGTTGATCCAACCATCGCTGGCGAGTTCCGACAGGTAGTTCTATACTCCCTATTTTCGAGAAGGTTTGATCACCTTTTTATCGCATTTAAGGTATATTTTAATTAAAGTCTTTTTTTCCAATTTTTACTTTATATTTTAATCATATGATTTAGTATAGAAGTTAGATCAAAGTTCGCCAGAGCACTAGGCTCCAACAACTATTTCACCATCCTCCTCCATTGTTTCGCCCCACCTGACCACTCCATTTCACTCCTCTCCATCTTCTCCATTTGTCTGACCACCTGAGCCACCTATATCTCTCCATATCGATGAAATCGAGGTCGTCTCTGCCACCCTCGTCGGACCTTCCCTCCCCCCCTCATTTTCATCTCGACTATCCACCAATAACAACCAATACATTGGCATTTGATCCTTCGGTCTTTCTTTTCTATTTGCATGTGCTGAAGACCCACTCTGAGTGGTGTCCACATAAGGAAACAACCCTTAGGGATCTTCGAGATCTAGTCCCCCATCGATGGGGCCCCGACCCATTTGAGGGCGTCAGCAGCTTAGAGGAGCTCCAGCTCCATTTTGTGCCACATGGGAGAAATCCAGGTGGCTAGAGACCAAAGATTCAATCGATTGAAGTTTACCTAGGCAAACAATTAACCTGTTCTTTTTGGTCACCTTTCGATCATCATATCAAGAGAGCTCCCCGGATTTGAAGATCACAATTGGTTCGAGCCCTCCATTTACCACCGGATCCAATTGAGGATCAGATCAGGGCCGTGGATTGCGAAGCGTCATCGGGCGCCCTGCGAGCGACACATGTCAAGTGGGATATCAAGAACCCTCATATCACAACTAAGGGGGTAATTTTGCACATTATACCATCATTTTTTGTATTTACAATTTAGTCTACAAACATTCATCCATAGTTTAAATATTTTTGTAATATTTGTAATTCGAACATCGTCATTATTTTATTTGCATTTAGGTCTTCCTCCACGATACCTCACGTATGCATACATGTGAGGAGGTAGTGTATTTTATAGAGGACTGCCTCCAAGTCCGTGTATTTATTTCTAGTCCTGGAACTTTTATATTAAGTGTTATATTTTGTGTATAATTGCATACAAGACCCTAAAATATTAGGAATATCATAAAAATACCCCTGACAATATTTTTTTTCTTTTTGTCGCTTTTATTTTTGTTAACTGTCTTTGATGCTCTAAAATTCTAAGAAAATGAGATAATGGCATAATATTCAACTTAATCACATATATTCTTGAGGGGACTTTTTGTTCTAATTTTCTAAATATTTAAAGTAAAAAATAGAGCACTTATTCTTTGTTTGGATTTAAAAATACAAAAAAATGTAAAATCTCTTTTATAAATCAAAAAAATAGATTATCTTCATTATTATATTTTGCAACTCCGTACAAAAAATCACTAAAAATTTCAAAAGAAAAACCCACAAAATTTGAAAACCCCCATAAAAACAAAATAACACTTTCGTTGATATTCTCTCTGATCGTCAATTTGTGTACCAATCCACATTGCTCCTTTGTCGTTCAACCCATACTCTTACATACTATACATACTTGTTTGTAGGGTATAATAAATTTTAGCTCACTTGTATCTATGGCTTAATCATAGTTGTGGTTTAATTGTCGATGAGAGATTGAGATGCGATCTGAGTACTGTGAGAGCGGTCGACACAACAATTATCAGACTTGACTTGTCGGGCACTACAGAACCTCCAAGACCAGACGTTAGGATCCCCTATCAAACTCCCTCTCAACAAAGGGTGACATTGCTGGGGAACAATTCCATATAGATTGCTTTTCTTCCTCTTTGTCCATTTTATCTTCATTATTTATTTCTTTATTTTATTTATATTTCTATCTAGAATTGTCTACCATATCTTTGTTTGACCTTGTTGTGAGGGATTGCAGATAAAGGAAGGTTCTCTTAGGATACATGTGCACCCATGTGAAGCCGAGTCAGCTCTTCAGCACAAGCAGACAGAAGAAAGCATCAAGAGAGGATCAAGAGATATTTGAAGGTAGTTGTACTTTTATTTTTTTGTTGTAATTTAAGATAGAGAGACGCAATTCTATATTGTAATAATTGAACACATATGATACTTTGACATCGAAAGTCCATTGCCTATGTGATTGTTCACTTGGTGGCCTTGTCAGCTTTTTTGTTGTTTTCCCACCTTTCTTTTTCTTTGTTTCTCGTGTCTTGAGTTTTTTTATTTTTTTTATTTTGTGTGATTGAGCCTTAGCATTGGATTGCTTGACTCGGTAATCTAGGTCCCAAGCTTTAATTATTCCATGTGCCTATAGATTTTTAGCTTGGGCTTAGGTCAAATTACTTATTATTTGCTTAGATATGAAACCGAGTGCTGAGAGAAGTTGGCTACAGCACTTACAGGATCCGATTTGTCGGACATCAAAGAACCTCAAAGGTCAGACTTTTAGGCCTCCTATATGAGCATTTAGTATATTGTTCTTCACACTACTAACAATACATGTACAAGGGTGATTTCATCGGCTTTGCATTTGCATTTAGCATAGGTTTCAATTCTTGTTTTGCATCCTTCACTAAGAGAGTTGGAACACTTCTGACTTAGCATCCATCATTGGTTTTATGTTTGCATTTTTTTCTGATCTCTCCCTCTAATTTTAAACACCTTAGGATCCTAAAGGAATTGAAGCCTTGTTAGGCATCATGCATGAAAAATGACAAAAAAAGTGATAACCAAAATAAAATCGGGACTACTAATTTAATCTATCCTTACAATCAAACATAACTGGACTCATTGTGTTGGGAAGAGCAACTCCCTCATTGTACATAGACTATATTATGACTGAGTGAGGCATGTACCTTTAAGGACTAGAGCCCCCGTCCTTAGACTCGTACCCTAATTTCTTGGGTCGGCTATTGGGCCTTGTTACTGGCTACAAGCAGTTACCTCTAACCATAGGCGATGTGTCTCATGTTCAAGTAGGTGTCATTCGCCAACTTGAGCATGATCACTCTAGAAGACTACAAATGTACATTTGTATAAATGCTTGAATTTCACCTAAATCTAAAATTGAAAAGATAATCTACCGATCTCATATGGTCTTCACTGTGTCGAATTGAAGGTTGCTTTGTGTGTGATTGCGAACTTTGGATATGAGTGTGTTTGCCTTTACTTCAAGTTATCAGTCTTCGACTCTTTTATTCTTTCAATTTCTTGAGTCCTCTTTCGTGTTCGTCATCATCTGCATTGTGATCATGGGTTATCCTCATTTTTAACCCGATCTTGTAGCTTCTTCTCACCCAATTCACCATTGTTTCTGCATCCATGGTACGACTCAAGATGAATCTCTTCTTGAGCCACAATTTTATCTCATTTGATTTGACCTCAACCCTCATGCTGTTGGAGTCTTATCCAGACTTTTGTTTCGTATGTGTCACCCTCCCTCTTCATCCCCTCTCATTTCGCCTTCTTCTACCCTTAGGCATGATGTGTTGTGTGATGAGGCTCACTATAAGGATAATGATAATATGTGTGAGTCAGGAATATTTAAGGATGGAATGATTGTACTTCTTGTGGCAAATTATGGATCTAATTTTTTCGATGTTATTATTGAGGTTTCTTCAATTGCATACTTGGTTGACGATGAGTTATATGAGGAAATACAAATTGAGAATGATGATACCGATGTTGTATGCTTCCATTTCCCAATACCGACCTTTGAGTTGGTTCTGCACGTCCTGATTCAGGAGCCTATTGTACTACCTTTGTTGGTACCTTTTGAGACTGAACTAGATCTCGCATTGTGTCACCCATCCTATCACCCCATCTTATTTCCTCATCATGACTTCCCTATCCCCATAGAGAACATAGTTGATTTTGATCAATACCCCGAATCATTGTAGTAGATGTTGTTTGGTGAGGATCTAAATTTTCATATGCCACATATTGTTAGCCTATATCATCAACCTTACATCCATCCATTAATGAGTGTGATGATTTTTTCGAGGATGATTGTTTAGATGCCAACATGACCTCATTTTCCATTGATCAGTTTGCATTACGCCTGGAGGGTTTTCTGCAGGTGTACGCAACACCTTCTAAGTATTCGATTTCACCCTATGACTGTGCAATCGGTCTATCAACTAAATGGAGTCCTTTGATTTCTTTGACTTCATTGAGTTTACTCTCCTGGATGACCCTCGTAAGGACAAGCAATGTTTTGTGACATTCGATGATTATGACCTTCCGACCATATATCCATCGGTTGTTCGATTGTTTAGAGTATTTCTTGACCGTTACTCTTCATTCTTACTAAGATTGTTATTGACGTCGAGGATTCTATCACTAATCCATCCTTCTCCACATTTGATTGAGCTTTGATCATTCTTTCCTTCCTTACAAGCTGATGATTTCTTTTGTACCATCGAACTATGGCTTGGTTTTTGATTCTATTCTCCCAGTGGCATATGCCTACTTGATTGCATATTCGGGTGTTCTTTTTGATTTCGTCGTTGTTCTTACTGTGAGACAACGACAAGAGTATGGCATTCATTCGACAGATGTCGTCATGAATCTTGATACATCGTTCTCCTAACCTTTGCGCTCGGTTAGGGGTATAAAACCTATATCTCATTGAGAGGCACCTCATCACTTTATACCTCTTGTATATACGTGTTTCATGTTTTTGTCCTTCTATCTTTCGTTCATCCTACACCCCAGATCTACTGTGTGATATTTGTGTCTATGATTAGGACGTATTTTGTCCTAAGTATAGGGAGTGTAAACTGAGTTGTTCCTTCTTTGTTCTGTTTCATCACTCCTGTTGTTGCCTATACATAGGGATCTTTTACCCTAAGTATAGGGGGAGTGATGTGTTCATTCCCTCATTATTTTTTATCGATTCATTAGTACCCTCATCTGTCTCCTCCCTTGTTGATATTTCTGTCTATAATTAGGGATCTCTTACCATAAGTATAGTGGGAGACATACTGAGTTGTTGATCTATTTATTCCTACCCTCACCCCTCCTTGCATGTTGCATAAAGTCTGTTATACTTACGATTAATTGATCCTAAGCATGGGGGGACAATAGACTTCCCATTCTTTCATTTTTTAGTCCTTGTAATATAGGCTTTTATATACTAAGTATGAGGTATGTCTTCCTTTTTGTCTCTGATCTGTGAGGGCATAGCTCATGCTAAATATAGGGGTATCGTATATACGTTGTATATACTTTAGTCATAAATCGTACTTTTCTATCTTTCAGTAATATAGCTGATATACTATATTGCTAAGGATATACAATTAATAAACTATAAAGAATAAATTGGTATAAATATTCTTTAAATAATTCTTTGTAAGTACATATAATAAATTGGTTGAAAATATTGTGCAAAATGATCTGTAAAATGGTTGAAAAAATGTCTCGAAAAATCTCTTGAAATACGTTTTGAAAACTTTACCATAATGTTTTCAAATCGTTTAAAAACTTTTTATTTGTAAAAATTGTTTCATTTGTGTCAATATAACTTTTTGAAAATCACTTTGCAGAAAATTAAAAAATGCTTGTAAAATTATTTGTAAAAAAGCTATACATATTGTTTGAAAATCTTTGCAAAATGATTTTCATGTTCTGTAAATGTTTGCAAAATTATTTGTAAAAATTATTTGTGAAAAAATGTTTTCAAAATGTTTTTAAAAATGTTTTAAATTACTTTTTAGAAACCTATACATAGTTCTTTATAAACTCTGTATATTAAAACATGTAAAAACATCTAACTTCACATGAATAAATTCCTAGTGTCAATTCTTCAACTAATTCTTGTAAATACAAATGCACTGCCATGTAAATATCTGCAATAATTTTATCACTAACCTTTATTTAAAAACCCTTAAAAATTTCAAAATTGTCAAAACCCAGAAAAGTTTGCAAAATGTTTTCAAAAAGTGCATAACATTTTACAAAAAATTTTCAATAATCCATAAAAATATCAAAATAGAAAAATGCTTCACAAAAAGATTTTTTTTATTGTATTATATTTGCATTTTCCGTATTGATAGTGACAATTGAACTAGTCTAAATAAAATGCGAAAATTGGAGCTTGGTTGGACCTTAATCCTCTTAGTCACAGGAACCTTGTAGGATATGGAATTAAGGCACTTCAGGTCAAGTAGACTTAATTCTTTGAGACTACAAAACTAGGTTCATATATCATTTTGACTGCCTAAGTAGAATATTTCGAAACATGTGCATGATACTTGTCAAAAGTGACCTAACTTGCACACATGCACCTTACACTTTGCTAAACTCAGTTGAAGTGGTAGAGGGCTAGATTTGTCGGCAAGATACAGAAATGAAAGGAAACATACGAAGTCACATTTCTATGGCCAACGTGTCTCATCCCGATCCAGTAGCCATGAGGTCTGATGACAGGAAGCTGTAGCTTGCAATAATACTTTAAAAGAGGTATAGTCCATTGGCTCAAGAAGAAAATGTCCTTATGTAAATGTTACTGTAAATAGCTTTAAAAAACTTCAAAAAAATAGATCGGAAAATCAAAGAAAAATCAATTCATGTCGGAGCATGTATTTATGTATTCAATAAGCAAGCTTGAGCTTCAAAGTCAATGATACATGTGAGCCTGCAGCTGGATGACTTGGCTACAATGGTCAAGCATCCTAGGATAGGTATCTACACTGGTTGTCGTCCATTCTCTTCTATACCTCCTCTTCTTGAACCAGTTGCACTTGAACTTAGAAGGTAATACCCTGCTTCTTGAGGAAAGAGTTACTGGATTGGGGGGTTAGGGTCACCACGTTGAAGAAGACTGACTCTTTACCGCTAAAGTCAAGACGAGCTATATATCACTGGCATTGTATAAAATAGGTTTGGAGTCACTAGGGACTCTGTATGGATTAGACTTGTTCCAACCTAGCTTTTGAGGAGACTTGGATAGAGTTTTGTGGTTTCTAAAGGTTGTTAAGTTTAAGATATGCTTCCCAACAATGTTCCGACCAAAAAAAATTCACGAGTTCCGACTGAGCTCCAAATTGTGATTTTATGAAGACAAGCTTAAAAGTTAAAAATAAATCCAATTTATTTCTTTTTTCTTTATTTTTTTCTGCGCTTATAGGCATAAGTGTTTGCTAGGGACTAACAAATGCAAGTATACGAGGGTGATGAATCTCATTTTCACCCCCTTTACTCTCTTATTTTGTCCATAAATCCCTAGCTAAATGCATATGTATAGCATTAATTTGTACAAAATAGTATTTAATTATTGATATATATATTGTATAAAATAATTTATTGAATGATAGAATAAAAGAATAAAGAAAATAAAAGAAAAAGAAATGAAATACAAAATGTATTGAATGACCCTAGACCCTGAGACTAAGTCAGAATTGACATGGTCAACCAGAAATAAAGTATGAGGAGATAAGGGCCAATAATTGCACAAAAACACTAATTTTTAAATAATCAGTAATGGGTTGTTGGGACCTATTTTATTTTCTTATTTTTATACCTCAACTCAATAAACCTTGAACACGAAACTTGTAAAGAATAATAGAAAGAAAAATAAGATTTTATTTCATTTAAAAATAATGCATAGTGTGCCCGAGACATACAGAATAAAAAGCCACAAAGAAAACTTAATTCCAAACCTGTATCTTCACTATACCAAGTCAAAATGGACTAAACTTGCCTTTATTGTTCATAAAATTAAATTATCAGACTAATGGAAGTGTTTTACATTAAATTTGGAGTCAAGAAGCAAAAGTTTGCTTTTGGGCCCTCATTGTGCGAAATACTATATAATATTAGATATATTTATGATTTATATTTTCACTTAATTATATTTTTATAAATCTATAAATGTTATACAAAATATATGTACATAATAAAAGTAAATTAAAGTCATTAAAAATTAAATAAGATAATAAACTTTGATATATAGGTAAAGAATACCTATAATATTCCAATATGATATATATACCCATTTATTTAAGGAAATAAATAACTTCATAAAAACAAAACAACATATGTAGATATGTATTTAAAAAATTATAAATATATAAAATTAAAAAAATTAAAAAGATAAACTATAAAGTACAAAATAAAACAATATATATATGCAAACATACTTATAATTATACATGTAAAAATTAACACCTAATAAATTAAGTCGTAAAAATAAATAAAATCATAATAAAGCATACAAAAATGATAAATATTTTTCTTGTTTTGATAGAAAAATAATAAAATAATTTATTATTTTAAAAGTATTTAATAAGGAATCTTTCCTATTTTATCATGTTTTGTGCTAACGTGGACCAACGAGCCACAGGTCTAAGTTGACCTCGATCAACTCTCTTCCCCTCAGAGGTCTGCTTCCATCAGTACAAGACCTCCTCGTTTTTGGCATTTTCTGTGCATGATTCTTTCATCATTTTGGCTCGATTCCTTCATATCTATTCTTCCTCGATCACATTGCTTGCATACCATCATGCTTCCTCGATCGATGGAGCCCTGCTTCGAGTCGAATCCATGGTAAAACCATCACTTTTATATATACCATTCTATGGCCCCCAATTTGATTTTGATCCTTTCTCTCATGTCGAAACCCTCAGATATTCACCCTGGCTAGTTGAGGGAGGTGATAGCTCCCTCCTCATTCGATCTGCAAAGAAGTTGTAGGTGCAATTGATTCGATCCAACCATCATTAGCGAGCTTCACTACGTAGTTCTGTGCTCCTTATCTTCGAGATGGTTTGAGCTCCTTTTTATCACATTTTTAGGTAGATTTTATGTATGTTCTTTATTTCCAGCTTTTACTTAATATTTTAATCATCAGATTTAGTCTAGAAGTTAGATCGAAGTTCGTCGGAGCACTAGACTCCGTCCACAATTCCACCGACCTCCTCCCTTATTTCACCTCTCCTGACCACTCTATTTCAGTCTTCTATGTCTTATCCATTTGTTTGAGCACCCGAACCATCTTGATCTCCTCCAAACCAGTGAATATGAGGTCCTCTCTGTCACCCTCACCGGACCTCATTGCCCCCTCTCATTTACACCTCGACCTTCCACCAATAATTACCAATACCTTCACCTTTGCTCCGTGAGTCTTTCTATCCTATTTGCAGGTGTTGAAGACCCCATCTAAGGGGTGTCCACATCAGGAAACAACCCTCATGAATCTTTGAGATCCAGGCCCCCATCAATGGGACCTAGACCCATTCAAGGGCGTCAACAGCTTCAAAGGAGCTTCAGCTCCATTTTGCATCAGGTGGGAGCACTCCAGGTGACCATAGACTGAAGATTCGACTGATTAAAGGTTGTCCAGACGAACCTTCAACATAATCTTCCTGGTCACCTCTTGACCATCAGATTAGGAGAGCTCTTCAGATTTGAAGACCATCGTTAGATCGAGCCCTCCATCAACTGTCAAATCCAGTTAAGGATTTGACCAGGGTCGTGGATTACAAAGAGTCATCGGGCACCTTACGAGCGATGCGTGAAAAGTGGGATGTCAAGAACCATTGGATCACACCTAAGGGGGTAATTTTGCACATTATACCCATGCTATTTGTATTTACAATTTAGTCCACAAACACTTATTTGTTGTTTAAATGTTTTTGTAATATTTCTAATTCGAACCCTGCTTTTATTTTATTTGCATTTAGGTCCCCCTCCACGTCATCTCACGTGTGTAGACACGTGAGGCAGCAGACATTTTTTAGAGGACCCCCTCTAAGTCTGTGTATTTATTTCTATCCTTGAAACTTTTATATTAAGTCTTATATTTTGTAAAAAAAATTACGTTCATGACCCTATCATCTTTGGAATATTACAAAAATACCCCTAACTAGATTATATTTTCTTTTCCTCACTTTTATTTTTATTGAATGTCTCTAATTCCATATAAATTCTAAGAAGTTTTGATAGAGACCTACTATTCAACTTAATCACATATATTTTTGAGGGGGCTTTTTATTCTATCTTCTAAATATTAAGAATAAAAAACAGAGCATTTATTGCTTATTTGAATTTAAAAATGCACGAAAATATAAAATCACATTTAAAATTTCCAAAAAATAGAGTATCTTTATTATTATATTTTGTAACTCCAGTCCAAAAATCACAAAAAATTGTAAAAGAAAAACCCACATAATTTGAGAACCCCATAAAACACAAGAACACATTTCTTGGATTTCTCTTTGATTGTAAATTTTTGTACCTATCCTCATTGCTCATTTATCATTTAGCCCGTACACATGCGTACTATACATAATTATTTGTAGTGTATAATAAATTTTAGCTCATTTGTCTCTATAGCTTAATCATAGTTGTGGGTTAATTGTTGATGAGAGATCGAGATACGATCTGAGTACTACAAGAGCGTTTGACACAACGATTGGCGGACCCGACTTTTCAGGCACCATAAACCCTCAACGACCATGCATGAAGATCCCTTTTCAAAGTCCATTTCATCAACAACCAAGAGGGTACAATTTTTGAAGGAACACAGATTTATGTTCCTCTTTGGTCATGACAACCATCCTCAACTTATTAATCAAGTATAGAGCCTTGTCCCGATGTCTGAAGTGGAATGTGGTCATCTTGACTATACCTAATGGGATGTTAGGGTAGTAATTGGTGTGACAGATGCAAGAGAATTATTGGAGATGGATCTTGGGCTCCATGTTGATGTTACCGTGGGAAAAGGGGAGAAGAGCTAAAAATTGAGGCTCCAGTTCAAGAGTTCGTGGAATACAAGGATTTTTATCTACTCTGTCATCTAGCCAGAGCCAGGATTGTATGTCTCTTTGAGAGTATGATTGGGAGTCTCTCTCCTTACCTCAAATACGGGCCCTCCATGGGGTCCATCTCCTTTTTCATCGTCAAATCCTCCTCCTACACCTCTTTCTTTGTTCTCTCTCTCTCTCTATCTCTCTCATGTCATTCAACATATATTGGAAGGCGACCTGAGCAAGTGCCTGATCTGTCAGTTGCTGCTGGATAGACTAGATAGATGCGAGCAACTGTGCATTCATGGTGTTCTGATCTAGATGTGGGCACTGATTTGGCTAGTTTGGTCCCTTCCCTTTTCCCTGAGAGCCATCTCTAATTCAGTCTTAGAGGAATGTATCTGAATGGGGTGCAGTGTCGATTCTTTATCTATATTGTAAAATGTATCCTGATCAGTTTAGCAGGCATTGACAACAAATGGAAAGGATGACCTAGAATTAGGGTCAATTATTGATGTGTGTGAATGTAGCAAGGGGTGAATGGTGGGACGAGAATGATCCCAATTTATTTGAATAGAGGAAGAAGTTGAGCAGTCTGGAGATTGGTTCGCATGGTCTGAACCGGGTTCTCGGGAATCGCCTCGAATTATTGAAGATGTCGAATTCATGGAATCGATGTGGGTGTTGGCGGGATCTCAACTAAACCATCCATTAGACGACATCTTGGATAGAAGCAAACTAGATGAGGAATAGAATACAGTGGTAAACAATAGATGAAGTTATGAGGAAAACTGTAGAAGGCTTAAAATTGAGATAGATAAGAGGAAATAAAAACAGACAAATTGAAAAAGGTGCAAGTGCGTAGGACTGGATCTTCTACCTAAAATCTAAATTCCAACAAATACAATGCAAAATGGGTTCATGAGCTAACACATTGTGAAGCCATACAAGTTTAGCTATTTTTATCTTTTCAAATTTAATTTTTTCTCAAGCAATCTTGTAACATGTTCTTAGTAGGATAGCCCTATAGAAGAGTGAGTACTGCTAGAGAAGTATCTTGTACTTCCCACTTCCTTTGTGACATCTATCCTGCACTTTTTAAGTGAATCCTTGCTATTGGGTCTTGATCCACTACATAGCCAATGAATAAAGGAGGAAGCTAATAGGCGAAACCAATACTTCCCGTTGTAGGGTATTTAGACGTTGAACAATGAGACAGACACACCCATGAGGGCATGTCCAATGCTTAGTACTTTGGACCAAATTGCATGTTCTACACAAGGTGAGAACACCATCATCGATAAGGCCCTACTCGCCCACGTACGGTAGAAGTACCAATATTTCCTTAATCCAATCAATAACAAGGCAGTACTCAGGCTAGGATTTTTGCTCTATTTTCCTAAGGTTGTGCCTCACTCAGTTTGGAGAGTACTTGAAAAGCAGAAATCTCAACGATGGTCTTATCAATCCACGAGGCAGATCAACAATCGTCGAAGCAGCAACTCATAAGACTCGTATTAATTCAACAATTTACCCACAATATAGATCAAGCAATGCAAAATAAAAAGTGGAGTTAAAATTTATTATAAGTCTAAAAAATGTATATATAGGTGCATGTATGTTGAGTGTCGAACATAGTGAGCAAACATGATAGACTGTGCAATAATGTGCAAAAAATTATCCTTCCCTCTTCTCTTTTTATTGTATTTTTTGTGGGTATTAATTATATATTTTTATGCATTTGTGTTTTTATTTTTTTTCTTGTTTTTAATTTTATAAATTCTCTTTTTTCTTTTAATATTTTCTAATTTTTTATTTTCTTTATCCTTTTAATATATAATAAAATAATTATATATATATAATATAGGGTAATATATTTATAAATGCAACTAAATATAAACAAAAATTGCAAAATAAAATTGTTCTGTATTTTTTTATCTTTTCTCCTACTTTTGTGATTTTTGGGGATTTTTTGCTAATTTTTAGCTATTTTTAACATAAAAAATAGTAAAAAATAGTGACTTATTAAACAGAATGAATTGTTTTTGAATTTAAAAATATGTAATATCTCACAATTTCCCAAAACTATTTTTAATATATAATAAATAATGTAAAGAAAATTCAGAAACATAAATAAATATTTTTGGATTTTAAAAAGATTTTTTATATTTTTTATATGTATTTTGTAGTTTTTCAATTTTTAGTAATATTTTTTTCTATTATAGGGCCTTTGGTCTGGAGGTATAAAATACAATAAGAAAAAAACTATTTTTTGGAATCATTAAATGCATTTTTTTTAACTTTTTTTGATTTTTTGAAAGAAAACATGGAATATCTGTGCACTTTTTTATTTCTAATAAATAGGAAAAAATCATAAAATGTGATACTAACATTATACGGCGAAAGCTCAAGATGGCGGGCATAAAACCCTATTTTTTCATAATTTTTTGATCACTGGTAATATTTTTAGAAAATAGAAATCAAACACAAATATACATTAAACTAGCAGGGGTATATTTGGAATTAAAAATAAAAGCAAGGTGCAAAATGCAAAATACCTAAAATTCACAACTAATATTAAAAATTTAAAAACTAAACCACAATTATAAAAAAATGCAAGGGCTTCTATGGAAAATGCCCATCTCACGTGGGTCAACATGTGAGCAGAGATGGACTGGACCCATATGTAATATGTAATAAGTTCTGAGCTTAACTTACAAATGACCAACAAAATATAAAGCGTATTTAATATTTTACAGAACTAAACAAAAATTCAACAAAATTAAGGTAGGATATGCAATTTACCCCCAAATTGCGCACGATCAGACGACAATGGAGGCTTCACTTGATGTGTAGCGCATCCTCAATGCGCGATGACAGTTCGAAGCTAATGTCTGAGATTAGATCTCAAATGAGATCCTATGACAGAAGCTCCTTACGATCCAACATCAGCTGCACAATTTGGGACTCGGATCATGATCAGACGATGCACAAGGGTCTAGGATGAACGAGCAAAGTACTCTCCCTTGGCGAGGTTGAGCCGGGTGTAGCTCGCTCCTCTAGGCACAGAGAGCATCGCCACATGGCTCTCCATGTCCCTGCAATCGACCAGCAGTGCCCAGATGCTTCAGAAGGGTTCGGAGCCCACTGATTAAGGCTTTGGAGTCGATGGTTTAGCTAAGCACCATAGAAAAGTAGAGAGTCTCCGATGGTTCTTACTAGGCTATTATTGGTGGAAGTCGGGGAAGAGATGAAAGGGGGCGACGAGGTATGTGAGGTGGAAGAATTAGGACTCGAAAACCATATCTGATGGAGATCTGGTGGTTCTTCCTGGGCGATTATTGGTGGAAGTCGGGGAAGAGATGAAAGGGGGCAACGAGATATGGTGAGGTGGAAGAATTGGGACTCAAAAACCATATCTGATGGAGATCTGGGGGACTAGTGAACGGAGAAAAGTCAAGAAGCATCTAGGGAAGTTATTGAGGTGTTTAGTGGTGGTCAGAATAGAGTGTAGCATGATGAAACAATGGACGGAGCTCGTGAGCTCCAATGAAGCTTAAACCTAATCCTAAGCTAATGCGAGTAATTAAAGTATAAAATAAGGATGTAAATGAAAACTACAACTACGATCTACCCAAAAAGGTAAGAAAAACAAAACTGAGCTCATCGGAGATGGGTGGGAACCACTCCTAAACCACTCCTCCTCTCTTCAAAATGCTAGGCGAGTTGTTGTCACTCTGCTTGAGCATTTGAGTGCAAAATGAGAGGAAGAAATGGAGTAAAAGGAACCCCCCTCGAATGAGCTCCGGTGAAGGGGTTATGCACAAGGCTGATAAGATTGAGGAAAACAACTTGATTCAGTGATACAGAGGTTGAGGAGATGCTGGAGCGTGTAAGGTGGAGGATCGAGGAGAAAAAATGAAGAAGAAATCGAACTAAATAAGTGAAATACTTAAGCGACAAAAATCGAGGAAGAGGAGGTCAAATGCGTTCTGACAGGCCTCGAACTCATGTCAGAGAAGTTAGCCTAAGTCAACGCGAGACGAGCTATGATTGGGCCTCGTCACCCGAAAAAAGACACGACAAAATTTTAAAAAATAGAAGTAATTCAAAATAAAATAATATTTGATTATTTTAATTTTTGGTTAAAACAAAAAAAATGTTTATTATTTTAATTGGTATTTTATTATGATATATATATTTTTTACAACTTAATTATTATAGGTTACTTTTTAAGGGTTCATTTATTGGTATATTTACCTATGTTATGTGCATTTTATTTATATTTTAAAATCTAGATTTTATTAGTTTATATACTTAATTTATATATTTAAAACTTATTTAATATACTCAAATATATTTTTATTTTATTTTTCCAATGTAATACGTACACAAATAAATAAAGTTATATAATGTCTATGTATATGTATTGTATATTCATCTAAGTATTTTGGTAGATTATTTTATTTTAGTGCAATTTTATTGGTTTTATTTTATTTTTATTTTTTAAATGGAATATAAACAATATTTACAATGGCATAAAAATATAAAATAAATGAAAGAATAAAAGAATAATTTTCCCTTTTATTTACATAATAGTACTAGTATATACTATTCACATATACATGATACTAGACTAATTTATTTTATCTTCTTTTTATGAATTTATTCTATTTTAATATTTATATGTGTTATATATAATATTTTCAATTTTATAAAATATAGAGATGTGAAAATTATAAACAATAAATAAAATGAATATTTTATTCGTGTATATTGTACAATAGGGGTCCAAAACCTAACTTTTGCATCTTGATTCCAAATTAAATGAAACCACCTTCATTAAAGAGCTTATTAAAAGTTATATAAATTAAATGATTTTGGTGTATTTTGAGTTCATATGGAGGAGATACAAGTCTGGGTAGTTTGGATTTTGGTTTCTTATTATGAGTGTAGAATGTACAATTCGTATTATTTTTGGTCTAAATTAAACTTTTTATTTTTCTATGTATTTGTCTCTACACTCTTTTGTACAAAGTTTCTTTATTTGATGAATAAATAATAAAGAACAAAATGGATCCTAATATGAATTATTGAAGAATAAAAATGAGTGTTTTTATTATGTATTTGGCCCTTATCACCCTCTACTTTATTCCTTGTCGACCGGGTCATCATGATGCCCATGTCTCAGGATTTAGGGTCATAAAATACCTTTGGTATTTTATTTCTTTTGTCTTTTCTTTTCTTTTCTTTATTCCTTTATTTTGGCTTTAAAAAATGTATTTTACATAGTATTTATACAATAAATAATGGATGCTAATTTATGCAAAATAATGATATATACATGCATTTAGCTAGGGTTTAAAGGCTAAAATGAATGAATAAAGGTGATTACACAAAGATTCATCAACCCCCTATACTTGCCTTTGCTAGTCCCTAGCAAACGCTTATGCCAATAAATGCAGAAAAATAAAAATAAAGAATAGAAAAAGAAAGAACTTGGATTGATCTTAACTCTTAAACTTATCTTCCTAAAATCAATATTTGAAGCTTATTCGAACCTTTGGACATTTAGGTTTGGTTGGAACCTTATTAAGAAATGGATTAGAAAAACAACAACCTCTAAGACCCATAAAACTATGCTCAAGTATCCTCAATAGCCAGGTTAGAATAAGTCACCTCACATGCAAACCCTTATGACTATGGATCTATCTTGGATAGTGTGTGTGATATTTAGCTCTCCTAGGCTAAAGCAGTAACAGTCAGTCTTCTCAAACATGGTGACCCTAATTCCCCAATTCATAAACTCTTTCCTCGAGAAGTAGGGTATTTCTTTCTAAGTTAAAGTAAAATCGGCTCAAGAAGAGGAGGTGAAAAGAAGAATGGACAGTAGCTAGTGGAGCTACATATCCTAGGATGCTTGACCATGTAGTCAAGTCACCCGGCTGTAGGCTTACATGAATATGACTTTGAAGCTCAAGCTTGCTTATTAGCTATATAGATATATACATGCTCCAATGGGAGTTGATTTTTCTTTGAATTTTGCCAGTCTTTTCTTTTTGGAGTTTTTGATTTTACTTTTTTTATTTTTTTTTCCTTTTTTAAATACTATATACAATAATATTTACATAAGGACCTTTTCCTCTTGATCCAGTAGACTATCCCTCTTTTGAAGCATTATTGCAACCCACAACTTCTATCTTTAAACGTCATGGCTACTAGATCGTGATTGGGTACGATGGCCACAAGTGTGACTTTCGATGTTTCCATTGGCTTGTGTCACATACCGGCAAATCCAGCTATCTACCACTTCAACTGAGGTGAGCAAAAGTGAAAGGTACAAGTGTGCAAGCTAGGCCACTTCCAACAAGAGTCATGCATGTGTTCTAAAATAATCTACATAGGCAGTCAAGATGACACTGAACCAAGTCTCATAGTCTAAAAGAATTCATTCTAGAAGACCTGAAGCATCTCAATTCTAGTTCCTATAAGGTTTCTATGATTAAGTAGATTTAAGGTCCAACCAAGCTCCAATCTTCAGATTTTACTTAAAATATACGCAAATGCTATGCACGATGTAAGGAAAATATTTTCGTGATGCAATTATCTGATTTTGAACTTTTCTGGATTTATGAATAGGTTTTGCTATTTTTTCCCATTTATTGAAAAGATTTTGCAAATATTTTTAGAATTTTTAATTTTTCCAATTTTTTAGGGATTTTATTCAAAAAACAAAAGGAGTTTAGGAAAATAAATACATGGGATTATTTACATGGAAGGGTATCTTACAAGCATTTTATATTTAGGGATTTATAGGTTTGTATATATAGGGTTTGTAAAGGATCTTTACTTGTTTTAATTATATGCATATTTCCCAAAATAATTTGAAAACATTTTTGTAAACATTTTGAAAACATTAGTTACAAATAATAACTTGTAAAATAATTTTTACAAACATTTTCCAAAATTTGAGAACCATTTTGCAAAGATTTTCAGACAATATGTATAGATTTTTCAAACTATTTTTGCAACCATTTTACAAACCATGTGTAAATAGATTCTCAAAACATTTTCTTCATACAAATAAAAGAAATGTTCACAAACCAAAATATTTTTACAAAGGTTGAAGACATTTTACAAAAAAAATTCCGAATAGTTTCCAAAAGATTTTTCAGAAGGATTTTCCAACCATTTCTCAAATATTTTGCAAAATATTTTCAAACCTGATTTATTAGTCAGTATTGATACAGAATTATGTGTGTTTTAATTCTTATTAATTAGTCATATTATTTGAAATACAAAAGTATGAGGTATGGCTAAAGTATATACAATGTATATACGACCCCCATATACTTAGCTTGAGCTATGTCCTCATAGATCAAAGAGAAAAAGAGAAGAGATAACCCGTACCGAGTATAGAAAAGCCTATACTACAATGACATCATAAAAAATGAAGGGATGAATGAATGAGAAGTCGACCCTCTCCCCTATACCTAGGATTAACTAATCTCAAGTATAACAGATTATACACAAGGTAGGTAGGGTCGAGGGTGGGAATGAACAGATCACAACTCGGTCTTTCTCCACCTATACTTAGGGTAAGATATCCCTGAGTATAGATAGGAATATCAATAGGAGATGAGAGAGTTGAGGGGATCAATGAAAAATGATAAAAACAAAAAATATGATGGGTGAATATATGCATCGCACCCCTATACTTAGGGCAAAAGAGCCCTAACTACAGGCGATGAATATCCATTTCATCACCTTTATTCTTTCATTTTGTCCTTTAAAACATATCTAAATGCATGTAAATATCATTATTTTGTACAAATTAACATTCATTATTTATTGTATAATTATTGTCTAAATTACATTGTTAAAAGCCAAAATAAAAAAAGAAAAGAAAAGAAAAAGAAATAAAATGTTAAAGATATTTTAAGACCCTAAACCCCGAGACCTTGGTGTCTTGATGAATGGATAGCGTGAGATAAGATTCAAAAACTCAATAAAAATCCCTATTTAATTATCCACTAATAACTCACTTTTGGTACCCATTTTATCCTTTATTACTTTTTATCAAATCAAGAAACTTTGGTCATGAAAGTTGTAGATAAAAATGTATAAACAAATACTAAATTTACTTCACAAAAAGATAATACATAGTATACATTTTATACTCAGAATAAAAAGCCAAAACACAAACTTCCTAGACGCATACCTTCTCAATAAAAACTCAAAATACGTACAAATCACTTTTATTTGGAATAAACTTTGTAAGCATTTTAATGAAGTGGTTTCATTTAATTCAGAGTTCAGATGCAAAAGTTAGGTTTTGGACCCATATTGTAAGATATATCTGAATAAAAAAATCATTTTATTTATTTTTTATATTCTTCACATTTTTGTTTATAATTTGTAAATATTATTAGTAGCATAGTACATATTTAAAAATAAGTTCATCAAAAAGAAGGTAAAATAAATAAGTATAGTATAATGAATAGATGACTTATCTATACTAAATACTTATATATAAATAAAAGTGGAATTTATTCTTTTATTCCTTTACTCTATTATATTTTTATACCCTTGAAGATTTTATTTATATTCCACTAAAAATATAAGAATAAAATAAAACCAATAGAAATGTAAATAAGTAAATAATATAGAAAATACAAAGAAGAATAGACTATACATATACCTATATACTAAATACATATATTATTTTAAATATATAAATGATTTCTAAATAATAATAAAATATGTTTATGTATATTTTAAAAATTTTTAATATATAAATAATTACATTAAATAAAAAATCTAAAATACAAATATAAAAAAATATGTAATAAATATAGGTAAATATACCTATAAATATACTTGTAAATAATAACTCATAATAAATAACCTAATAAAAATAAATAAAAATTGGAATTAAATATTACATAAAATAATAAACATTTTTTACTTTATAACCTAAAGTTAATTAATTCACTATCTATTTAATATAAATTTTATCAATAATTTTCCTATTGGAATTTTCTAGTGGCTCCACTGGACCAAGCAGAGGCAAACCGTAGTTGACCTAGGTCAACTCTTTGACCCAGGCCACCTAACCACCTGACAGAGAAGACACCCCATCTTCTCCCCTATTTCTAGGATGTTTCATCACTCGTTTCGACTAGATTTTTCACAAAATCACTTCGCATATCATCTTTAATGCACGCCTAATCCTAAAACCCCATGTATATACCATCAATTCGTCCGAAATCATCAGTCAATAAGGACACACCTCCATGCTTATAAATAATATCTCCTCTCTTCCTTCTCGATTTGATCCTTCTTCAAACCCTTAAACCTTGTTCTTAATGTGCGTGAGTACTCCCGATGATAGAGAGAGTGCCACCAGAAGTCCAGGAGGCATGAGGAGGCGAGGAGGTAGTCCAAGGCAGCTCTCCGACCACCTCTGCTCCTTGGTGTCACAAACAGGTAGGAGTTATGTCTTTATCTTTATTATGTAGCTTTCAGTTTCGTAATTTCAATTTTGCATTTTCTTTAGCCTTTAGATCTTTAGTATAGCGTAAAATCCAAAAAGTTCGATCATCGGAGCTCATTGCTCCGGCAATGTTCCACCATGAATATGACTGGTTCAAACTCCCTTTCACCCTCATTCTCTTCTCTATCGCATGTTCTTCAATCCCCTGCACTTGATAACCGCTTCACCTTGAATCAAAGGATCATAGCCGCTCCTCCATCGATAGATACAATTTCTACTCCTGCTTCATCCCCCCTTCGAATCCCATCAATAAATGTCTGGGTCCATCATCCAAGTCTCCTATGTCTTAACTTGCTAGTCCACATCCAAATGAGTCTCATATAGAGCCAAATCGATAAGAGAACTTCTAGGTGCACTTGATTTCTCGAGACCTCCAGAGCTTAACCACTGACCTCCGCAGCTTCCAACACGTATCTGGAGATGAGGAAAGATGAGACGAAGCTATTCAGCCTATCAGAAATCCTAGAGATGGTCGATGTCGAGCAAAGCATAGAATCGAAGCTCGGAAGGGTATACCTTCTTGCATGTTCTTCTAGGGTGCCTCAAAGATGTCCATTCAAGAACGAGGTGCCATATGAAGTAGCTACCATTCGATGGAGATGCACTCAAACGTAAGATCTCTGCCAGAGATCTAATCTTAGCCATCGGCCCACGAACCGCCATCACGTTCCCTGGAGCTGGTACGTGCCCAAGTGAAATCATCCCGACCGTTAGTCCACGCGCGTTCAGAGGTGAATTTCAAGTAACCCCCTTTGCCTTTTTGATTTTACTTTCTAGTCCTGTAAAAACAAGTCATAATGTTAATAAATGGGTGCATTTTGCATGGAGACCCTTGCAAGTATTCCATATTGCATTTATATCCGTGTCAGGTCACCTTACGTGAACCCACATGAGATGACATTTTTTATGTTAGCTCTTGTAGTTTTTATAATTACGAAATAGTTTAGAAATTTAAAGATACAATTGTAAAGTTCTAGGAAATTTTCTTGTACCTCCCTATATTACTTTTACTTGCAAAAATGCCCTTTCAAGTAAATTTTTTTTCGTGTTTGTGTTTCATTTATAAAAAATGTCATCCATGCTTTAAAAATTATGCAAAAATAGAGTTAGATGCATGCTAGCGTGTACTTTTATAATATAATTATTTTCATAGTTTTGAAATTTTAAATATTTATTTGAAAAATCAAATGAAGCTTTTTTTATCCTTGTTGAACTTTAAAAATGCCAAAAAAATAACAAAACCCCATTAACAAATTTTAAAAATTATAGTAGGCTTATTATTACTTATATAAACTCAGACAAAAAATCCTTAAAATTTTAAAAAGAAAAATACTAAAAATAAAATCTCCAAAATCTAGAAAAAAATAAAGAAACAAATATAAGAAAAAAATAAAGAAACAAATATAAAAATACAAAAATATTTATTTCTATTTATAAATTTTCTTTTTGTTATTATCTATGTATGAAAATTGATTTGGAGAATTTTGGACTTGATGTGTTATTTTTTATCTTCAAATCAATTTGGCTTATTTAATTAATGCTTGTTTTGGGATATTTTTTACTTTAAAAATACATAAAATAAGAAAAATTACTTGAAAATCATAAAAATAGTAGAAAATTAAATTAAAACCAAAAACATTTTATTTCCTATATTTTCATTATTTTTAGTAGTACTTATAATTATAGCCTTATATTATATACATTGTTCTATATAAACCTATATTATATATATATGGAAAAGAATTAAAAAATCATATAAATATAAAAAGAAAATGAAAATCATAAAATTTAAAAAAAATAAGTCAAAAAAATCAATTAAATAAAAATTATAAAACCCAAAACCCACATAAAAAGATTTAAAGACAATTATGTACATAGTTCACATTGATTAGTAATAATCATTTGGCTTCCTAGTTCACTCTCTGTGGTTCGACCTCTACATGCTTGCATGCTATACATCTTTATTTGTAGAGTATAACAAACTGTGCCTCACATTTTGTATTTATTTCTTATTCACTTTTTTGCGGGTAATTTTTGATTGAATAGGGGTTCTCTTTGTGGGTCACCTCAGCGACACTCTATCTTCACACTCGCTGAGGATAGATTCCAGACCCGCATAGTAGAACTCCTCTACATCAAATGGCATTGTTCTCAGTGAGCAACATGTGTAGCCTAATTTGTACATATTTTTCTTATATTTGTTTCTTTTTTTATTCGTTCATTTCCTTGTACGCATTTTTCTATCTCTCATGACCAGTTAGAGAGGTAGCATGCATAGCAACGAGACTACTTAGCATACATTTTAGTTTGGAATTTTATTTTATTTTGGTGAAAGAGAGATTCATTTATTCATTGTAATAATACTTGGAAACTACTCTGCGTAACAGGGTCCATTACCCGGCCAATTGTTCACCTGGGGGCCTCGTCGCAACTCTCAAGTTTTTATCACCTTTCTTTTACTTTGTTTCCCTATGAAAGAGAGATTCTTTTATTTTGTTTCTTTTTACTTTGTTCTTTGTAGCCCCTAGATTTTAGTATTGCTTATCTCAGTAATTAGGTCCAAACCCTAATAAGAATTATGTTCCTATAGTTCATTACTTTTAGATCTAGTCAAATTAATAATTGTTAGCTATTGAGAAATCGAACCCACACGTCGAGAGAGGCACCATACACAGTTAGCAGAACCCAGAGGCAGGCACCAAGGTGTCTCCAAGACCGGACATTCAGGTTCATTTTTTAATAGTTGACACATGGCTCTTTACAATTAATAGTAGATATTGTTCAGGATGATTTTGTTGATTGCATACCACCATGTAGATAGATTTAAAAATTCTCTTTTGCATACCACATGTGGAGAGCTGGGAAGCACTGTAAGTCCTCTAACTCTGCATGCATTATTTGATTCAATGATGAGATCCCCATCATCGAATCGACTTGCATGGCTTTTTCGCTATCTCCCTCTGATTTTGAACACCTAGGACTTAAATAAAAATCTAGAAAATCGTTAGGCGCTTGTATGCAAAATATCCAAAAAAGTGAAAACCCAAAAATATAAAACAAGTGAACTACTAAATAAATTTTGACCTTAATTGAAATCTATAATTGATTTCATTACTTTAGGTTCATAAAGCCCTCATTGTTTTCAGGTACCTTTGGAGGGGACCAAAACCCCTCTCATGAGAGAGGCGTGGCCCGCTAAGGATTAGAGACAAAAACCGAGTATGTAACTACCTTGTGTATCTCCTGGATTTCCGAAGTATTGACGCTTCTATCGTACGTGACCGAGTAGGGCCTTGTCATCGATTGTGTTCCTACCTTGTGTGGAACAATGACTTGGTCCGAAGTACTGCGCTGAGGCCACGCCCTCACGGGTGTGTATGTCTCACCGATTTGTGTCTGAGTAGGTCCTTGCACATTTACAGGTGATTCCATTGCGAACAAGGTCTTAAGTAATGGTTTTGCCTATCGGCTTCCTCCCTCTTATTGTTTGGATGATTAGGGATCTAGGAAGGCTTACAAGGACCTCAAAAAGTGCAAACTACATGTTACAAAGGGGGAGGAAAAGTATGATATTCTCTTCTGACAATACTCTCGCTCCTATAGGGTTGGCGTCTAAGGACTTGTTAGAAGATATGCTTGAAATAACAACTCTAAAAATGAAAAGATTAAAAAAAAGTCGATCCTTTATGTCTTCACATGTGTAGAGTTGGTGAACCCAAATTTTTATTGTGTATTGTATCAATCTAGATTAAGGATCAAAGATCAAGTTTCTCGTACTTGCGCCTGTTTTGTTATATGTGTTTCTTCTTTTGACCCCCTATTTATTTCAAGCAAAAACGCTACTTTTATTCCTCATTGACCATCCTTCCTACTGCATCGATCTCATTTTTCTTCCACGATGTCGATCCATGGATGGTCCAGTCGAGACTCTGCTTACGCCTACATCGATCCCTTGGACTCAGCATCGTCAATAATTCAAGGCGAATCTTGAGATTCTGGTTCGAACCTTGCGAACTAGTCTCCAGATTCGTCTTATTCCTTCCATTCTCTTTATCTCCGAATAAATTGTGACCACTCTTGTCCCACTTCCACATGTTGAAGATGGAGATCGATTTCAATCTACATGTTTTACTCCATTCACAACTAGCTGAGATTGACCTTAATCACATATTCATCCATTCAGTTGGTCTTCAATTTCACAGTGGTCTGATTAGGATACTTCTTATAATGTAGATAGAAGTGAGTCCTGGATCTCAATCCAGAATTCATTTCTTCAAACTAAGACCCAGAGATGGCTCCTCAGGGAAAGGGCAAAGGGCATCAGTCACCCGAGCCAGAGCGAGGCTCAATGCCAAATCAGAACAAGGTGAATGCTCAGTAGTTGGATTCCATCCAAGCCATACAATAGCAACTGACTGAGCAGGCACTCATGCAAACCACATTTCAAGATATGTTGAATGACATGAGGAATAAACCAGCAAGAGGAGGAGGAGATGGTGAAAGATGTCGTGATGATGAAGAAGAAGAGGGGGCAAAGAATGAGAACCACAAACCGATGCTGAAAGAGACATACAATACTGGAGATAGCAGATGATCGAGTGAATCCGCATTCCCCTAGTGCATGCTTTATTTGAAAGCCTCAAATCCTTGCACTCCTACCCTCATTCCACAGGAACACCAAGGAAAAACCGTACATTTACCTACATAAGTTCTCTCACATCTACAGAACCACACATGACCCTAACAACACGTTAGGTATAGTTAAGATTATTGCATTTCTCTTCAACCTCAAAGATAAGGCCCTATATTAGGTCAATCATTTGGGAAAGTTCATGAGGACCTAGGAGGAACTTAAGTCTGCGTTTCTTCACATGTTTTATCCCCTGGGATGGCTCAACCAGATCCTAGCCAAGATAAGCAACTTCTTCCAAGCTACCCACGAGTCCATTCGTGAAGCCTAGGAGCGATTTACTGATCTATAATAAAAGTGCCCCCACCATGAGATACCTAGGACCATCTTGGTCCAACACTTTTTAGGGGCTTGAGTGTCTAAAGCCAGAGATTAGTTGATGTTGCCTGTGGGGGATCCCACTTTAACAAGGATGAAGATGTAGTCAGGCAGATTTTTGAAGAAATGGTCGAGGGAGAGGCCATCCTCTCTTCATACCGTGCTTATCGTCAACAACCCCATGTCATCTAGAGTCCAATACATATGGCGGTGTCTCGTGAGGTAGAGAGAGATGAGAGATCCAACCTCAGCATCATTGGGGGCCATCTCTCCAAGGTTGATATTATCGAGAAACGATCAAAAGATCTAGAAAAATTAGCTATGATGCAACAAAGAACCCAGAACCTGGACAAATTGGATCAAATTACCAAGCAACTGGAATGTACCATTAGTGCCTGTTAGTCAGCGACTCCATCGCTCGAGACTCCCGCTGAGAACAAGTTTGAGCCAACACTACCACAACAACCTCAGTCGAGTCAGCAACAACCGGTTGTTCAACATGTGTACTATGTGTAGACTCCTAGCCAGGCACCGCAACAGTAGAAGTTGGTGGTCTACTAACCAGAGCCCGTGTCTTCCTATGATCTGTTCTCGCCTCCATCGCCTCTCATTCAGGAGGTGAACGGTGTATTGTTGAACGACGTGCAACTGGACCATCCAGGTGGACCTAAGCAGGGCCACCTGTCAGTTCTAGCACGTTCCCCCAACATCAAGGAGAGAGATTTACCTAGTCCCAACCTCAGTCACAGTACCACAAATATTCGCAATTCTAGAACACTTGAATATAAACTCAACAGTACTAACATCCACCGTACGACCTACACTGTCCATACCATCAGTACGCGGATGCCCCTCACCAGCAATATCCTTCGCCTTACCAGCATCAATATATGCTTCCTTCACCTCACCAGTAATATCAGCAGCACCCATCTCAACCTTTGCACCATCAGCCACAGCGTGGTCAGCACACTGAACCTTCTAAGGAAGTTCCTATGAACCGAGCCTCGATTGCTCGGTCCAATTGGTAATGGTCTAGTAGAGATGACAGGAAGCCTTACGACTTGATGACCACCAAAAAACCGATCTCGACCTAGGTCGAAGCCAACCCTAATAATTTTAAGAGAAAAGAGCAAGTAGAATGTAATGTCCCGTCTATGCTTGTAGAGTTAGATGAATGTGATCTTGCTTTGTCTAATTATGTTACTCTCAGGAGCGGTAGGATCTTTCCTCTGTCTGACACTATCGGGGGAAAAAATAAAGCTTCATCTGGTGAATCATCATCTTATGCATCATCCATGACAGCTATAGGTTTGGGTGAGGAAGAATAGGAGGAGCCATGCCAGCTTTCAAACACCACTATCTCCATCAGCAAAAAGAACAAAAAAATCAGCAAAATGAAAGAGATTAAAAATATGATCGTTGTAAAAGTGAAGCCCCGCCAACCATGGAAGATAAACTACCATTAGTTGATGCAGCGGTAGCCGACGGAACGAGACTACCATTATTAGATGTCCACCCCATGCTAGTGATTGTACACCTTTTTATAGTTCGGTGTACAAGATATAGTTGATAAGAATTTAGTTATAAATAAGAACAATGCTTTTCAATTATGTAAATATTCATTTTTTGATGCAAAGGAAAACTCCAAAACTTTTGCAAAAATGAAAAGATCATTATCTGATCCAGGTTTTTTGAATATTCTCAAAATTTTGACTATCGAATTGCCTTTGATGCATGTTATGGAATACATGCCTGCTATGAAGAAAGGATTGAAAGAAGCATGCACAAACAAGCATCGGTCGAACCACAAAAAGAGACGCTAAGCATGTCCTCACCATGGCCACAGTCAATGCCATCAGCAACCTTACTCAAAAGAAGCTGGATAAAGGAGCGCCTTTGATTAGATGCGAGATGTTTGACCAAGTCTTCTAGTAAATGCTACATGAGAATGGCTCTTCCATGAACCTCACACCTTCATCACTACTTCAATAATTTGGGCTAGGTCCACTCATGCTGACAAACATGATCCTTCAGTTCACGGATCGATCCATCAAGCGACCCTAGGTCTGTTGGAAGATGTTTTTGTAAATGTGCATGACATGCAGTTTCCTGTTGATTTTGTAGTCCTTGATATGGACTCACCTGCACCATTACATCAAACCCCAATTATTCGCGGATGACCATTCTTGCTAACTACAGAGGCTATGGTTGATTATGGGCCTAGGAAGATCACGTTCAGATCAAGCAACAACAGAGATACCATAGACATGGTTAGTGAGCTGCAAGGCAAATATGATGAAAGCCATGTTGCACCGTCAAAAGCAGAGTGTGACTTTTTGTAGAAATCAGAGATATAAAACTCTCTTTGAATGATGCACACACTCTGGAAATGCTCTTTCCTGTGGAGGACTTGGAAAGAACAGTCGACACAAGCTCCGATACAACTTGGGTGATAGATTCCAATTTACCGATTAATCTATTTGATTCAAAGGACTCGTACTAGTCCGAACATGATAAATTCATCGCAGATTTGTTTGGCATATTAGCAGTTGAACCACAAGTCATGGAGGTGGGAAAAACCTCCAAATTCATGGCGGATCATTTCCCTACCGGCATAATTTCTAAAGTGGCTTAGAAACAAGCCAGATCAGAACCAAAATTAAAGCCAATTCTGACCAGGCTCAAGTATTCCTTCCTTGCATGTGCAGAAAAGATGTATCCGGTCATCATTAGCAGCAGGATGACCAAGGATCAAGATTCTCGACTTCTCGAGGTTCTATAGAAAAACCGTAAGGCACTTGGTTGGCACATATCAAAGCATCATAATATAAATCTTGCTCTGTGCTCACACCATATTTAATTTGAAGAAGATGCCAAGTCATCCCAAGATTTTCAAAGATGACTGACCCCAAATTTACGGGGCGTAGTCATGAAAGAAATCACGAAATGGTGTGAATGGGCTTCATTTACCCAATCTCTGACTCAAAATGGGCGATCCCTTTGCATGTATTCCAAATAAGTCAGGGCTCACCATTGTTACAAATGAAAGAGGAGACACAATTCCTACTTGGGTATCGACATCCTGGCGTGTATGTGTTGATTACCATCTCCTCAATGTCCCAAAAAAGAAGTACCACTTTCCCTTTCCATTTATTGATCAAGTTCTGGAAAGGTTGACTGGCAAGAATTTATTTTGCTTTTTGGATGGGTATTCCGATTACAATCAAGTGGCAATCGCCCTCGAATACCAAGAGAAGACTACCTTCACTTGCCTTTTCAGAACCTATGCTTTCCGGAGAATGCCCTTTGGTCTGTGCAATGCACCTGCCACATTCCAGAGATGTACGCTTGTAGTTTTAGATGATATGGTTGGCTCTTTTATTGAGGTGTTCATGAACGTCTTCTCCATCTATGGTGATAGTTTAGATGCTTGTCTTGAGCACCTAGATAGAGAACATAAGAAATGTTGCGAGGTCAATGACGAACCACGAAATCGGCCCTTTAGTAGTGTTGTTTTAACACTTGAAATTGTCATCGCAGTCGGGCCGAATCAGGCTCACCAAAGACCACCTCATTTAAATATAACAAAAAAAACGGATTGTCGTATTATTCTTTACTTGGCAAGATACCAAGGTCGAACTCAGGGACACGAGCCTCTCTCGTATTATTCATATTTTTATCTATTTAACTAAGTGTTGAATTGAAGACAAACAGGCCAAATTATGACTCAAGGCAATGCATTAAAACAAAACATGCATTTTTTAATTTTTTTTATTTTTTAATCATGCAACTAAATGCTATGAAAATGCAAAGCAGAAAATATGCCCTAGGTCAGAATGGTGGGCAAATTTAACATGCATCTATTTCAAGTTTAATTAAGAAATCAAGCTTGATGGACAAGTTAACCGAGGCATAAACTTAAGCACTAAGGGAAACATGGCTTCTAAAATAATACAACGAAAATTTTAAGTCCAAAATAACAATTTAGCATGCCATTAGAAAGATCATCAAACGAGCTTTAAACTGAAACTGAAATCAACTCAATCGGAAATACGGAGCTCAAGATATGCATGAAAGAAAGCAAGGGCAAAACTGAAATAAAATATGAAATAAAATTACAAATAGGTCCCTGGGAGGGACTAAAATGCAATAAAAATAAAAAGCGAGGCCTTCCCTGTAAAAGTTCCACACGTGCAGGGCCATATCTGCAATTATTAAAACCCGCGAGGGCCAAGGTGCAAATAACCCCAGGCGCGCATGGTCAGCACATGACTTCAGGACCGATTTGCAATTTTGAAGAAGACGGTGGGTGCCTCTGCAATTTACCCATATGGCACGTGCTATGCACGCGCCATCCAGGCTCGGAGGATGGCTCAGGCTCGGCAGAGGCTTGCGTTGCTTCGGATTGGCTCGGAAGAATCGAGCCTCAGTTTTGGATCAGGCTCGGATCGGCTCAGCACTCCAAGCCTACTGGGTCGGACGCTGAGGCTCGGAGAGGCTCTGGAGTCACCACGTGGATGATTGTGGGCCATCCGATCCTGATGATCGTATGGCTGTTGTACGATCCCTGAGTGATGACGTGGCTGAATATGAACCATCCGATAGTGGTAATCGGATGCCTGCTGGAGTCGTGGGTGTGTCCTCCTAATGATCGTTAGATGAATGCTGGGAGAGATTCATCCAATGATGGTCGTTCTTTCTCCATTGCCACAGGCTGGTGGCGCGTTCTGATCTCCAGCAAAGAAGGCCAAACTCCGCCGATCTTGTCCGGTGTCGCTGAAAGTTCCCCATTGCTCTAAATAACCTAGAAAGCATCTTCGAAGTACGGTGGAGCAGATGGCATGTCTGGCGGGAGCAGGAGATGCCTATAGGTCGGAGGCGTAGCTGCTTGAAGCAGCTCTGGCGACGAAGTCCGATCATTGAGAGAGCGAATGCCTGCAGTGTTAGTGCCTAACCGAAGTGGAGGTTTCGTGAGGGTGAATGAAGTGGAGTCCCAGGCGAGTGAAGAGAAAGGTGGGACCGGAGCTCCTCCGCTGGAGAGGGCGGAGGAGGTGGGTCGGAGATGATTAGTGGAGAAGAAGGGAGAGGGCGTAATCGGAAGGTTGCGCGTGAATGGGGAAGTGTTGGCGAATCTCAAGGGGTGGTCAATGGAGGTTGAAGATGGTGATAGTGACCTGAAAAATTAAGTAAAAATTAAGAAAAATGCAAAGGACGTTGAAGGGGTCTTACCAGATCGTTGGGCAGATCGGAGCTTGGGATTGAGCTCATTGATGGAACTCGGGTCATCGCTGAATCCCTGCAGCCACTAGGGACATCTTGGCGGAGACGAAGCTCCGCTGGCTAAGCCTACCATGGCTTAGGGTCTCACCGGAGATAACCTTCGTTTTTGTGCTCCTCTCCGCCCCCTCGCTGTCACCGGGGGGCGGGGGCTTGTTGGGAGGTACCTCGCGTAAAGGTGGACAAAGGGCTGCAGGGAAGGGGCGGAGTATTTAAGGATTTGGTCGGCGGTTGGTTAGGTCATGGGCGTGGGTTGCGATGGAGATATGGGACGACTGGATGGAGATCATGGACTGTGGTCGTGTCGGCGTGGAAGGGGGAAGATGTGTGAGGACCGTGAGGTGGTTAGCGATAGAGGGGGTCGTCGGAGGAACGCGAGAAAATAGGAAGGGCGGGGTATCCGCATGAGTGGAGAATGTGCGAGTGAGGAGCGCCTGGAGGTTGACGATGACCTGTGGCCGTTGGATTTGGAGATCCAACGGCAGACGTTTGAGCGCTGAGGAACGGTCTAGATTAGATTAGGGGCGGCATGATCGGAGGGCCCAAGATGATGCCACGTGTCGCTTTGTGGGCAAAGCGTGAGTGGACGGTTGTGATGTGAAGAAGGCGCTGATCGAAGGGCTGAGGTGCGAGTTTAGAAGCAGCGACTGTGATCAAGAGAATCAGGCGGTTCAACAGTCGCCACGTGGAGAGATGTGGATGAGGCGCTAACGGGCGGATGAGATCAGAGTTGGGGGAAGATCAGACGGCAGGTGGCCAAGGCATGCATGGAGGTTATTTATCCGTTGGATCAAGAGGAGATCCAACGGCTATGGATGCAGGCGGATAAGACAAAGGGGGACGGGCCACGTGGCTCACCCAGAACGGGCCACGTGGCCTAATCAGATAATTCAGATCTTCAAGTTGACTTTTGAAGGGACAAATGGCCGAATTTGAGAAAACTCAAAACATGAAAGTTGTAGATCTTAAAGAGATCTACGAGTTTCATGTTGACCAAAACTGGAGATGAGGTCAAATGAAGACTCGAAATATTTTTAAGGGTATTTTTAAGGCTAAAAATACCACGGATTTTAGTTTTGTGATTTTTTTTGTGGTTTTTAATTTATTAAGGACTATGATAATTAAAGGACATTATCTGGTTTTTATTGACATTAATTTAAGCAAGGGGGTTAATAATGGGAAATTAAGATGATGAAATTGGGTTTCATCAGTCAATCTCATGTTATCTTGGGAAAAGAGCCACTTCATGACCAATCTCCTGTTGTCTTGGGAAAAGAGCCACTTCATGATCACAAAAGGGATTGTTCTGGCTCATGTCGTTTCCAAACATGGCATGGAAGTCGACCCGGCAAAGGTGGATGTTATCGCTAATTTTGAGCCACCTTAGAATGTCAAAAATGTGAGTTCATTTCTGGGGCATGTTGGCTTTTATATATGCTTCATCAAATATTTCATCCGCATCGCCCGACCTCTAACAGACCTACTCTGCAAGGAGATCGAGTTCAATGTTGATCGACAGATTCTCCTATCTTTCAAATAGCTAATGGAACAAATCACTCAAGCTCCCATCCTACAGCCACGAGATTGGTCTATCCCTTTTGAGATCATGACAGATGCGTCATACATTGTAGTCAGGGTTGTTCTAGGACAAAGAAATGACATGGTGCCCTATGCCATTCACTACGCTAACAAAACGGTAGATGAATCTCAAAGAAACTACACTATCAAAGAGAAAGAATTACTTTTTGTGGTATTTCCCTTGAGAAGTTCAGATCCTATCTGCTTGGATCTAAGGTAACAAATTATACTTACCAAATGTTGTAAATAAAAATGTTTTCTAAATAATAGAATTATTTTTTGTGGTATTTCTTAACAAATGCTGTAAATAAAAATGTTTTCTAAATAATAGAAATAATTGCAAAGTAAAACCATGTATGGAGTAAAAGTATCCACACTTAGAAAAAGCCATAAAGTGACAATTAAAAGACCAATTACGGCTCCATACGAACTCAAATTGAATAAAACTCACTTCCAATGTGCTCCAAATTAAATTATCTTTAAAATGGATGTGGTTTCATATTTTTGGAGTTATGGTTGAAAAGTCGATTTTGTGGGGGTTGTTTTTACAATTTGACCATTAATTTTTGTATTTATTTTTGTACATATTATATTTTTAATAATTGTAAATATTGTTCGCATTAATTTAAAGTAAATATATTTTTAAAAAAATTGTATATAAAATTATTTCCTAATTTGTACATGTGTATAATGTACATTATGTATAAATGATATGTGTAAAATTAACCTCATTATATAAAAATCACCAAAAAATTAATATAAGATTAATTATTAATTAATATATATATGACATTTTTATTTATTTATTTATTTGATTTGATTTGAAAACCTACCATGTATATAAGATATGATTGCATACATTAAATAACCACCATTAAGGTGGCTAATTAATTTTTACCAATTAATTATTTTATTTATTTTATTTAATTATGAAATTCGTTAATTTATTTTTTTATTAATTTATTTAAACAACCACTATACGCCTTCCTTTTTTGTACATATTTTATTTTTTTGGATTTCTTCTTCTTTTTAATGGATCTCCTCTCCTTCTTTTTTCTTTTGATAAATCTTTGGTGGAGAGAAGGAGCCTCAACCCCGAAAATTCCATCGGTCGATAGAGGAGCCCAACCCCCGCGCCGTCAAGTGACAGTGGATTGGTTGTCGTTGAGGCCATCACGACACCTTCCTCCCTCAGGTTAGATCCAATTTTTCTGTCGTTTCTCTAGAGTAATCGTAGCATAATTTGTATTTTCAACTTCGTTGTAGATTTTAGATCTATAGTTTTCATCACCATTTTTTATATAATCACGATCTGACACCAATCACCATTTCATCTTCTCAATCTATCTGTTTCACGTTCTACCATACACAATCTCTCACCTCCGACCACGCACAGTGGCCTGAGATCCGGTTCTGATCCCTCCCCACATTTTCCTCTTTGATTTTTGGGAGCCGAGCCACGTGCTCGAGTCAGTTTTTCAAATTATTTTATTATGGATTTAAAAAAAACAATAAAAATTAAATATTTCATTATTTATCTCTGATGTTTTTATTGTAGGAATAAAAAATAAAAAAACATTTCTTTCATTTCTAACATTTATTTTGCAATATATATATATATATATATATATATCACTACTGTTAAGAAAAAAGGTTATAGTTCTATTTTTACAAAAATAAAATAAAATAAATCCGCGCAACTGC
Source organism: Ottelia alismoides (assembly GCA_037367405.1). Taxonomy (NCBI): domain Eukaryota; kingdom Viridiplantae; phylum Streptophyta; class Magnoliopsida; order Alismatales; family Hydrocharitaceae; genus Ottelia; species Ottelia alismoides. The sequence goes on along the minus strand of JAZKJV010007827.1, from coordinate 228,913 downwards.
CCGCAGTGAGCGTCACCCGTGCCTCCGCGGAGCCGCGTCTCAGCCACCCTTCACCGCCATTGGATCCTCCGGTGTCGTCCCAGACCGCAAGACGACGCCTCCTACCGTGAGAGGGAAGAGGAAGGGGCAGCACCCCCTTTCCGCTAGCTAGGGAACACAAGAAAGAACGAAAGCCACAACCCTAGGCAGTTCTAACATTTAAAACGAAACCCTTTCTCTTCAGCCTGTCATGTACGTTGCATGCACCATCTGGGTAAATTGCAACAATTCCTTGCATTTTAGTTTCTATTGCTTTTTCATGTAAAATCTTTGAATAATTACGTTTAAGTCCATGTTCCCCATACAATTAATTTGCTTGTTCTTTTTAGTAGAATAAATGCATAGCATGCTCAATAAATTCTTGAAAATTCATCTTATATCATGATACTCGTTTATTCATTGTATAAAAAATTCATTGCATTTTGACTTTGTTTGTTATTATTATAAAACAAAAAACATTGCATTTTATCTTCCTGTTACTTGAAAAATCATTAAAAAATCAAATATTATCTGAAAAATTCCAAAAAAATTGAAGTAGATTTATTTTTTCTGTCTATTAATTTCCAGCCAATAACTATGCATTTCTTATTTGTAAAGGAAAAAAGGACCCTACACAGGCGGGTGTAGGAAACTCCCTACACCCGGCCTAATTTTTCATTATTTTTTGATTTTTTGATATGAAACCTTGGGGGATTTAGATCACCATGTATCACCATGTTGTCATTTCAAATTCAAGTTAATTCGAGACTTATAGCATCTCCATCAAGACTACTCAATTTTAACGGTCTCAGAATTGCTGAAATCAACCCTGTCTAGATGAACGTATTAGGAATGTTTGTTTTGCATGAAATTTAAAAAACATATTCCCCTCAACATATTAAGTAAATCCCCCCAACTTTTAATTCAAAAAACAAATCAAAATAATCGAAAAATTGGGTAGGTGCAGGGAGTTTCCTACACCCCATGGTGCAGGCTCCCTGCCACCATTTGTAAAACTTCTAAAATTTGTAAAATAATAAAAACTTAAAAAGCTGTACAAAATTATAGAAAAATAAAAAAATTGTGTTTTTCTGATTTTATTTGAAGATATTTTCTTCTAGTTTCCATGAAAAATAAAATTAATATTTTTTACATTTATATTTTTTTTAAATTGCTAAATACTCCTGTCTAGTGTAATTTACACTTCCTGATTTTTTAAAATCATTAAAAATTTGAAAAATATATGAAAAATAACTAAAAACAGTAAAAAAGATTTAAAATCAAAAATATTTTCTTTGAAAATTTTTTAGGATTGTTTATATTTTAGATATCTAAAAAGTCCCACTTTCTGCATTTTTGTGTATAAATTTGATTTTAGAATTTCATCTCTTTGAAAATAAAAAATATATATAGTTACAAAATTTAAAAAATGGAAAATTTGATAACATAAAAAATTACAAATTTGTAAAAAAAAAAAAGAAAACCACAAAAACAAAACAAAAAATATAAAAGAAAATTTTAGAATAAATAATTTTTTATTTTTTCCACTACCAAGTTTTTCACGTCCTCCTTGTGTTCGTCCCTCGGAGCTATACATGGTTAAAACCATAGCTCGACCACCTTAGATTTTATTGTATATTATTTTGTAGTTGATTGTAAATATTTTTCTGGATTGAATCTCCCGGTTGACTAAGGGAACGACGACACCTTTATTTGACAGCTTAACCCAGTCTACGGGGATGGTTCATCAGATGGCAAGATGACTGCGGCTGCGGTCGAGCGGGAGGGAACCTGCGACAGAGGAGGAGGTTGGAAGGCCTGAGCGAGTGGCGGTGTCGATCTCGCATGGGGGCATGCAGCTTCGAACAGCAGATGCTGGCAGATCCAGCGTGTGGGCGGCGGTTAAGGGTGGCTGAGTCCCGGCTCTCTAGGGAGGACGGAGGCCAATGGAGGGGATCTAAGCGGTGGCATGGATTTTATTTTATTTATTTTTTCAAAAATAGAATTGTAACCCTTTTTTCCTAACAGTAGTGATATATATAAATATATATACATATATTTGCAAAATAAATGTTAGAAGTGAAAGAAATGTTTTTTAACTTTTTTTTAAAACTACAGAACAAATATATATATATATAATATATTTTTATTTTTTAATTTATTTATGCAATAAAAATGTTAGAGATAAACTAATGAAATAATATTTGTATTGTTCTTTTAAATATGTAATAAAATAATTTGAAAAATCGACTCGAGCATGTGGCTCGGCCCCCAAAAATCAAAGAGGAAAATGTGTGGAGGTGAGGGATCAGAACCAGATCTCCGACCACCGTGCGTGGTCAGAGGAGAGAGATCGTGTACGGTAGAACGTGAAACTGATAGATTGAGAGGATGAAATGGTGATCGGTGTCGGATTGTAATGGAATAAAAAATGATGATGAAAACTATAGATCTAAAATATACAACGAAGTTGAACATACAAATTGTGCTACGATTATTCTGGAGAAACGACCGTAAAATTGGATCTAACTTGAGGGAGATAGGCATTGTGATGGCATCGATGATAACCAGTCTGTTGTCACCGGACGGCTCGGGGGCTGGGCTCCTCCATCGACTGGCGGAAATTTCAGGATTGAGGCTCCTTCTCCACAAAAGATTTATCAAAAGCAAAAATAAGGAGAGGAGACCCATTAAAAAGAAGAAGAAATCCAAAAAATGAAAACATGTACAAAAAAGGAAGGTGTTTAGTGATTGTTTAAATAAATAAAATTAATTAATTAAAAAATAAATTCGTAATTAAATAAAATAACTAATTGGTAAAAATTAATTAGTCACCTTAATGGTGGTTATTTAAAGTATACAATGAAATCTTATATACATGGTAGGTTTTCAAATCAAATAAATGAACAAATAAATAAAAATTTCATAAACATATTAATTTAATTAATGTTAGATATTAATTTTATGGTTGTTTTATATAATGAGGTTAAATTTTATACATATCATATATACATAATGTACATTATACACATGTACAAATAAGGAAATAATTTTATATATAATATTTTAAAAAAAATATTTACTTTAAATTACTGTGAATAATATTTACAATTATTAAAAATATAATATGTAAAATAAATATAATTAATAAAAATAATAAATAAATAAATGATCAAATTACAAAAACCACCACAAAAAACCGACTTTTCAACAATAACTCTAGAAATTATGAAACCATAACCATTTTAAATATAATGGACGTGAGTTTGATTCAATTTGAGTTCATATAGAGCCGGAATTGGTCTTTCAGTTGTTGCTTTACAACTTTTTCTGAGTGTGGATACTTTTACTCTATGCATGACATTACTTTGCAATTATTTTTATTATTTAGAAAACATTTTTATTTACAACTTTTGTTAAGAAAAATATTTATTTTGAGGTCAATTTATACACCAATAAAATAGTTTCAGTTTTATACAAATAAATAAATAATAAATTTTAAAATAAAAAGAAAGAATATTTACAAATTATTTTTGGATTTTTGGATTAAAGACCATATCTCCCCCTATTTTATTCCTAATCGATCAGGTCAAGTCTTTACCTTCTCTCGGGGTTCGGGTCAGTTTGCATTTGTTTCATAAATAAATCCTTTATTTTATTTTATTTTTTTTTCTTTTCTTCTTTATTCTTTTATTTGAATATAAATAGTGTTAAAAATGAATAATTAACAAATGCATGCAAAATGATAACCTCAAGAAATTAGTGGGTATTTACAGGTATTTGATTAAGGAAATAAAGCTAAATAAAATAATAATGGCAATAAATCATGGATTCATCATTCCCTTATATTTTACTTTTGCTAGTCCCTTAGCAAACACTCATTTGGAAAATAAGTGAAAATAAAAATAAAGAAAAGAAAAAGGAAAGAACTAAGACCAATGTTGATTTTTAAACTTATCTTCATAAAATTGGAGTATAGTGCTCGGTCAGACCTTTGCATTATTAGTTTGGCGGAACCTTAGTGGGAAACGGGTTTAAGACTCAACAACCCTCAAGTTCCACTATTCTATGGTCAGATCTCCTTAATCAGTCAGTCCAGAACAAGTCTACATACACAAACTCTAGTCACTATGAATCTGTACTTGTACTGTGTATGTGTATTATGGCTCCCCACTTCAGAAATGACAAAGAAACAAACTCCCTCAACAAGGTAACTCTAGTCTCCCGATCTAGCAACTCTTTCCTTGAGGAGCGGGGATATTCCCTTCTAAGTTCAAGTACAACTAGTGTAGTCAAGTCATCCAGCTGCAAGCTTATAAAAATATGACTTTGAAGCTCTTATTCTTCTTCTTTTTTAATACTTGTATATACACTCCGACAGACATTTTACTTTTTAATCAGGCATGTCCACTTTTGAAGATTCTGTATTTTTTCTTCTTCTTCTTCCTTTTGAAAATATTTACAAAGTGCAGCATGTACATAAGCAGTTTTTCCTCTTGAGGTAGTAGACTATCCCTCTTTTGAAGCATTATTGCAACCCCACAACATCCTGTCTTTAGACGTCAATGCTACTATATCAGGTTGAGATGCACTACCCTCCCTAGAGGAAGTTGAGAGGTTCCTCCTAGATGTACTACCCTAGTATGCTACTCTAAGCGAAGGTCAACTGGATCCTCACCACCTCATGCGTGTTGAGCCACGTGTAAAGTGCGTGTGCAAGTCAAGCCATTGTCTGTGAGAGTCATATGTGTATTGTTAAGTGCTCTATTTAGACTAATATGATGATATGTGAACATAGCCTAGTGGACTTGAAGAATTAAGTCCCAAGACCTGAAAAATCCTAAACTCATATCCTATAAGGTTCATCTGACATTGAGTGGATTAAGGTCTTAACTAAACTTCATTCCTTAATTTTATTCCTGACTAGTTTTAATGTTAACATTACTCTGAAAAATGCTCATGCAAATGTGATAAAATATGTAAAATGCAAAGAAAGAAGAAAGAATAATTTTTTGAACAGTTTTCTTATTTTGAACTTTTTATGGATTTTTAAAAGAAAAAAATGATGCAAATGTAAAAAAGTTTTTTTTAATTATGCAAATTTTTATAGATTTTTGGTTATGTACTTTTTAGGTATTTTTTAAATAAGGGTTAGTATTAGTAAATAAGATACACATATTTACACGAGAGTGAGTCAATTATTTACAAGAATTAGGTGAAAGGATTTTCAACTTGGTTGTTGGTCATTTATACAAGTATGTATATATACAGTTGGTAAAGATTTTTATGGGTGATGCATATATTCCTCAAACTTATTTGAAATCAATTTTATAAATACTTTTGAAAATAATATTCTGAAATAATATTTTTCAAATTTTACAAATATTTACAAATATTTGAAAATTATTTTGCAAATATTTTCAAACAGTATATAAAGATTTTTTCAAAATAAATTTTCAACCATTTTCAAAACATTTGCAAATAATTTTACAAAATAATTTTTTTTACACAAAGAAAAGAATCTTTTTACAAGCCAAACTATTTTTATGAAGATTGAAAACATTTCTCGAATTTTTTTTCAAATAGCTTTCAAAAGATTCTTCAATATGATTTTCAAACTACTTTCAGAATATTTTTAAAAATATTTTAACACGACTTATTAATCAGTATATACAAAATAAATTTGAGGAGATATGTGCATCTTTTTATTAGTTGATATTACTAAATTTTACATGTATTTATACATTGTTTTAGCCATATTAAAAATACGAAAGTACGAGTTATGGCTAAGGTATATATACAATATATACGACACCCCCTATACTTAGCTTGAACTATGTCCTCATAGTGATCAGAGAGCGAAAAAGGAAGAAAGAACTCATGTTAAGTATAGAAAAGTGAAAAGACTTCTATGCTACAACGACTCAAAGAATATGAAATGAAAATAATACACGTCAGTGATCCCCTATAGAAGACTGTACACGAAATGGGGAGAACCAAGGACGAGAATTTACACAAAAATCAATGAACTAACCTGTCCCCCCCCCATCTAGGGTAAAGGATCCCTAAGTATAGAAAATAATATCTACAGGTGGGGGACAAGCTGTAGAATATACATATATTACCTCCCCTATAATTTAGGTCGGAGATCCCAAATATAGGTAACAAACAAGAGGTAATCGACACAAAGAATATGAACAACCCGAGTCTAGCACCCCCTATACTTCGGATAGAGTACATCCTAACTATAGAAAAAATCATAAGCGAGACCTGGAGTGCTAGACAAAATGGAAGAAAAGAAAAAATAATTGTTAAGGACTCTCCTGATCATGAGCAGATTAGAGAGACCTTCCCAGATGAGTCAATTTGTGTTATTGACTCCCTCCCGTGGTATGCCAACATGGTGAACTATCTTGTCTCCAAGCAGGTTCCCCATGGTTGGACTAGGAGCAGCATTGATCGACTGAAGTCGGATTCGAGGAGATACCACTGGGACGATCCTTTCCTTTTCTTCGAAAGACCGGATTGTGTTTGGAGAAGGTGTATTCCTCAGGAGGAATACCAGAGTGTCCTCCCATATTGTCATTCACTTGAGGCTGGAGGACACCATTCGGGAAAGCGAACTGCTGACGAAACCGTACATATAAAGTGGATCAATGTTGAGGTGCCTCTTAACAAGTGCTGGAGTTTACGCCCCAAGCGGCGCAAAGGCTAGGATAACGTTGTATCAAGGTTCAGGATGGTATCTATAATGAGAATACTGTACTATCGTTGTCGTCTCGGTATGAGAACAACAACGGACTCAGAATTGTCAAAAGAGACACCCGAATATACACTCAACTGGATGTCAGCTACTGAGAAAAGAGAAGGCGATGTATGATCATACTCCGATAGCACAAAATAAATCATCAGCTCTAGGTTTGAATGGAGTGAATGGATGGAGCTGAAGAAATCAAACGTGGAGAAGGAAGGATCTGTCAGGGAATCCTCTGCGTCAATCACCATATCGAATAGATAAGTAAGATCAAGATCAGGAGACTCTCTATGAAAATCAATGTCCGATGTATGTAGGGTAGAAAAATCAGAATCAACAACGAATAACTCGTAGATTGGGTCATCCTCGCGAGGGTCATCGAGAAGAGAAAAATCAAACTCAGAGAAATCAGAAGTAACTGACGCCTCGATCTCGTGAACCGACAGATTGGAATCACGTCCAAGGAGTGAAACCGAGTACAAGGGACATAATGCATCCTCCCAAAGATAACTCTCAGGGAGTAATGCATGCTTGTCGGTAAAAGATGGGGAATTAGATCGTAATTGTGGGTCTATGTTGTTGTCAAACATCAACCCACTGCATCAAAGTAACTCATTAGCTGACAACGGCATCTGAACAACTTATAGGCATGGCATGCTACTAGTCAACAACGTAGAAGCAGTAGACATCTCAAGATATTATCCTCGAACTGCGGTAATACTATCAATCATCAAGTCCTCCAAGAATGTATCAACGTCATCAAGTGGAAGGACACATGGCTCAAAGAATGGACTCTCCAGGTCTGTCAAATCAAAATGGTGTCCCTTGATGAATCCGTGATTCATCACCTTTATTCTTTCATTTTGGCTAAAATCCTTTGTAAAATACATGTAAATAATCAGTAATTCCATCTAGTTATCATTTTAATCACAATTGTTACTATTGTATAATTAACACTTATTATATCCAGAATAAAAGAATAAAGATAAAAAGAAAAAGAAAAGAAGGCTGGACATATGTAATATATACAGACTAATCCTAATCTCGAGACCAGGTCAATATTGACATGGTCGACAAAATAAATAAGTAGGGGGAGATAAGGATCTTTACCTATAAAAATATCACGAAAACAAAGACCAAAAATATAATTTACCCATTTTACACAATGTAAATACTTCACCTATTTTATTTATCATCAAGACTATCTCAAACCAAAACATTCCTTTTGTAAAAGTTGTTCATACAAATATATATTATTTTATAAAAATACCAAAAAAATATTTCAAACACAAAAATAATTAACCGCAATGGACTGAAAAAGCCGCAAAAGCCGACTTCCGAGGTTCATAACTATTTATAGAAATCTCCAAACGGACCAAACTAACTTTTCAAATCCATTTTATACTGAATACTATTTATTAAAAAACAAAAAAAATATTCGAATAAAATCGGTGAGTTTTGGCGTTTGGGCCACGTTGTATATATGTATTATGTGTAGAAACTTCCAGGATTTTTAAGTAGTTAACCGTAAACCCGATTAAATCACTTTTTTCCTAAAATCTTTTAAAATTTATAGAAAAATATAAAAATATAACCATGTCAAAATACCAAGAAAACTCGAAGCCTCGAAGCTGCTACCTAAATTTCCTAGACCTCATAACTCAGCCGTAAGAACTCCAAATTGGGCAAACTCAATTTTAAAATTCATATTATTAAATTATCTACAAAATGACACTAGTTTCGCTAAAATTGGAGTTAATATGAAAATGCAGTTTTTGGGTCCGTATTGGTATATTGTACATTGTATCGCCATCTATTACTATTTACTATATGTTATTTGTTAAATTTTTATAATTAATTTTTTTAAATAATTTAACGTGTAAATTATTTAATTTAATTACTTAATTAATTTTATTTACTTATTTATTTATTATTTAATTACCTTTTAATTAGTTATTAAGTTATTTACTTATCTATGTATTTAATTATTTAATTACTAATTATTTAGTTAATTATGTAATTCACTTCCTAATTAATCCTTAAAATTAATACAAGTATTAGTTTAATTAATTTGTTAATTTATTTTATTTTTTGTTCTCTCTCTCAATCTTTCCCTTTTCTTTCTCTTTCCCACCTTTCTTCTTCCCCGCCAGTCTTCTCCCTTTTCCTCTACGCACGATTCTTCGATCTTCACTGACAACCACCTCCAACCGCGCCAACGGCCCGGCCGTTGGCTGGTATTCCAACCACCGCACGCATCCCGTCACCTTCTCCTATTTCCGGACCTCTCCTCAGCTATTTAAGGATCCGTAACCCCTATCGTCGACCCATCCGTCATTTTCCAATCCTCTTCCCCAGTGCGATCCGGAGTCGATCCGGAGACAGTGGTTTTCAGATCCATTGAAGCGAGGAGAGCGAGGAGAGAGATTGGCGAGATTGTTGCTACCCTTTGCGGAGCTTTGCTATGTCGTCGCGCGCTCGAGCCCCCGCCATACCGCTGGGCGTCGAGGCAAGGATCTGGAGCATCGAGCTCCAAAACCCCAAGAGACATCCTCTGTTTTCCATCTTTCCAGGTCAGGGCTTCCTTCTCCATTCCTTCTCTCTCTAACCTCTATTTTTTTTTTTTGATAAGTCTCTAACCTCTATTTTCATCTCTTTCGTTCTCTGCTCACTAAATACCTCTCGTTTCTCTCTTCCATTTGAAATCCGTTACTCCCGATTCCCGTTGATCACCTCCTCCTTCTCATTCCCTTCAGTTCCTATCTATCCTTCATCTCTGTCTCTCTCTGATCACAATCGGTGATTGGAGATCCGATCCCTCTCCGCCATACCTCCAGGATCATTATTCATTCATCCCTCCTATTTCTGTTGAGGACTGAGCCTTGTGCTCGAGTTAAGCTTGATTATTGCAGGTTTAATAAAGGAAGAGGCATATCGTCGTGATTTGGATCGAGAAGTATCGACTAGCACGTATTCTATATGTCTGAATAGGACGTAGAAGTTGAGTGTCTGGTTATTGCAAATTGAGAATTCGTTCCCTATATGAATCTGTGCACTAACTTCTTAACAAATCATTACATCAAATAGAGGTTTGGGTGCATTCATATCCAACCAGAAAATCTTAGAAATTTTTTATATAATACTTCGATGCTTGATTTGGTATACGTATTCTCTCCAATGCATATTCATGATCCTGATATTTGATTTCTTCATGTGACACATTTAGAATATGATTCCATTATAATAGAGAAGGGGAATTACATTTTGCAGGTTGTCTCAATCAGGTGAGCCGATATATACGTAGCCGCTTAGCCTCGATCGTGATCAGCATCCCACGGCGAGCATCTGATCAGAGAGTCGTCTGAATGAAACCAGCAACGAGCAACTGTACGAGATTCTTTACCTTGGCTCGCCACCGTGTTCGAAAAGGGGAAAAACAAGTCGCCCTCCTACTGCTTCCGATGATTAGATCGAGATCGAGAACAATCAGTGTCGTAGCCGCACCTGCAACAGAATTAGGGAAGAACACTCGAGTCTCCAGACTCGACAACAACCGTCAATCATGATTTAATCGGACCGTCCACGGCTTAGTAAGATCCCGTGTGCCTCACGTGACGAAGCCAAATATTTTGAGTAAAATTTGTAGTTCTTTTTCCTTGGAACTATTTCATATTCCAACATGTCCGAACCAATCTCTACAACAGCTTCATCACGTGGAATGGTCATATTTATTGGTGAATTTGCAGTTAACACCTCCAAACTCTATGATATTGCAAACAGATCCCTACTGGTGCCCATCACGTGAGAGCATACGTGCTATCTGGAAATATTGCGTTGGAGCCCTCCTATTTTCACACATTACATACGTACCCCCTGCATTTTACATAAATTATATCCATACCACTCTGATTATACATAAACTCTATATCTACATTATACATAAACCATATATCTACATTATACATAAACTCTATATCTACATTATACATATCATATACGTGATAAGAAAATATAAAATATATAAAAACCAATAAAAGTATTAGTAAAAAATAGTATTGTACTATATACAAAATTAAATATTATTTTGAAAATAATAAAAAAATATTTTCTAATTTTAATAAATCATCAAAAGACCAAAAATACATACAACAAACTTTAAAAAATATAATAAAAAAATAAAACCACCTTTAAAATTCTCATAAAAAAATTAACCTCGATATATTTTACTGTATTTTACATAATAAACTAAAAATCAAATAAAAATCAAATATTAAAACCACTAAAAAATAGAAAATGCCTAAAAATTTTAAAATTTCATAACTAATAAAAATCCCCTAACACGCACAACATATCATTGTAAAGATAATTTCATCTACACTAACAATAAAATAAAAATATTTTCCAATTGTTTTCAATATTAAAAATCAGAAATACCTAACACTTTTTTAATAAAAATTCCATTTTCACATTATAAATAATTCAAAATTCATAAAAAAAACTTAAAAACTCTTAAAAAAAACCATTAAAATGGGAAATAAAATAAAAGCATAAAAAGAACAAAATAAAGTCAAATAAGAAATACAAAATAATTTCTAAAAAATACAAAAATTCAAAATACCAAAAAAATTACAAAAATAATATAAAATTCATTAAAATTCAAATAAAAATCCAAAAAATTGTTTAAAAAATAAAATAATAATTAGGAACTTGTTTGCCTTATTTTGTCTATAGTTTACACCTAGTTTTTAATAGTTTGTGTCCCTGAGTTCGACACTCCCGTGTTAACCGCTATACACTGAAGTTTAGGAGTATAAATAAAATAAAATAAAAAGATTAACTCACCTTAATCTTTTCTGGTAAAACTCACCTGGTCGATACAACGACCGTGAAATATCTTCTGTCTCTTTTACATGTTCAGTAGAAGACCAGTGATCAGGTGGTTTTTAGATGGCATCGTTGTTGGGGAGGCAGCGTTAGGGTGACCTAGGTTTAGGCTTTCTTTTTTCGCCATTTTATTTCCTAACCTCACGCCTTTTTATTTCTGATTTGTGCAGCACAGGTTGAGCAGCGCGAGACAGAACAGCAAAGCCGATTAGTGTAATTTCTTGTAATAAAATAAGTATTAGTAGGAAGGGGTCCCTTCAGGGTATCCCGACTTGTACCTCTCCCTCTCTTCTTCACGGGGTCTGTTTCAATATGGTTGTACTCTTGGGGGAGCAGGGCACTCATCGGGGTTTTCTCGCATTGCGATTTTGTCGATTGTTTTCCGCAACTTCTCGAGGATGGGTGCTTGTTAGGATTTCTTGATTTTTCTCTTCTTTGCGCAACAATAGCTAGGTGCTTGCTTAGGCCGAAACACCTAGTTGCTTGTAACTAGGACCATACACAAAAAGACAAAAATACGTTAGACGATCTTTTCGAAAATACTCAAAAAAAAGTGAAAATCGAAAATAAAATAGGGATTGGTAATTTTATATGTTCCTAAAACGAAATGTAAGGACTCCACTTGTTTTGGGGAGAGCAACCCCCGCAATTGCATCGCAAGTACACTCTCCAGATTTTGTGAGTGAGATGACATATAAGGTAGAGCCAGAGTCTGGGCTTCTTCCGAAGTACTACTTAGTTCGCGCTTTAAATCACTTTATCTTCAGTGAGTACGCTCAGGTAGCCGAAAAGGGTCCGGGTGTACTTAGCGGAGTGGGAGGTTTAGAGGACACTGTGTAAGGCTCCGTCCTCAAGTAACACGGGTTGCCAGAAACGGCCCATACTTACTCCCATACTAGTTGAGAATAAGTGATTTCTGGTTAGAAGTCGGGACAGTTATCCGTAGAAGTTCGGGGCACCTATCTAATCTCGCTAATCTGTGAGAAGACTTGCATGCCAAATAACCCTAAAATTGAAAAGATAAACGACCGAACTTTTACAGTCATCACCAGGGTTGCGTTGGTGAATTTCGGATTTGCTTTGCATTTTCTTGCCGTATGAGTCCTGATCTTTTAGATCTATCTCTGAGATCTATCGCAATCACTCATTGTCCACATCTTGTTGAGAATCGGTTTTTCTTTTTCTTGGGTCATGATGATGGGTAGACGATCTTTTAGGCCGACTCTTGCTGTAGCGCTTTCAAGTGTATCTACCTGTTCATCTAGGACGGTTCGAGACGTCTCGTATCTTGAACTAAGTTGAGTCACCCTTATTTCTCCGAGTGTAACTCTGACCTTGGAGAGTCTCCTCTTTTTATTTCTTTGTCTTCTCTGTATCCTTCTATTTCCCTCTCTTAGTCTCTATTGAGGCAACCTTTAGTCGCAGTGGCAGCTGAGCTGATCTATGAGACCCGCAAGCTAAATACATATCAGATGAGAGATTCGGGTCCATGAGTTACTGAGACGAGGTTGCGAGCTGAGCAGCCGACATCAGGAGCTGAGTCAGTTTCAACTTCGACTTTGACCATTTTTCTATTTGACTCAGACTTCATTTCGCTGCTATCAAAATTTCATGGAAAACCGCATGAGGAACCGTACAAGCATCTTTATGAGTTCGAGGAGATCTATGGCACTCGATTGTACTCAGACATTACACCTGAGGAGGCTAGGAAGAAGATTGTTCCCTTGACACTCAATGACGGAGTCACGAGATGGTTCCAACATTTGGGAAAGGAGAGAGCTAGTTGGGGTACACTTCGAGTAGATTTTGTGAGGAAATTTTACCCCATTATCCGAGCCAACTTTATACGGTCAGACATGATCCCCACAAGCCACTACAAGACATTTGGCTTAGATTCTATATTCTTTTGAGGAGATTCCCATATCATGAGATCTCCAGAGCTAAGCTAGTTCAGATATTTTATCTAGGGATGACCGCAGAACAACAGGTATTGGTCGATGCCTCGTGTGGTGGTTCACACCACAGTCTTGACGAGGACTCACTTTGGAATCTCTTTTGGAGAGATTTCTGATGTCAAGACAACACACGAAGGAGATGACAGACCATTTGGATGCGATCCACCTCCCACTTATTTAGGGATCGCACATCAGGTAGTTGATGTGGACACTAATGCAGTATCAAGGAGGGCCGTTGAGACAGATACAGAGAGAGAACCTGTGATGTTTCATCCAACCTATCAACTGATCCAGTTTCCATATCACAACCAATACTATGAACAACAACCTCAGGAGCAGTTCACCTCAGACTCATTTACATATTCTGAGAGTCATCAGCTACCCGAGATAGATGTGGGGCATTACTTCGAAAGTCTTGATATAGATGGTCCCACATTCGATTACTTCGTCCATTTGATTCATGAGAAGACTACTTATCAAAGGGAACAAATGGACACCTTCAGAGATTGTATTGCCAGCATTGTCACAGAGAAGAGAACAATTTCAGATTTTCTCTCTTCACATGGGTCGTTGAATAAGCATACAATCGGCAACGGCGCAAGTGTACATGTATATTCTGATTCTCTTCTTAGTGAAGTCGAAAAATCACAAAAAAATGAAAAAAAGAGAAAGTCCAGAAAAAGGAAAGAAGACAAGACTCCATACTCATCAGATGGATCTCGAGTTATTACGCTTCATGAAGCAAGTCCCCATTTTAGAAAAAAAAATTTCTTCTCCTTCTTATCCTCCGAGTGTACAGACTAAAATGGAGGATGTATAGATACCCTTCCCAGATGCTATGAATCTAGGTAGGGGAGAAAATCAGAAAATTTTAAAATATCCAAGATTCAAAATTCACGAAAGAGATGTTGGACCGAAGTCAAACCAAGCTCACTCTTTCGGAGGCATCGGTCCACATTCATATTCTTCAAAAATGTCTGAACCGGCATACTACTCCGAAAAGGAAGAAGAGGCGTAATCATTGTTCCTAGAAACAAGTGTTGACCATTACCACTTGTTACACCATCCAGCACATTTCACAAGAATAAAAAGAAAGACAAGGGTGCACCACTTATCAGTTGTCAGATTTCAAATCACAAGTTTGAGCACACATTGTGAAACAATGGTTCATCAGTGAACATATTACCCTTCCATCTTCTCGAGACTCTTCATCAAGGGCCTCTCAAGTGAGCCTGAATAATTCTTCAATTTCAAGACCGATCGATCAAGAGGCCGAAGGGTATACTTCAGGATGTTGTTGTGGTGGTACGAGGCACAAAATTCACTATGGATTTTGTTGTCCTGGGCACTTACTCCTCAATACCATCACATGATGCTGCCATTATTCTTGGTCGACCTTTTTTGTGTGCAGCCAAGGCCGTTATTGATTATGGGACAGACAATGTTACGTTATCTTCCAACAACACAGTGTCGAACCCCATGCCGATAGAGACTTTGCCAGCAAACGAATGTGCTTCCGGGCCATCAGAGACAAAGACATGTGGGATTACAGATGGAACACATCACGATCACATCTCTTATGAATATATAGAGATCCAAGATTTCCTCTTCAGAGAAGGGAACTTGGTGAACATAGACTTTGATGATCCTAGTACACATGTTTGGACATGTGTTAACGAGATCCGAAGTATCTATATCATTGAGTCAAACCCGTTGGTGGCACGTACTTTGAAGGTAGAACTTGTTTCGGTTATAAATCCTTTTTTCGAGCCTTCCGATCATGAAATAATTAAGCCATCTTGTCACGCATATCCAGATAAGGGCTATGTTGATGAGGAGATTGTTCAGATCGTGAAAAATTTTGACCTCTTTCTCGCATCTACTCCAGACACAACACCGATGTTTCTATAGTCACACAAGGTTGAGGATACAGTGTTGGACGATGATTCTTCATCTTCTTATCTCAGGGCTGATGATCATAGTGATTCAAAGACCATTGCGTAGCTCTTAGAGGTCAAATTTTTCCATCTTTTCAGCCATCTGGATTGCTCCTCACCGGTCGACATAGATCAGGGAGCCTCTGATTCAGATATGGATATATCTGAGCATGACCCTTATGTCGATCAGAATCATGTAAATTCTATCATTCCTAGGTTGCGAAAGAAGGTCACTCTTTAGCTTTCTTGAGTCTGTACAGTTCGTTAATTTGTTCATTCTATTTCACCTTGTCAATATGTACTTTTGATTTTATTCTTTCCTTCTACCGTCTGTCTTACACCCTTAGGTTTCACCTAGATTTTTGGTATACATAGGATGTGATTTATCCTAAGTATAGGGGGTGTAGACACTGTTGTGTTCATCTCATTCTGTTTTGTTACCGTTGTCGTTGCTTATACTTAGGGTGCGCTTTACCCTAAGTATAGGGGGGTAATATCGCTTATTTCCTCTTTTGATTATCATCAGTTTTGTATCGTTTGCTCCCTTACTTATCCCTTAACTTTTGATCTTCTTCTCTATACTTAGGGATATTTTACCCTAAGTATAGGGGGAACAAGCCGAGCCGTTGAGTATATACATTCTCTTGGCCTCGATCATCTTTGGTTTTGAGTCTGCTATCCTTCGGATCACTTGATCCTAAGTATAGAAGAGATGATCGACTTCTATTCTTTATTCGTTATTCTTTGAGTCATTTTAGTATAGGATTGTTTTCACCAATCTATACTTAGACCGAGTTATGTCTTCCTTACCGCTTCTTTGGTCATTATGAGGACATAGTTCATGCTAAGTATAGAGGGGTGTCGTATATATATATATGCTATATATACTTTAAAAGTCATAACTCGTACTTTATTGTATTTTTAATAATATGGATCTTTAAAAGTATGGGTGTATATTTTTAGTTTTAAAAGCCACAAGAAAATCGTAAATATGACTTATTAAAAATAGCTTAAATTTTTTATATAAAATGTTATAAAACTCTTTGATAAAATCCTTAAAAATTTGAAAATAAAATCCTTGTAAATTATTGTATAAAACCATACAATCTTGTATATAAGACTTGTATAAAATCCTTTAAAAAATATACAAAATCCGTGTAAAATTTGTGTAAATCGAATCAATCAACTAATTCTTTCAAAAAGACCCTAAAATTGAAAAGTTGTAAATTCAATAAAAAATTGCAAAAGTCTTTAAAAATCACTTAAAAATCTTAATCCGAAAAACCTACTTCATAAAAACTTGTTGCATTCATTCACATTTTTCAGATTAAGTCCGATTCTTGAATATAATGGATCTAAGTCCGAGAGATGAAGCTTGGTTTAGGACTTAATCCACTTAATTCTAAAGGAACTTTGTTAGGAACTGGAATAGAGACTCTTCAGGTCTTTTAGACTTAATTCGTTGGGTTCCATGTGACCGTGTTCGGAATCCAACTTGAAAGTGCCTAAGTAGGATACCTGGTGTCATCCGTTTAACTCTTCTCCATTTGAACCAATTTTGAACTCATGCACTATGCACTTAGCTCGACTTACATGGGCTGCAAAGGTCAATCCATTTTGGTGGTGCGTTTCTATCCTTGTCTTGTGGTAATGATGTCTAATGACGGGAGAGATCGTGGTTGAAATAAAACTTCGGATGAGGGAAGGATCTGCTGGCACAATTTTTCCAGGACCCTAAAAAATGGACGGAATGAAAAGATGCTATGTCTGTCGGGGAATAAAAGACCTATGCGGTGCAACAATCATCTCTACCAAAATGAAGCCGAATACATCAAACACCAAAAATGACCACAATGGTTCGAGCATCAGAAAAGTCTGCATGTCTTAGTGGATACTTGGATAAACTGGTCAGGCTTCACAGGAGATGTGATTACACTGATCACACTCCAGTTCTCTTCTCTTTTTTCTATTCTTCTTTCTATACTCGTTTGTGGACACATCATGACCTGACCTTAGAAGGAAATACCTCCCTCCTCGAGGATTGAGCTGCTGTATCAGGGTCCAAAGGGAGTGTATAACTGGATGGGTGATTTCTTCGCTTCTCTAAGAGGGAAGAGCTAAAACCTTTCACACACAGTATAAATTGATTTCGAAGCTGAAAGTTTGTGTGATGAATAGGTGGATCTGAGCTGGCTGTTAAGGTGAACTCGGATAAGGATTTGTGGAACTTAAGGGCTGTCGAGCCTTAAATCCTAATTCTGATAGAGTCCCGACACACTATTAATCCAAAGGTCTGAATCAAAGCAACAGATTTCGGGTGAATGAAATTTGATTTAAAGAAACAATAATGTTCTAAGGTTTTCTATTTTCCTTATTCTTTTTCTTTTTGCTTGAACTTATTTATAGAATAAGTGTTTGCTAACGGATTAGCAAAGGTAAAGTATAGGGGAATGATGAATCTGTGATTCATCGCCTTTATTCTTTCATTTTTCTAAAATCTTTAGTAAAATACATGTAAATAATCACTAATTCCATCTAATTATCATTCTAACCATAATTGTTAATATTGTGTAATTAACACTTATTATATCCAAAATAAATGAATAAAGATAATAAGAAAAATAAAATAAAAGAAGGTCGGAGATATGTAATATATATAGACTGATCCTAACCCCAAGACCAGGTCAATATTGACGTGGTCGACAAAATAAATAAGTAGGGGGAGATAAGGATCTTAACCTATAAAAATATCAAGAAAACAAAGACCAAAAATATAATTTACCTATTTTATACAATGTAAATATTTCACTTATTTTATTTATCATCAAGGCTATCTCAAACCAAAACATTCCTTTTGTAAAAGTTGTTCATAAAAATATATATATTTTATAAAAATATCAGAAAAATATTTCAAACACGAAAATAATTAACTGTAATGGACCGAAAAAGCTGCAAATGTCGACTTTCGAGGTTCATAACTATTTATAGAAATCTCCAAACGGACCAAACTCACTTTTAAAATCCATTTTATACTTAATATTATTTATAAAAAATATCAAAAAAATCGAATAAAATCGTTGAGTTTTGGCGTTTGGGCCTCGTTGTAAATATGTACTATATGGAGAAACTTCCCGTATTTTTAAGTAATTATCCGTAAACCCGATTAACTTAATTCTTTTCCTAAAATCTTCTAAAAATATATAAAAATATATAAAAATATAACCAAGTCAAAATACCAAGAAAATCTGAAGCCTCGAAGCCCCTACCTAAATTTTTTTGGACCTCATAACTCGGCCGTAAGAACTTCGAATTGGGCAAACTCAGTTTTAAAATTCATATTATTAAATTATCTACAAAATGACACTAGTTTCGCTAAAATCAGAGTTAATACGAAAAACACATTTTTCGGGCCCTTATTGGTATATTGTACATTATACTGTCATCTATTACTATTTAATATATGTTATTTATTAATTTATTATAAATGTTTTTTTAAATAATTTAAAGTAAATTAAATTATTTAGTTTAATTACTTAACTAATAATTTTATTTATTTAATTATTATTTAATTACCATTTAATTAGTCGTTAAGTTATTTACTTATCTATGTATTCAATTATTTAATTACTAATTATTTAGTCAATTACGTAATTAACTTCATAATTAATACGAGTATTAATTTAATTAATTTGTTAATTTATTATATTTTTTATTTTCTCTCTCTACCTTTCCCTTTTCTTTCTCTTTCCTGCCTTTCTTTTTCCCTATCGCTCTTCTCCCCTCCTTTTCCTC
The DNA here is from genome assembly GCA_037367405.1 of Ottelia alismoides. Lineage (NCBI taxonomy): Eukaryota > Viridiplantae > Streptophyta > Magnoliopsida > Alismatales > Hydrocharitaceae > Ottelia > Ottelia alismoides. The sequence goes on along the minus strand of JAZKJV010007827.1, from coordinate 209,573 downwards.
GACGCATAATTCTCCGATCTTCACCGACAACCACCTCCAACCGCGCCAACGGCCTGGCCGTTGGCCGGTATTCCAACCACAACGCGCATCCCGTTACCTTCTCCGGTGCCTGGACCCTCTCCTCGACTATTTAAGGATACGTAACCCCCATCGTCGACCCATCCGCCATTTTCCAATCCTCTTCCCCAGTGAGCTCCGGAATCGATCCGGTGACAGCGGTTTTCACATCCGTTGAAGCGAGAAGAGCAAGGAGAGAGATCGGCGAGATCGTTGCTGCCCTTGGAGGAGGTTTGCTCTGTCATCGCGTGCTCGATCCTCCGCCATACTGCCGGGTGTCGAGGCAAGGATCTGGAGCATCAAGCTCCAAAATCCCTGGCGACATCCTCCGTTTTCCATCTTTCCAGGTCAGAGCTTCCTTCTCCGTTCCTTCTCTTTCTGACCTCTATTTTCATCTTCTTTGTTCTCTACTCAATCAATACCTCACATTTCTCTCTTCCATTTGAAATCTGTTACTCCCGATTCTTGTTGATCACCTCCATCTTCTCATTCCCTTCAGTTCTTGTCTATCCTTCATATCTGTCCCTCTCCGCTCACAATCGATGATTGGAGATCCGATTCCTCTGCACCATACCATCGGAATCATTACTCATTCATCCTTCCTTTGTTTGTTGAGGACCGGGCCTTGTGCTCGAGTTAAGCTTGATTATTGCAGGTTTCAAAAAGGAAGAGGCGAATCGTCGCGATCTGGATTGAGAAGTATCGATTAGCACACAATCCATATGTCTGAATCAGATGTAGAAATTGAGTGTCTGGTTATTGAAATTGAGAATTTGATTCCTATATGAATCTGCGCACTAACTTCTGAACAAATTATTACATCAGCGAGAGGTCTGGGTGTATTCATATCTAGCCAAAAAACTGTAGAAATTTTTTATATAATACTACGATGCTTGATTTGGTATGCGTATGCTCTCTAATGCATATTCATGATCGTGATATTTGATTTCTTCATGTGCCACATTTAGAGTCCGATTCCATTAGACTAGAGAAGGGGAATTATATTGTGTAGGTTGTCTCAGCCAGGTGAGCTGATATATATGAAGTCACTTAGCCTCGATTGTGATCAGCATCCCACGGCGAGCATCTGATCGGAGTGTTGTCTGAACAAAACTAGGGGTGTTCAAAATCTTAGGGTCAAACGGGTACCCGACCCGGTTCGGCTATCTTGACCCCAAGTTCACGGGTACCCGTGAAAAGATTTTCTGGTCGGGTACCCATGACCATGTGACCCGCTCACCATCTGATGACCCGGTGGAAAACCCACCGGAAGTTCCGGGTACCCGGTGGGATGATTTCGGGTATACGCCCCAGCCATCCTCTCCCACTGTCTGCCTCACATCTTCCATTTCTCTCGGTTAAAGACCTTAAAGCTTCCTACCACCTTCTCCTACGATATTGGCTGTTGCGGACCTTGCCGTACTCCAAGCTCCAGCTTTTGTTGCTGCAAGTCTGCAACCCGATCCCCCTCCTCCTCTCCCGTTGCAACCTCACCGTCGCCGTCAAAAATCACCACCGCATTGGACTCCCTCTCCGCCTCCCAAACTCCAAGCCCATCTCTAGCACGGAAAAAACCCTACCAGCCCCACCGTCTTCTCCGTCGCTGACAGCCCGGATCGCCTTCGATTCCAGCACCTTCGCTAGCCTCCAGCCCAAAGGGGCCTCCGCCATTCCTAATCGTAGCGACTGCGGATCTTCTGCTCTTCCATTTCCGCATTCCTTGTTGAGTTAGTTTTGTGTCGATATATTTTATTTATTCTGTGTCGATGATGGAATCTGTTTATTTTATTCTGTTTTTTTATCCAATTTCTTTATAAAGGATTTCATCTTCTGAATTATCAAATGTGTCAATTCAATGCCCACTGTGTGCAATATTTTTGACCTAAATTAAATGGTCTTCTATTTCTTTATTTACAAATAATGGTTTCGGTGATTCACTCATCTTATTCAGTTTATGAAATAGGATTGAGGGTACATCGAATAAATCGGTAATTATATCTTTTTCCATTACATTGAAAGGATAAGGGTTTCTCCTGGGTACCCGCGGGTACCCGTAACCCGTTCAAATAATCCGGGTACCCATTAGAATCGGGTACCCACTTGGAATGGGTCGGGTCAACCTGTGACCCTGTAATGATGGGTCGGGGCGGGTCATGATCAAACGGGTCGGGTACCCGTCCCGTGAACACCCCTAAACAAAACTAGCAACGAGCAACTGTACGAGATTCTTTGCCTTGGCTCACCGCCGTGTTCGAAAAGGGGAAAAACAAGTCACCCTTCTGCTGCTTTCGGCAATTAGATCGAGATCAAGAACAATCAGTGTCGTAGCCGCACCTGCAATAGAATTAGGGAAGAACCCTCGAGTCTCTAGATTTGACAGCAACCATCAATCAAAATTTAATTAGACGATGCAGAAAAGTTACACCGTCCGCTTAGCAAGATCCTGTGTGCCTCATGTGACGAAGCCAAATATTTTGAGTAAAATTTGCAGTTCTTTTTCCTTTGGAACTATTTCATATTCCAATAGGTCCGGACCAATCTTTGCAGCAGCTTCATCATGTGGAATGCTCATATATATTGGTGTATTTGAAGTTAACACCTCTAAACTCTGCGATACTGCGAACAGATCCCTGTCGTTGCCCATCACATGAGAGCATACGTGCTGTCTGGAAATATTGCGTCGGAGCCCTCCTGTTTTCACACATTACACACGTACTCCTGCATTTTATATAAATTACATCCATACCCCTCTTATTATACAAAAACTCTATACCTGCATTATAAATAAACTCTATACAATATACATAACATATACGTGATAAGAAAATATAAAGCATATAAAAAACAATAAAAATATATAGTAATAACTAATATTATACTATATACAAAATTAAATAATATTTTGAAAAAAATAAAAAAAATATTTTCCATTTTTTAATAAATCATCATACCAAAAACATATATAACAAACTTTTAAAAATAAAAAAACCTTTAAAAATGTCATAAAAAATTATCCCCAGTATATTTTATTGTATTTCACATAATAAACTAAAAATAAAATAAAAACCAAAATATTAAATCCATTAAAAAATAGAAAATACCTAAAACTTTTAACTTTTCATAACTAACTAAATAAAAATTCCCTAAAAACGCACAACATATCATTTTAAAGATAATTTCATCTACTTTTTAATAAAAAATAAAAATATTTCCCTACTATTTTCAATATTAAAAATCAGAAAAATCTCACATTTTTCAATAAAAAATCCATTTTCACATTATAAATTATTTAAAATTCATAAAAAATCTAAAAACCTTGTAAAAATCCATTAAAATAGGAAACAAAATAAAAGCATAAAAAACAAAATAAAAATCAAATAAAAAATACAAAATAATTTCTAAAAAATATAAAATAGAAAATACTTTAAACATTAAAAAAAACAATATCAATTTCATTAAAATGAAAATAAAAATCCGAAAAATTCTTAAAAAATAAAATAAAAATTAGGAACCCTTTTGCCTTATTTTGTCTATAGTTTACCCCTAATTTGTAACAGTTTGTCTCCTTGAGTTGGACACTCCCGTACATAACCGCTATACACTTAAGTTTAGGGGTATAAATAAAATAGAATATAAAGATTAACTAACCTTAATCTTTTCTAGTAAAACTCACCTGGTCAATACAAAGACCGTGAAATCTCTTCTGTCTCTTTGATAGGTTCAGTAGAAGACCAGTGATAAGGTGCTTTCTTATCCCTCATCGAGCTCTATCTGTTGGGATGGATACAAATGTGTATCTAGATCTGAGAAGATCTTCTGAAGAATGGAAACTGGATCATCTGGACAGGGATACTGAAATGGCTGAAAGGATGGTTGAAACAATGTGGGTTGCTCCTCCATTTCTTGGAATACTAGAAGATCTAGAATCCAAGAATCTTCGACGTTAAAGTGTGTGACTTGCTCAAACTATGGCAGTAAATCCAACGGGAACTCGATCAATGTCCGACTCTAAAAACTCATAGTGGTGGTCAACACGCCAGTCATTTGAAATGTAGTAGAATCCACATCCTCTAAATAGTGTGTGCATCTGAATCGGCATGAAGTGACACACACTCAATTGGTGTCGTATCTTTCTCGTGTGTTATCCCGAATAAATCATCTCATGAAGGTTGTGAAGTTGACGAATTGGCTGAAATCTCTCTCAAGATGGTAAAAAGTATATCCATGTCGGGACTGTGGTGTGAACCACCACACGAGGTCACTGTCCTATATGCTCTGCGGCCATCCCCCTCATGGCGATCTGTACAAGGTTAGTTGCCGAGATTCCATGATCTGAAAATCTCCTCAATAGGTCAACAAACCTAAGCCATGAATCTCTCATTGGCTCCTGGGGGTCTAGTGAAAAATCTCGAATGCAAGACATCATCAAATCTCCTCTACGCTGGGATAAAATCTCTGTAGAAACTGTGAACATAAATCTCACCACGTAAAGAACTTCCTTCCCAACCATTGGTGCCAACTCATGACTCTGCTCTGAAGTGTAAATGGGAAGATCATCAGCATCAACTCCTCAGAAGTGATATCTAGATAGGCGCAGTTCACACAAAACTCCTCAAACTCAGATATGTGAAGATACGGCTCCTCATGCACTTCTCCTAAAAACTTCTGCAATGTCTGTTTGTAATCTAAATCCAGGATAAACATACTCAATGTAGAATCTGACTGAGCTCCTAAAAGTGGCTGCTCGTCTCCTAAATAATGTCCAATAATCCCATAATCATGAGCATCTAAAACTCACCACTGCTCTCTCTCTCATCATTCATGGAGTGCACTGTCATCTCAACAAGGCGATCACTCGTATCTTGTATATGGTGAATCTAAACTCTTCAGGCGTCTTCTCTTAGCACAACATGCCCAGTGTAAGAATAAGGGGAGGGAGAATATGAGATGTCGGTCGGAGTTCCGACCTCCCAAGAGAGTGGGCAGGAATGATGGGAATTAAATGAATAAGCCGTAAGATCCGGCTTGAATGAAGGGTTGCCTATCATCACGAGATAGAAAAAGAGATGGATAATGAAGGGAGGGAGGGAGGGAACAAAAAGAAGGTGACTGCTAACCACTTAAAAGAATACCCATAACAACTCACACCTAAGACATCAAAACACAAAGGAAACCCTTAGTTCACCAACTAAACACAAATCTGACCGTGAGATTTCGATGTTTATCTTTTCAATTTTAGAGTTCAGTGATAATTTAATCTATGAGAGAGGTTAAGCATGCTGTTAGGAGCCCAATACTCCCAAGAGACTGTCCCGAATCTCATAACTAGCTTTTCCCAGCCAGTATGGACACAGGCCATTTACTGTCTACCTGATTTGCTCACTCTGCTAAGGAAGTTCCGGATCGATTACCGGTTACCCGATGAAATCCTCACTAGAGAACAACTAAACACAAGAACCAATAGTCTGAAGGGAGTTTAGGCGTGGCTCCATCCTAGTGTGCGGGTCGCTCTCTCGTTGTAGATAAATTGAACAATGAGGGGTGATTCACCCCAAAACAATGATGTGTGTTAATTACGTTTGATTTTTAAGGATTCAAGTATAATTAGCAGTCCCAATAAATTTTTAATTTTCAATTTTTTGGATGTTTTTGATAAATACAAGTCTAACCGGATTTCTGATTTCCTTTATTCCTATATCCACCAAACAGAGGGGAGAAATGAAAAAGCCAATGCACGAGAAAATATGGATGTAAATGCTAGAGATAGAGGTGCGTACCTGACTCCAGCGCTCTACATGCAATAAGATCCGCGTAGAAAATAAAACTAACTATATGCAAAATGCATGTGGGAATCGTCCTAAGCAATAACTTATATTCAGAAAGAACCGATTAATTATTTGACTAAGTCTAACATTCTATAGGAACATATATTCTTTTAGGGTGTTTGGTCCTAATAATTACCTGGCTCAACTAAATAAAACCTATGTCTAGGGGCTCTACTCACAAAAAAAAATCAAAATAAAGGCGATGAAAATAATGAAAAAACTGCGGTGAGGCCCCCCAAGTGCATCGACGCTTGGCGAAACAGACCCTGAATATGTCCAAGTGTTTCTATAAAAATAAAAAAGCGGCAAGTGATGAAATAATTATGATTAATTACACTTTTTAAAAAAAAAGAAAATTTCCTTCTCTTTAACAATCTTCTGCTCTACTCGGTGCTCTCTCCTGCCGGTCGATGAAGAACATCGGCCTCTGCATCGCTCGGGTGCTTCGGCTATCCTAGGATCACCTCCTTCACTCCACGGGTGATCACAACAAAGAGAAACAAGAGATGTATTTGAATAGATAAACAATCATTTCAGAGAGAAAGAAAAAAATGAAATGGAAATAAACAATCAAACAAACAAGCTAAAATGGACAATTAACAATTATTGAAATAAATAAAACAAATAAAAATAAAAAAAACTACCAAGTTGTGCTCCTGGGAAACGATGCCATCAAAATACCCCTAATTTGCACAAATTAATACTCATTTTTTATTGTATAATATTATATAAAATACTAATTTAAATGCCAAAATTATAAAATAAAGAAAAGAAAAGGAATAAAATGCCAAGGTATTTTATGATCCTAAACCATGATACCTGGGCATCTTGATGACTAGGTCGACAAGGAATAAAGTAGGGGGAGATTAGGGCTAATAATACAATAAATACCCCATTTATTTATTCATTATTTATTTATTTTTGGGACCCATTTTATTTTCTACTTTTTATACGTCAAATAAAGAAACATTGAACATGAAAGTTGTAGATAATAATTTTTAGAAAAATACAAAATTGAGTTTGTACAAAAATAAATATACAATGCAAAAGTTATACTCTGAATAAAAGCCAAAATCCCAACATCCGAGGCCCATATCTCTCAAATAAAACTCAAAATGTATCAAAATCACTTTAATTGTATATAAATTTTAATAAGCTATTTAATGAAAGTGGTTTCATATTTTTAGAGTTAAGGTGTGAAAGTTAGATTTTGGACCCCTATTGTATAATATACCCAAATAAAATATTGATTTTATTAATTCTTTATTATTCTAAAAATTTTATATTTTTATAATTTTATAAATATTATATATAATACTTGTACATATTAAAACTAGAATAAAACAAGCAATAAAACATTAAAATAAGATAAAATAAAAAATACATAGATGAATATACAATATACAAACCTATATACCATACACCAATATTTATTTAAGTGTATAAACATATCAGAAAAAAATTAAAATTATATTTAAGTATCTAAAAATAAGTTATGATTATATAAAATATTAAGATAAATAATAAAAAAATACAAAAAATAAAAGCATACAAAACATAGATAAATATACATATAACTAACCCCTAAAATTAACTTGTAAAAAAAAATTCTAAAAAAATAAGTAAAAGAAATAATAAAATTCTACAAGAAAATAATAATTTTTTATTTTTATAACTTAAAACTAATAAAATCATTTATCGTTTTATACCGAATTTATTCGTAATTTTAGATTTGATTTTTTCTGGTTGGTCCACGTGGACCAACCTGGTTTCTTCCCCATTTGACCTCAGTGAACTGACTGACCGAGGTCGTAGAGTTCTCAGATCTACATTTTGACCTTCCTTCTCACTTTTCTCCAAGTCGAAATAAGCACCAACTTCGTTAGATTTCTTCTAGACTTTTTCGCCTTGATCTTCGCCGATGCACACGGACATGATTCCTCATGAGGAGAGTAGATGAATTGTTGCCACCGCCTCGTTCTTGAACCCTTTGCCACCACCTGTATAAAATCGCACATCCGTCCAACCTTGACTCTTTAATCCCTCTTCCTCTAGTTAACCCTCACCCTAAGCCTTGAGCCATCTTCCTGGTCACAGCAGGAGCACGCTCGGTCGTCTCGTGGTCTAATTGTGAATCAAATCGAGGAGATCCAGACTTGTCGTACCTCCATCGGAAGGTCCCTTTAGGTGGGACTTCGTCGGTAAGTCTTCTACTTCCTTAGCCCTTTCTATTACTTAACGTAACAATAACCTTGGTTTGCCTTCAAATTCGTCAATTTTCATTTTCATTTGTGTAAAGCTCAAAACATTTGCTGACCGGAGCTCCAGCTCTACCGCTTATTTCTGTCGTACCCTAACTTTGTTCCGACCTGCATCCACCTTCATCCCCTCCTTCGTCACCTAGTAAACATCCCACACACGAACACTAACCTTATTTCTTGCAAACAATAAGCAATATGCTCCTCCTCCTTCGTTGCTCGCTAGAGGAGCTTCACCCGTGCCACCTGTCGTTCGCTCCACCCCCTGACTCTCTCAGTAGCTTTGATATTTTCCCGTTAACCATCTCTTACAGGAAAGAACAAGATACGAGGATTCTCGAGCCTCATCGATCCATGAGAAAACCCCCTACCTAGGTCATGTTGCTCTACTAGGCCTCACCAGAGCTCCTCTCTCCATTCTGAGTCCTTCCCCCACTACGGAACACTGTCAGAATCATTTGGAGTACCTCAACCGCACGGGAGAAGGTCGTAGATCGAGGATTCGACTGATTGAAGCTCATCCAACCCGTATTATTCACGAGTTCATTCAGTAGGTCTGCAAGTTGTCCGATCACGAGCAGTTCTTGGAGAAGTGCATTACCGTTAGATTGTCTCCCTGCTCAGCAATCAGATCCCCTTGTATGATCTAATCCCCAGGCCGTTCAGAATGAAGCGTCATCGTACTTTGTTGGGACGACATGTGGCGTAAGTTGAACCATCCAACCGTTTGTTTGCGTCACGTTTAGGTATTTTGCATCATTAGCCCAACACAAATTTTTATTTATTAATTAGTATATAAACATTCCTCTTCCATTTAAATATTTTTGTCAAATTTGCAAACCCCCAAGACTTTTGATATTTATGTCTAGGTCCACACCAGCTTACCTCACGTGGCCGCCCACGTGAGGTGGGCATTTTGCAAGCGTGCCCTTGGGATTTTGTATATTTTGTTTTTGCCTAGAAATATTTTGTTTCAGTTATAATATTTAGTGAAATTTGCAGAAAGGCCCTCTTTTTATTTTTATTACAATTATGCCCTCGTTAGAATGTAGTTTCGTTTTGTTTTATCTGTTTATTTAAAAAAGCCATTTTCTCCAAACATTCCCAAAAAATAGGTGTACAATCTTGATTGCACATCACTTTCACATCATATAGTCGTTTTTGCATTTTAGGACTTTGTGTTATTTATTAAAAATAAAAAAGAGCACAAAAAGCCTCTGTTTGACTTAAATTCCAAAAAAATATAACATCATTTTGAAAAATTACCAAAAATATAATATTTTGTTTATTTAAGTGTTTTTAGCCTATCGACCAAAGTCACTAAAAACAGAAAAAGAAAACTCTTAAAAATTGAAAAATCTCGAAAACATCTAAATAAATTATAAAATTCCTATAAATTCCAAAAATATTGTTTTCTATTTTTTTTCTATATTATAATTTATAAATTAAAATTAAATTAGATTTTGATTCTGTTTGGTATTTTTCATTTCCATTTTTGAGTCGTTCTATTATTTTGTCCCCATTTTAAGCGATTTTCAACTTGAAAAATATATAAAAATTAGAAAAATTCATTAAAAAATCACAAAAATAGTAAAATAATACTTAAAAGCCAAAAATATTTAATTCTATATTTTTTGGTTATTTTTAGTTATATTTATATCTCTCTTATCTATTATTGTATATATACTCCTTTATATCTTAAATTGTATATTTAAAAGAAATCAGAAATACAAAATCTAAAAAGATTAAAATAAAATAAAAAATATAAAATTAAAAATCAAATATGAAAATACAATAAAATAAAATATAATATAATATAAAAAAATTAAAAACCCACAAAAACATATTTTGGCTAAGTGATTGAGAAATAAATTGTGCTTTGAATTTTATCTTGCATGCTCTACTCCATTGCTTCCTGTATTGGGCCCCTACTTGCTTTTCATTACACATTTTTAGTAGGGTATAATAAATGTTAACTCTTGCTCTTAATTACCTTATTATCAGTGTGGGTTAATGGTTGAAACAACGAAGAGATCAGAGTAGTCGCCTCAGCGACAAGTGAAGTTGATTTGTCAGCTCACTTTAGGCACTACAATTTATCCGCTTTTTGCCTTTGCCAACAATGTGTACGCAAAGACATGCATTTTGCAACATTTGTTCCACATCCTCTCGAGCAGTTCCATGGCATCATCGATCTTCCTAAATATGTATAATACTTTGATGAGGATTATGAAGGTGTCTTATCCTCTGTGTGTCTGGGCTCTCGGAAGTCCTTGTAGATGATGAGGGAGAGATCGAGGTAGCTGGAGCGGACAAGTGCATGGAGCATGCGGTAGTAAAGGAAGATGTGGGAAATGATTGACAACTCGCGTAGCATGCGACTGTAAAGATAGTGGATGCGAAGATCGCAACGGGCGACATGGTGTGAGCGGAGGAGGTCAAACAGCTTCTCTGCTGGGAGAGTGCGGAGGCGGAGCACGAGATCGAGAAGGAGGTTATTGGAGCTGGAGAGGGAGCGGAGGAGGAAGAGGGTGAGATAGTTAAAGGAGGGGTGGAAGCCCTTCTGGCGGGAGGCCCAAACGAAGAGTGGGGAGGAGAGACACACATGGAGGAAGGGGAGCAGAATGAAGGTGGGATGCGCTATAAGGGGAGGAGAAGAAGGACGGAGGGGGATCTACAATTGGATTTGTTATAGTTTTATTAACTCAATCTTAACCCAAGCAAATTAACCTAAGAAGTGTCAAATTAACAAAAGGGTTTGTGGTGTTAAAGAGAGTAAGTTTACGGGCCAAGAGGATAAAACAATGATTGCAGTGTTGAGCACGTAATTTACAAAGATCCTAAGTTCCGTGGGGTAAACATACCTAAAATCTATCATGTCAGAATACCACACAATTACTAGGAAACCACAACTCCTGATCATAGCTCGATTCTGGATCTATCCCCGAAACACCGCCAGTTAGATCTAACGAATCCCAAAAGTTAATGAATAGTCGTTGAGATTCAACCAATAAATGGCGTTCATAATAAAAAAAATTGGACGACGTCAGACAGCACCAAACGCATACAGTTATTATTATTATGTATATGATTAAATTAATTAAGTCTACTTAAAAGATATGGAACGGATACTGAAATCAATGTTTTCAAGTGGGCAACTTTGTTGTGAAGAAAAGTCTTTACGGAATTCACTCAATCGTGTTAGCAGTTTTTTCTATAGAAAAGATTGATTTTATGCGCTTAGCAGAGATCCGTTGAGAAAAAGAAAATAGTATTTCTTACGATTTGACTTCATTATTCACAAGAGACGGGAAAAAGACGTGTTAATGTCACGGCTATGCTTGGGCGATCTTCCTTTTCCTGCAGGACTAGTTACTACGATATCATTATTTTATATTATCTGTGATATTACGATATCATATTTTATATATCTGCGAGGCAATAATAACAACATCACGAGTCTCGTTTCTTTATGCACACAAGGACATAAATGTTCAATTGACAACTATAGTGAATTACCTCCATAATCTTGGACGAGTATTTCAACCTGATGAGCTAATAATTAAGTTATACCCGCTTTCACATGAGAAGGAACAAGGCGACAACTACCAAAAGGAGTCAGCTGATTTCAAGATTATGACTACACAATTTCATTACCTAATATTATTTGGTATGTTTACACCCATAATCCCATAATTACATGAGTAACTCTGAAAAAGTGCCCCGTCCCACACTCATAACCCTCCGTTATTTTTGTCAGTTAACTCAACCAGACCTAAAGTTAATCTAACCAATCCTACATCCAACGACTATAATTAAAAGAAAAAAATACCATCTTCCTCCTCCCGACCCCCCCCCCCCAAACTTCCTTCTCCAGTTCCCCCACCCACCCCGCCGACGACCATCCATCCCCTCCACCACCGCCTGGAAACCCCAGGCCCGTCCCGCTGCCGCCTGCAATCCCCGTCGCCACTCTGCAGACTGCCGCCCCTGTACCTCCCGTCTTGTCCTACCACCATCAAGAGCTCCCAGATGAGGCAGGGGGTGTGGGGGTGGGGGGGGGGGGGGGGGGGGGGGGGGGGGAGCTCGGGGCCAGCCTGGAGGGTGGGCAGGGTTCGGGGGAGCTCGGATCTCTGCTTGGGCTGGAGGCCGTACGGGGGGGGGGGGGGGGGGGGGGGAGTCGGGGTAGATCAGGTGTCTGTTTGGGCTGGAGTGTGAGTGAGGGGAAATTGGGGGAGCTCGGGTCTCTTCCTGGGCTGGAGGGTGGGCGGGGGTTGGGGGAGGGTGCACGGGTTTTGGGGAGCTCGGGTCTCTGCTCTGGCTGCCAGGATCAGTTTCCATGGGGGGGGGGGGGGGTGGGGGGGAGGGGGGGTGTTAGGGTCGGGGCCTGCCTGGGCTGGAGGTTGGTGGCTCCTCCTCCACGCCTTCCGCATGCGGCTTCCTCGCCTCCACGCTGGCTCCGTTCCCGATCGCACATACGACCTCTCCTTCTATCATGGTGATGCAGAGTCGTCGACCTGCAGCTCCTGCCTCGATAGGGTTTTCACGATGTTGGTTGTGTTAATACTATAATGAGATGGTATGATTTGTAAATAATAATGAGAATTAGGGGCACTTTTGTCTTTTCTAAAGGAAACCGTCAAATATAACGGTCATGCCAAACGGAACATAACACAAGGTTATGCCATGTAAGAGTTAAGGATTATTCGGAGTTACTCATATAATTATGAATTATCGAGGTTTTCTCGGGTAGTTATAAAACTACTCAGGGTTATGGGTGTAAATATCCCATGTTTTTTTTCTATGAGACTAAGCTGGAAAAAAGGAAGAAAGAAGAAAAACCAAAGAAGAGGTCATTTGCTTTTAAAGCAACATAATCGAAGGATCCACAGAATAATTCAAGAGAAAAAGAAAAAGAAGTTATCTCTATATTCATGCAATATTTCAAGCGATTTCTCAAAAATAAGAAGATCCATATTACAAACAAAAGTAGCTATGAGTAAGAAGAAAAGTCCAAGTTCCTAAAGTGCAAGAATTCATGACATATTAAAAAGAACTGCCCTATGCTAAAAAAGGAGCAGACTTATGAATAGAAAGGGAAGAAGAAGGCCTATCAATATACACGGGATGACTAAACCGACAGTGATACTAATGATGTAAACAACTGCCTATGATTTGTAGGCATCTTGTATTAAGACAATGTGGATGTAGGAGTAGTTTCTTATGATGATCTTTTAATGTTCAACAAAATTTCTTTATATAAGTTAAAAAACATGTAAATTAAGGAAATAGATAAGTTAAAGAAATTGAATGAAAGCTTGCTTTAAAGAAATATTTCTTTGTAAACTAATGTATAATTTTTTGGGAAGAACATAATATCAAACCTAATTTCTATGACACAGGATAAGTATCTTATAATGCTTCTAGTTTTTTATCTTGTTAAAAATAAAATGAAAAGTTGTTTTATCTAGATGCACAAGGATAGATTACAATATAGCCACTAAGGGCCTAAAATACCAATAGTATCATAGGCTACACTTACAGGTAATGTGGTCCACAAGATCAATACGAATGGGAGGTTGAACAACAAGATACACCATCAGTGTTGCACCACCAAAGGGAGCGTGCGAACCAAGAAAGATAATGGATGTAGCCACAAAGAAGATATAATGATGAAAGAAGCCCACTTCTCGTGAGAACATTAAGTGACTTCTTGTCATTTATTTTTATATAATTACTGAATAGCGTTGGTTATGATCTTTCCTTCCCTATTTGCTAAGTAGAGCATCAAATATAAAATAAAGAGGGACCTCTAAAGCAAAGGGAGACAAGGGAGCTCAATGATGACAAAATTGTTGTTCATGTATTAGCTTGTAATTTAGATAGAAACGAAGTAAATGACAAAAGACACTTTGATGAAGTTCAATCTAAAGCTCTTACAAGCCATAATCAAATCAATAACGTTACACATTCGAGGTGAGAAGAAGACCATTAATATGCTTTTCTGTGAAGAGAAAGTTGTGACGAAAATCAAAAGGATTCGAAGCTCAAGAGTTTTGAGTGACATGTAATTCTGATTATTGAGACAGTTTCACTTTAAATCTGATGCATATGCATAATATACAACCCTATGTCAACTCTAGCCAAGAATGTTGCGAATACCTTCAAGGGTTGCCTTGTTCAACTCCTTACTCATGCCCCATGTGGCTATCTTATTAGCACTACAAAACTCCTAGCTAAGATAAAAATGATGCGATAATATTAGAAAGAGGTATTTACAGAATTGGATTACGAAGGCAAAAATGGTATCGGGTAGTATGGGAGCATTTTTATCAACTTATAGCTCATAACAAGTGAGGGATTATAAATCATGAAAGATTTAACAAATCAATGCTCTTGAAAATTTTAATTAAGTTTAGTTAAAAGCCTCGTTTATAGTGTACCAATGGGAGCCCTGGGTCAAACATAGGACACTCAATAAAAATGAGGTTAAAGACAAATTGACAATTCTCCTTATTGGGGAACAATCCCAATAGGAACATGGCCCATAGTAAAACCAAACTCTCTTTCTTTTTTTTTTCAGTTGGGTCCGTTTGGCCTAAATAAAAAGAACCCCATTTTTTTCCCACAATCTCTCTCTCTCTCTCTCTCTCTCTAATACAAAGCAACCCACTTGGGCTGATTCAAAGCTGAAAAAGGTGGAGGATGGAGGAATGCCCCTTCCCCTTAAAATCTAGGGTTCCCCTTGAGGGGAGAACCCATCTCTGTTGCTTCTCAAAGACCGCAGAAAAGGTGACCCTCTATCGCGGCTCCAGGTAGGAGGTGGTGCCCTTCATCATGGTTCGAGGGAGGAGGAGGGGTTGCCGTTGCCACATACATTGTGAGGAAGTGTGACATAGAGAGGGTGCCATTTGGAGAGACCACGCCCGCCAGGGATGCTTGAAAGAGATCATGCACATGGAGATATCATTTTCCACCTGGGATTCGTCGTTCACACGACTGTGTGCCTGGGGCATGGGCACAGGGGCTGATGCCGACACTGCCTAAAGCCATCTGGTTGTGGTGGTGACACATGTTTGAAATTGTGGTGGGGATGTATGTTGAGGATGCCTAAGCAATGCAGCATGACAATGGGCGAGTGGGATGAGGTTAGAACTGTCATGAATGACATCTCCCTTTCCCGATCTTCTTCTAGTTTTATATGAGTAGCAACCCCCTTTTTGCATCATGTTGGGTTCCCAAATCTAGAGGAACCTTAAATTGTGCGAGGGAGATGCACAACCATCATGGAGATGGGTGCAACCTAAAATGCTGCCTTGAGATGAGCTGCATGAGGATTTCTTGTTGAGACAAGCTATGCTTGCATTGCCAAGGACTAAGACATGAAGTTGATGGAGTTGGCTGCCCTAACTGGGGTTATATCAAGAATCCTAATTACTTTTTGGAACAAGATCTTAAGAAATTGACGAGAACATAGAACTATCATCCAAAATCACCAAAATAAAACTTGGATATTTGAAATGATTTGATATAAACAAAAAAATCTTTAAAGTAAACTCTAAAAATCAACTTTTTCTTATATCATGTTGAAAAGAATATTGCGGAAGCAAATCAAAGCAAGAATAAATTATAATGAAGACTTTGATTTACGTGGAACCTTACTTTGTGAGAAGGGGGATGAAATCACTAGAGAACCACCTTAAAGGGCTCATTTTCTATTAATCTTTCTCAAAGTATACAATGAATGTGAGGCTCTTTATATAACCTATCAAGAAACCAAAGTGACATCTCTTCAAGATGCGGGACTAAAGATCACCCACCAAAGGCACTTTTCAACAGCAAGAATTATTTTTTACCAACATTGCTTAAAACAACTTTTGATATCCCTCCCCCTCTAACTTTTTTAATATGGTAGGCGGTCCCCCAATTAATGTAGGAACTAGAAATGTAAACAAATAGATCTATTAGACACAGAGGCATGGCCCATGGGGACACATGGACTAATCTATATACTGGCTTTCAGTTACAATATTTTCATGTGAGGGTTTCTTTCTTTTTTATATGATTGTTCAATACAATATCTTTGCAAGATAAACTCATCGCTTCAATATCTCCCTAGTAAATCAATAGACCTATTTTTGGAAGAGTACAAGAATCATATGCACATATATTCATAATGTTATTTTATAAGGTAAGTACTATCTTTATTGGATATTAATTTTAATGAAATCTTATTAGAAAGTACTTCTCAATATCAATAGAAACACAAAATCCATCTCATATCGGCATATGGCATCATCCATGAGGTTGATATGGGAGGAGCTATGTAGGTGAGCATTTGAGGATAGATCATGTTCAATATATGTTATTGTGAATGATATTATCTTAATAAATGAGCATTTGCTGGAAGATTAACTTCCCCATCCAAAGGGGGAATCCTAACCTTGTTCCTTTACTTAAAGTCCCTTTTGTTTATGACGATACTATTCGTAGTACTGTAACTTTTATTCTTATTTCTTTAACATCCTTACCTTTCAGAGGTGGAATGTCCAAAGTAAATCGTGGTTGCCCAATGATGACTTGCTTTTCACCCTATTTAATTATGCGATGTTGTTGTAGTTTGGGTAAAAAGGATTGTTCCGAACTGCACAAGGATCTTTATGGAGAGGTGTGGTTTTTAATTTAACCTAGGCATGCCCCAAGGTTGATTTAAGGATATGAGTCTGTTTAGTATAGCTTAGTGTAACTTATTCAATTAAATTGATATTCTAACTCAATCAATCAACTTGGTGAATACATGAATATTTTTGACAATTTTTTACACGTTAATATACAACAAAATGAATAAATGAAAATGCCTAATAAACAAAACAAAATGCTCCTAAAATCAATGTTAAATCTCAAGGCAATGTTCAACAAAAATCAAACTTAGAATTAAGAGATAATTGATGCGCCAATTTCAAATATCAATGATTCTATGTAGTCAATTCATTTAGAGCTCCAAAACAAGGAAAATAATCCTCAAATGAGGGCATTAAACCTATCATAAAATACTAGGTGAATCAACAGCTTCAAGTGGACTATTTATTTGCAATAATTGCACAAAGTGTATACAATTTTAAACAAATAAAATAAGCTAATAAATTCAAGGGACTTATCTGAATAATATTTAGTTTAAAATAGATCCAATTAGAACATACAACATGTCATAAGAAAAAGGATCAAATAAGCTTTAAAACAAGACACATTTCATTCAATTTAAAATTATATAGCTCAATATATACAAAAATGGTCTAGAGGAATAAGTGCAATAGAAACTAACTAAAAGTTGTATAAAAATTCAAATGAAGGACTTGTCTACAATATTCAAAACCCATGAAGGTTTCTCTACAAAAGATCAAATGGTGGGCCCTTTATGTATATTGGAGAAGGTGGAAGGGGTAAGATGTAATTTTCCCCCATCACATGCCTAGTACATGTGAGGCATAGTAGGCTTTAGCGGAGGCTAGGAGGCACCACTCTTACACGTCGAGGCTATGAGAAAGACTTAGTGGCTTCGAGACTAATGGGGTAGCTAACTAGCATGGAGGGAAATCTACACCATTGGATCAAAGGGATCCTACAACCCATATTAGAGTGTAAGCAGATGAAGTGGATGGACCTCACATGGAGATTGGTCAGTTGTCATGAATAAACTAGAGGTCGTTGAATCTGGAGATCCAACGACTCATATAGATTCCTCCTCTGGGCTCCCCCTTCGTTGGCGGTCATCGAGTGGAGCTCTGGATAGGTGCCATAGGGCTTCGTGTCTTGGGCTCGAAGATGGAGAGTTTTTGAGCTCTGGAAGCAACTAGCAAAATTCAGGGAGACCTAACAGAGGTATTGTGATGGTCAATGCAACATGTTGATGAGAGCTCATTGGAGGTGGATGTTGAGACCAGAGGGGGCTGATTCTTTTAATCAATGAAAGCATGAGGGTACATGCAGGGGTTAGCAACAAAACTCAGGGAAAAATGGGAGTTCGTCGAGGCAAGGAAAGTGTAGGACCTAGTGGGTCTTCCTCCTTCGTAAAGAGGAAGGCGATGAGATGTGCAGATGATCTAGAGAAGGGGATGTGACCAACATAGTGGGATTGATGGTGATAGAGTATGTAGAGCTATGTAATGTTCCGACAAAGTGGTGAGTGTGTGGAGTGTGATACAAAAAATGGAGAAAAAACAAGAATACAAGGTGGTCGGAGATATCTGTAATGGAGGTAGATGCTTGAAAAAACTAGAATAGAAGACAAAAATGTGGATGCAAGTAAGAAAGAATGTCACACTGTAGAGTGTTTCACTGGGTATGTAAAGGAAGGTATTGCTAACTAACTTTAAGACCTTGAGACTCAAAAGGTACTCATTTCTAGGGACCTAAATTTCTTGGTGGTTGACTTCCTTAATTGTCAAAACAATAATGAGGTGGAGGAATTCATAGAATCATTTGACGAGAATGTGATTCCTGAACCAGATAGTGAAAAGTTAACCAAAGATGAAACACTCGTACCTCTTAGAAAGAGTTAGAGGGTGGTTGGACCAACTGAAAGGTATGGATTCCAAGTGCCAAAAGAGTTTGATAATGATCTTACATCATATGATGAAGCACTGATAGATCATGGCATGGGTAGATAGATGCTAGCTATGAAGTCAAAAATAGACTCCAAGGTGTATGGACCATAAAGGAGCCACATAAGGGGATAAAGTCCATTAGATGTTGGATCTTCAAGCGAAAAAGGGGGTTTTGATGGAAAGGTAGCGACTTTTAAGGAACGCCTCGTGGCCAATGACTACACATAGAGAGAAGGCATCGACTGTAATTATACATTCTCTCCTATGGCCATACTTAAGTCCACCGAAACATTGCTAGCTATAGTTGTACATCCTAACTATGACATATGGTAGATGGACATCAACACTACATTCTTTAATGGATACCTCGAGGAGGACATCAAATGGAGCAACCACATGGCTTTATGGCTGAGGAGGGCAATGTGTACAAGCAAAAAATTCCATCTACAAGCTCAAACAAGCTTCTTGTAGCTGGAATATAATATTCAATGAAACCATAATGAGTTACGATTTCGTTCAGAATTTTGATATCCATGTGTACACAAGAATCTTAGTGGGAGCGTCATTGTGTTCGTCGCGCTTTACATAGATGGCATCATTATCATTGGTAATGATACATGGATGACTGCCATTAATATCTACTTGTCCTATACCTTTGAAGTGAAAAATCTTAGAGAAGCCTCTCACATCATAGGTTTGAAGTTGTTCCAAAATCAAGAAAAGGGGAATTTGGGACTGTCACAATAAGGGTACATTAGGAAGATCTTGGAAAGGTTCCATACGAAACAACCCAAGAAAGGTTACCTTCCCTTAAGGCATTGCATACACCTATCAAAAGGGATGGCTCCTCAAATTGTTGAGAAAAGAAAGGTCATGGATGGATGTCCTTACGAATCAGCTATAAGAATGTACGCCATAATGTACCAATACCAGATATCTGCCATACAGTGGGAATGGCAATACATTACATATTCTTCTATAAAGAACAACACTAGAATGTTGTGAAGAACATTTCTAAATATCCAAGAAAAACGTAAGATTAAATATTGGTCTATGGAGATAGTGATCTTTCAAGTCATTGGATACATGGATTCTGACATCCAATATGACATTGATAACCGAAAGTTAATTGTTGGGTTCATATTCCTATTGAGCGGTGGTGTTGTGAGCTGGATAAGCAATAAGCATGACACTATGGCTAATTCAACAATAGATGTTGGGTACATTACCGCATCATATGATGCAAAGGAGATGGTGTGGTTGTGTAACTTCATCTTGGAGCTGGGCATATTTTTTCATAACTCGCATCATGTTACTTTGCGATAACACTGGAGCCATTGCTTAGGCAGGGGAATGAAAGTTGTATAAAAAGAGCAAGCACGTAGAGAGGAAAAACCACATCATTTGATAAATATAAAAATGTGGTGACTTCATAATAACCAAGGTCACTTACACCATCGAGATCATTAATCCCATTACCAAACCTTTGTCCCAAAAGGTTTTTACCAGCATGTAATGAAGACGTTTTTAAATATAGTACCTTATAAATTCTAAGGACTAGTAGAAGATTGTAAGTTATATCACTACAAAAAATTGAGCACGAGTAGCCTCTTCAAGTGCTCTCCCAAGAGGTGAATGAGCATGCGTGCTCGGTATGTGCACGTAGTTGGCTTAGATGCAAGATCATATGGGCGAGTACACGTGCCCTCCCAATGGTCACCTAAGAAATTGGGTGTCCATCGTATGCTCGCATACGTGCACAACCGTCACCTCTCTAGTGCATACTTTCTACGCTATGGGAGAACACATGAGCTTGCACCCCTGGCCTCTCTAGTGCATGATGACGCGCCTCACGACTCGGGTTAAGGTATCAGATAAATCTCAAGAAGTCATTGCAACCCAAACCGCGAAGCGCAATCAGCAAGAAATAAAGAAACCACTCATAATAAATCAATCAAAATATGAGAATGTTAGCAATCTCCGCTATTTATTTAACATGGTATAGTGACCACATTTGAACACAAGGAGCACGAGTGAAACCTACAAAGTAGTCCTAATCAGAAAATAAAAGGCATAATTTTATTGTTTATAATTTGCATTTTTTTATAATTTGAAAATGAAAAAACGAATAAAAAGATCAAGGCAGAAACAAGCTTTAACAATTTTTATTAAGACTAAAGTACTCACAAATTAGAAATAAAAATGTTTTTTTATATTTTTCAAATATGCAATATTTTTGCTGATTTTATCGTATTTTCTAATTTTTATATGATTTTATAAAAATAAAACAAAATCAAAACAGGGAAACAATGTATAACATAGACTAAAAGGCAAGTTTAAAATAGTAGAAATACCTTAAAGTGCTTGCTGTAATTTTTATGAAAAAAATAAAAATTTCTACACTTAACAACTTAAATCCTATTTTTTTAGAATTATTAACGATTTTTATAAGATTTTTAGTCTTTTGAAATTTTTTGGGTTTTTATAAAGGATGTTCACACAATTGCTACTGAATACAAAGCATATACAAGCACATACACAAATTTTTATAGAATTTTTCGGGTGATTTTTCGAATTTTTATGTATTTTATAAATTAGACAGAACAATTTCTGGGTGTTTTCTTACTTTTAGAAAATATCAAATAAAAATAAATTGAGTCACAAAAATTACCATAAATATTACGTGTTAGCAAGAGCTAACTGTAATTTTTATTGAATGGAGTTAAATAGGTATTTTCTTGATTTAAAACCAAGCACACATCATACAGGTACTTATATGCAATTATTTGAAAGTTTCAGGCCAAATAATAACGCACTTAAAAGCTCAGGGCATAATATTGCAAAATCCCACATCAACACACGTACTACACGTGACACATGCTCACAGGGGTATAAGTGCAAATATTATTAATAAACATTCAATAGGTAACAACTTAGAAGTTCAAGGCATAAAAAGCAAATACGCCACAAGGTTACGTATCTGGCCACATGTTATATATACAGAGGGATTGAAATGCAAACATAGAAAACATAAAGTCCAAACAACAAAATAATTGTACTACAACTTTATTCTCTGGACTAAGTAACAAAGCATATAAGAGCGGGGAAACTATGCAAAATACCCTGAAGCACGTGAGGGATTCGTGACGGCTCTGACGGTCCTGATCGTCCTATGTGCAAAGATCTGACGGTGGTGGAATGTTAGGGATATGCGGTAAAGATCCTCTGCTACAGTGCAGATCTATCGGCTCAAGAGAAGGCAATGACGTGCGGTGCATATCTGACTCCTGCTCTAACCGACCGTTAAGAATGGAGTGTGGCGCACACTTATGATTAGATCTGGGAGGGTAGAGTTCCTTATCGAAGGCAGAGAAGAGGCTTGGAAGAACTAGTCGAGGATGAACTTCACCGGTGGAGGGATCAAGATCCGCTACTCCGATGAAGGATCGAAGGAGTCTTGCATCATAGTGGAAACAATCCGCATCTGATGGGGGGTTCTAATGGAGGAACCAACGGTCGGGAGTACGTGATGAAGGAGCTCCGCCTGGAGCTGCTCCGCTGAGCAAGGGACTGTCCATTAAGGTTCCTATAGTGCAAGGGTACATGCAATACAACGTTGGGACTCAGGGCCGCACTCCGGTCCGGGTTATTGAAACTAGAAAGGAAGGAAGCATAGTTGGATGGCAGTTGAGGTCTCCGACGTACGCGAGAGAGGGAGACCGAGCCTAATCTCAACCCGATGGTTGAACTGTAGGGTGAAAAGGCTATGGGCGAAGATGAAGGGTGATACGACGAGTCCATCTGAACGGATGGGTATGGATATCGGGGCTCCGAATTGCTAGTTGATGCAAATGGATGTGCGGCAGCACTAGATGGGAAGAGTGAATCGAACTTGAAAAGGGAGGCGAAATGGATAGTACCTGAGGTTCTAGATGAACTCCGGAGCTTCAAGCGAAGATGAGAGTCGAGGTTATGGCCTCAACCTTGCTGCGGAAGGTGGGGAGGCTGCTCGCGGCAGATCTCCGGCCACGAAGGATGAGTTGCGTCATCACTACACCAAACCGAGCTCCAAGGGGCTCTCCGAGCAGCTGTCACTCAACTGGAGGTGGCTAGGGGTCGAAGTGGGAGCGAAGAATGAGGTGCGGTGCTAGGAGGTCGAAGGAGATTATATATATGCTTCCTAGGGGTGTGAGAGAATCGAGCAAAGGCACTCTACCCTAGGAAGATCCGCGCCTTCCTAGGAATCCGCGAAGGTGCTGGATCTCGAGAGGAGGTGCGGGTGAAGATTCGGATCAGAAGGAGACTCGACCTGACCGGGAAAAAGGGGAGAACTGGCTCTTGCGAGAGGGGTCAGGTCGGGTTAAGCCTGGAAAAGGGCGTTGACTGGAGGTCAACACCCGGTCCTGACCAATTAGAAAATAGGAATTTACAAAATATTTCTAAAATCAATAAAAAATAGTAAATGCCTTCAAAATAAAAAGTATATGAAATAAAAAATGTTTGTTATTTTTCAAACTATTTTTTTGTAATTTTTAATTATTTTATGAAAAATAAATTAGTCTATATAAGGTATCTAGTGCTATATACAAGTATAATATACCTATGTATAATGCATAATTATTTTTATTTTATTATTTTTACACAAACACCCCTATTTTGTATTTTACTTATTGTCAACATATTTTTAGGAGTATAAAGAAATTTTATTTTATTTTTATCATTTATGTACAATTTTGAATTAAATAGGGGATGTTATTTGTATACATGTATTTTATACAAGTAAGAAGGATTTTATTCTTCTTTTTATTTTATTTTTCTGATTTTTATTTTATTTTTGTTTTATTTTTAAGACTATATACAAGGAGGTAAAAAGCATATTTTATTTTTATTTTTATCCAAAATAGTTATTTACAAATATTGGTAATATGTACAATATAGAGTTGGCCCTATCTATCTCTACTTATTTTGTTTCGCGACCAGGTCAAGGTTTGACCTTCTCTTGGGGTTCGGATCACTCTGTATTTATTCTAAATACCTCCCTCCTTTTTCTGTTCCTTTATTATTTTATTTTTGCACAAATACAAGCTAAATACACACGGTTAACATATCCATACACAATGCTAAGTTGTTGTATTTACACCTATTTACATGATGCTTTGCCAAGATAAATAGCTAAAATAAAAGAATAAATAGTGAGAATTAAATATTCGTTAATGCATACTTACTCCACTTTGGGCAAGCACATGTGCTAGTCAGATCCAGAATAGGAAATTTTTTTACAAGTTTGTTGAGGTTTTGAAGCCTCTTCAAACCTATATGACCTGCTCTAAGAACACTACATGCGTTTAAAAGGATCGTCGAAAATCATACCTGAGATAGTAATTGGATATCAAGTAATTAATATATCCTTTAATTATTGTATCTTCTGCATAAAAGGAAATAAATAAAAAGCAAACTACATAATATATTCATCTTGACATGAAACAAGTAAAATTGCATAATATTCATTTCTTCTATCCCTGAAAAATCTTTGAAGTCAAACTCTGCTTAGATATCTTTTTCTCCATTTCCATTTCCTTGAACATTCCATAGATTTGAGCTTATTCTTTGGGATCAGTATCTCCTCCTCTTCATCTTTTTTCTTCATTCTCCTATTTGTTGCATTGGTAGCCTTTGGGACCTATTGGAAATTATAAATATAAGATAGCATAGAGGAAACAAGACTACTCAGAATATACTTAGATTACACTTAAATTAATTCTTACATATACGTAATGAAATCTTTTCGTAGTTGATGATGTCAAAAATCGACCGGGTTCTTGATTTATTTAATGCGAAGAGAGAAATATCACATGAAATATGTGTTGTTGTAACCCAAAGAATCCCTGAAACAATCAAAAGAGATTAATCTAAGAAGAGAAGAATATGCAACATATTTACTTGGTATAGCTCACAAGGTCGAACACAAGGAGGAAACTATATTAGGCTAGGGTGATTAATTATGTAAATTAAAAGAGGTTTTTTAAATTCTATTCTGATTTTTAATTTGTTTTTAATGAAATTTATGGATTTTAAAGTTTTTTTTTTACATTTTTCATGATTTTTAAAATATTTATAACTTTTATATTTTCTGATTTTTTATTTTTAGTTGGTTTTTAATTTTATAAATTTTTGTAAATTTGTATTTTTTAAGAAAACAATTTATGAGATATATATGAAATGGAGGAAAGAAACCCTTTTTATATTTTTCAAATATAGAAACGAAACTCAAAAATCCAGAAACCAGAAATTTTTGTGCTTTATTTAATTTTTTACATTTTTATGATTTTTACATAATATTTAGACTTCTTAAAAATTATTTAATGAATTAAAACAATAAATAGTGAATAAAGAAAAATTAATATATTGTTTTGTATTTTTAAACTAGAAAATAAAATAAAACAAACTGGAAATCAATTTTAAAAAGAAGAGATTTTATTAAGTTTTAAAACAAGACAAAATGAATTTTTCTTATTTTTCTACGAATGTACATAATTTTTATACATTTTACTATATTTTAAATTTTTAGGGTCTAATGAAAGTATTTTTGAAAGAAATTTAAACAAGTGATTAAAGTATTATAAAAGATAACTAGAGTAATTTCTTATAATTTTTCAAATGTCTTTCAAATTATTACGAATTTTCCAAATCAAATAGAGATAATAAACAATGCTTTTGAATTTAAAAAACAAAACCAATTAAGTTAGCAAACAAAAATTATTGGAAACTTAACAACCAAACAAGATCTTTACTAAACTTCGAGGGATTTGTTTAGAGAACTTTAGGTAATTAATGCAAGAAATTAACAACAAAACAAAATACTGTAGAAAATTGGATCAAAATGCAATCAAAATCAGTTAGTAGACTAATTGGTTATAGAATAATAGATTGCATGTTGTTTCATTCAAATTTCCCAATAACTCACATGTTGCCATATGTGATCTGAACCATCAGGGACCGATTTGCAAAATTATGAAATAACTATAGCAATCAATAATAATAAACCACAATATTTTTTTGCAAATCCACCAATTAACACATGACGAAGCACGTGAGTAAACAACTGATGGACTTGAAAGAAAATAAAGGAATATGAGGGCTGATAGTGCAATTAATCCATTAGTATCCAATCGACACGTAGCTTAAGAGGATTTATTTACAAATAAAGGAAATGTGAGAGGTAGAAGAGTTATTTCACCATGGATGCATTATGGTCACGTAATTACGTGGGCGGTTGAGATCGACAACTTTGGATTTGATTTGTGGTTCAACTTTATATGTGATTCAACAGATTCGATGGAATCTTGGGATTGACTTATGATCAGATGAAGTTGGATGTGTCTCGAAGAACATATCAGGCAAACCTCGTTCGCTTATATCTCGAGCTTTAGATCTCAGATCGATGCTCTATTCATTTCAATTGGTTCTTGGAATGATTATGCGTAGGCTTGAAGTTCTATTGAAGACCAGATCTCATCGATCGATGTTCTGGAGGATAAATATCTTTTGTGTCCTAGTGAAGAATAATGGGTACCAAATCTACACTCTTGATGTGTTCCTAGTGACCTGCAAGTGTAGAATGAAGGCTCAAAGACACTGTCCTCGACTAAGGGATTATTGTGCAACAAAAATGAAGGGGATGAATGGATCGAGTCTCATGTTCATGTGGGTGATTGAGACTGAAATTTCAGATATGATCCAATGATCAGATCGATGATAAGGTTGTGGAACAATGTTTCATAGAAGCGGAAGGATCTAGTTGGAGACGATAGGATCTCTGATCAAGAATCGATCGAAGATGAGGAACCTTTGATCATGCAAATAAGAGGGAGGAGTACCTCCACTACCACATATCTGAAATTCCAAATGAAATCGAAGTATTTTAAAATTAAATGATGATCTAAACTATCCTACAATTACCTGGGATCATCACCAATAGATTTGGTGTGGTTGTCGCCTCAAATGCAGATGCAAAATGCTGCAAAGGTTCAATCGTGGTGGCAGAACTTTGGCCACGAATGGATCACGTTAATCAGACTCGATCAAGTTCCTTTGATTGATGTTTTAGTTGTTAGCAATGTGAGCCCGAGGCGAACCATTCCTACAATAAATTTTATTGTAATAAATGATTTATCAATAAAAGTTATTGGTTTTGTTTCACTCCCTTTCTGATATTGAATGAATGAATGCACTATAAGGTCCCTCTGTACAATAAGGGTTATGTACCATGGCCAACTTGATAATCATACAGCTGTTGATTCAATGATTGAATCATAGAGGTTGATGCTTGGATGAATATCTAAGGAGTTAGATAGAGGACTCATCAAGCATCATCAATGATTAACAAGTAGTGATCTCCAGTCTGAGTGGGAGATGGCAATCCCATCTCATTAGACTGATATCTGATCGACCTCTTGATGCAGGTCCTCTGCATAGGAATATTGGTTCGGAGGTATCAGATTAGTTGAGTCAATGAGTTGACTTAACGAGATCGAGAAAACCAAAGGCCTATGATGAATACTGTCACATCACATGCAAACATCCTCTGACCAGAGACATATATATTACTATATGTCTGAGCATGTAAATTTGGCAGACCAATAGGTTGATGACCTAATCAAGGTCTATACACCGACGAGCTGGTGTGCATGTAAGGGCATATGAGTAATATGATCTCTCAAAGGGATCATACAGGTTCACTTGTGAACTGGGAGACATGAGCTCACTCATGAGGTATTGGGATTGACCAAATTCCATGCATGGTCATCATGCTATATAAGCATGATATGAATTTGAAGGTAAGATATATGCTTTGTGAAAGCATATGATCTGTACCATATCCCAAGGACCAAGATTGAGAATTTAATGATCAGACTATGAAGATGACAGCGTAAAAGTGATCTTTATCTTCATGATGATCATGAGTCTTCCAGTATGCAGGATGTGAAGGTATTGGGAATACCTGAAGGGTGATTTGATCATAAACGATTGTATAACCATGACGCTTCCATTCCGAGGGAGTGATGAAACAGGTCTGGATTTTAGTGACTCCTCTCATCAGAGAAGTGACCTAATCTTAGTCCATTTACTGGACATT
This sequence comes from Ottelia alismoides, assembly GCA_037367405.1. Classification (NCBI taxonomy): domain Eukaryota; kingdom Viridiplantae; phylum Streptophyta; class Magnoliopsida; order Alismatales; family Hydrocharitaceae; genus Ottelia; species Ottelia alismoides. The sequence continues at coordinate 181,693 of JAZKJV010007827.1, read as the reverse complement.
GATCTGAATGAGATTCAGATGCAATGAGAAGATTAGATATACGGTCTTGATTTAATCAAGCATCTGTGAGAGGTCCATGGGATCTGGATTTGAGATGTGATATCAATATCCAAGTCACTATACGTGGAACAATACAAACGCCCTGTCCTTATCTCCAAGTATCTGAGGAGAAATAGCATTGTTCTTAAATGGTTTAAGAGCAATTCCATAAGATCTAAGCAAAGAGAAGTTGATAATTAAATGTGATTTAATTATCATGATGTATGAGAAATTATCCAATATAATTAAAATTATTATGGATAAGAATAATGTGGATAGCAATATCCAATTATTCATAATATATTATAAATGTGATTTATAATGTATTAGAGAGAGTTAAATATAATTTATATTAGTAGATTAATTATTAATGTGTATTGGATACACATTGTCTAATTAATTGAAAATGTAAATTACATTTTTTTGGGTTGTGAATATGATTCACAATATTCCAATGTCAAGATTGCAATATTCCCAAAATTAATTGAGAATTATTTTGGTGAATTAAAATACCAACAAATTGTTGTTGGAAAATAAGTAGAGAGAAATTCAAGGAGATGTGCAATCTCATGGATTTCCATGAGATTGCCCTCCCTTTTGGAAAGAGGGGGGAGACACCAATTTCCTTATGAAATTGGTGGCTGTCCCTCCCTTCCAAAGAGGAAGGTTGATCTCTCTTGATTCCTCTCTCCTTATTTGATTGATTTAATATGGTATTAATATTTATTTGATTTATCAAATATATTTTTATCAAATTAAATCACAAGTTGTTGGTTTTTACCAACAATAATCTTGACCATTGGATTGACATAAATCAATCTCATCCATAGATTTTATATGTCACATGGATTGAGATCCATGGATCCCAAAACTCTATAAATAGAGAGGCATTCTTGGCTCTCTCTTTACATGACATTGTAGCACTCTTCTCTCTCTCTACATACTCGACAGCCCTCTCTCCCCCTTCTTCTTTGTGGCCGTCCACCTTGGTGGAGAGAATCGTCGTCGCCTCGCCTTCGCGCTGCCGCTTCGACGCTCTGCAGTTCTCCGTCTACTTCGAGTACTTCGCCTACAAAGGAGACTTTCGATCTCGTGCGATGAGATCAGGAGCAACCGTGCTTGGATCAACTTCTTAGATTGCGAGGACACCGCGGTTCATCCCCGCGCTCGCAAGCAATCTCTCCGACGATCGGACTTGAGACAGGAGGTCTCTTCTCTTACAGACTCGATCAACCACGCTTCAAGAGGTATTGCATTATACTTATTGTGGTTATAGATGAAACGATCCGAGAATCGTTTTTGGATCATGTGGTTTCATCTAATAAAAATTTTAAATTCCGCTGCACCGAACAACTAGTACGACTAGTCGTTCATCGTCGTATCCGATACGATACTCACGCTTCCGTGATGCGCTTGAGGATTTCTCCATATCCTTCAAGTGGTATCAGAGCCTTAGGTCGATGGTTTCGAATAGTGATTCGCTAACCAAGGACGACTTGGGTTCGTTAAGGTCGTGAAAGTTTTCATCGCATTTGATTTCGCAGATCTGTTTAGTAAATAAATTCGGCACTATTTAAATTGTTTAAATACGAATTTAATACTTGGATTTTGTTCCCATTAAATAAGGAAACCATAGGATCTGAGTTTGCGTAAATCGGATTTCGTATGCTCGAGATATGGTCATTTTAATGAACATGTATGCACTGTTGCGGGAACTGTAAATCTGAACGTGATTAAAATGTTAATTACTGTTTAGACTTGCCTCGAAATGCGTGAAACATCACTTGGTTTCTGTCCTAAATCAAATTAGCAAACTTTAGAAATTGACTTGCTTAATTTGGATTTAAATTGATTGAGATATGCTAATTTTAGTAAGTAGGGGTCACTGCTGAAATTACTTTCCTAATCAAGAACCATGTGATTGTCAGTTAATGAAATTAATTGTTAATTTTGAGAAATAATTATGGAAAATATTTGTGAAATATTAGAGAATGATTATTTCTTTAATTGACTTGGCCCCAATCAATTAATTGATTAGATTTGATCTAAATCATAATTGAAATCACAATCATCAAACTTCTTGCTTGAATAGGATTGGGAATTTGTCTAGCATATTTCCTTATAATCAAAATTGTTTTGATTACTATATGGTATAATTTCAGTTGAAGAACCGCTGATCATCTCAAGTACAAATTAATCAATTTGGCATTATCCTTTCCCGAGGCGGATATGGTGTCTAGTCGGGGATCGCTGGGGTAGCGGGTTGCAACGTATGCGGTCCGTCCCACTCCCGCTGGTACTGGCCATGACAGCGGGTAGGGCCGGGATAATGTCCGAGGGATTATGATGTATTTTTCTAATTATTAAAATACGAATTAATACGTACTTTGAGAATAATACCATGTATATATATTCCAGCATAAAATTAAGTTTGATTGATTAAATTGGATTGATAATTAATTTAATATGATTAAGTTAATTATATCCAATTAAGAATACTCTAGTATGATTAGAGTTAATAATTCCCTTGGAAGAATTAACTATATGAATGTGATTCATAGTAATTAATTAAATCTGAATAAGAGATGGAGGATCACATAAGTGACATCCATGGTCTCCCGTCAAGGCGAAGGGTTTCGTCGCCAAATATTATATGTGGGAGACGCCTGTCCGAAGTGACAGCTCCCGCATATGATCCATTTGGATCGGGCTCGTCGCTTCTCGAAAGAGTAAGGATGTATGCGTAGTGACCCCAATATCGGGTCCTCATATTATTGGGGCAATATTGGATTGCGCATAGCGAGTTGTATTCCTGTTGATGGTTGGTTCAATTAATGACGAGTCAACATAACCTTAGGAGTGGTGGGCTCGGGTATTAAAGACCGAATTGAGAAATGCAAGTTAGACTTGCAAGGCGGAATGTGTTCCCGCTTCTCTTTATTGGAGTCATAGGTTCTCATATTATTGGGATATGACAAAGATAAATAGGAGATCCCAGTTCTTGTTTGAGATATATCGATAAGTATATCTCCTACTTTGAAAGTGAATAAGGGAATAAACTTTCATAGTTGACATAGCAACACTAATTTGATTTAAAATGCCTTGATCAAATAAAATTAAATTGAATATATTATATGTTCTAATATAGTGCATTCTCAATTTCAGAAAATGAAGGCCATGGACCCACTGAGCAGGCTTCTGGAAGTCAACCAGTTGATTGGACCAAATTACTCGGATTGGATCCGTAATTTGGAGCTTGTACTCTCGGCGGAGCGCATCAGCTATGTGCTCTCTGAAAGCAAGCTAGAAAACCCTAAATCTAAGGAAGACAAAGCATATAATGACAAGTATGATGAAGATCATGTCTTGGCTAGGTGCTACATCTTGGGTTCTCTCTCCAATGTTCTCCAGAAACAACATGTGGAGATGAGTACTTGCCAGGATATCATGCAGAATCTAAAGGATATGTTTGGTGATATTAATCGCACCCAGCGGTACAATGTTATGAAAGAACTGGTTCGCTGCAAGATGAAGGAAGGGACTTTGGTCCGTGAACATGTACTCAAAATGTTTGGGTACTTGTCGGAGCTTGAGACTCTGGGGGCAACGATGGATGCAGACATGCAATCCGATTTCATTCTGCTGTCATTGCCCAAATCTTTCAATAACTTTGTGGTGTCATTCCACATGAATAAGCTGGAACTGTCAAATGCTGGGCTTCTTGCTGCATTAAACTCTGCAGAAGACGTAATGAAGAAAGATGGTCCCACTGGCACTGCAATGGTTGCACAGGTCAAAGGGAAGCGCGGTCGAAAGCAAGGTTCTCGGAAGGGCCCGACCCAGAAGAGAAAGAAGAAGGGACAAAGTGTTGGCTCATCTTCCAATGCATCCACTTTAATGGTGTCGAAGAAAACCGACGTCTGTCACCACTGCAAGAAGCCGGGGCACTGGAGGCGTAATTGCCCGGATTACCTGAAGTCGGTCGACAAAGGTAAAGCCCCAGCAGGTATGAAATCTACTTTCATCATTGAAACCAGCTTTCTCGTTGGATGAGAAGGAAGTTGGGTTGTTGATTCAGGTGCTTATGTTCATGTATGCAATTTGTTGCATTTGTTTCAGAAAACTAGAAAGCTTGAAGAAGGGGAGATAGTCATCCAGATGGGATCTGATGCAAGTGTTGCAGCAGTTGCCATCGGGACTTGCCGACTATCATTATCTAGTGGAAGAGTCCTAGTACTTAAAGAGTGTCTTTATGTACCTGAAGTCAGAAGGAATTTAATATATGTATCTAAGCTAGTTTGAAGTGGATATTCATTCCTATTTTGTAATAAATTAGTCATAAATCATTATGATAAATATATTGCAGAGGGTATTTTGACTTCTGGAGGACTCTATGAATTGTGCATTAATGAGCATGTCATGAATGTTACAACCACTAATAAAAACCCTGAAAGATCCAGGAGTAATATAAATCATTCAAACATGATTTGGCATCAAAGGCTTGGTCATTTATCTTTCGATAGGATCAATAGATTGATAAAGGATGGACCTTTGGATTTTCTAAAGATTCAGTCTTTACCTACCTGTGAACATTGTATTCGAGGTAAAATGACTAGGATGCCTTTCCGTAACAAGGTTACAAGATGTGAAGGTATTATTGACCTAATACATACTGATGTATGTGGTCCCTTCAGTACCGCGACTCGAAATGGATATCGATATTATTTGACGTTTATTGATGACCATTCATGATACGGGTTTATCTTCCTATTACGTCATAAGTATGAAACCTTTGAAAAGTTCAAAGAGTTCAAGGTTTTGGTTGAGAACCAAACCGATAGGAAGATTAAACGAATTGGATCTGATCGAGGTGGCGAGTACCTATCAGATGAATTTAAGGAATAGCTTAAAGAGAATGGAATTATTTCCAATCTCACTCCTCCTGGAACTCCCCAACTTAATGGTGTTACTGAAAGACGCAACAGAACCATCATGGATATGGTTCGTTCAATGATGAGCAAAGCACATTTACCACTTAGTTTCTAGGGATATGTAGTAGAGACTGCAATATATATCCTGAATAAGATTCCTAGCAAATCTGTACCTAAGACGCCTCATGAGCTCTGGTATGGAACCAAACCTAGTGTTAACCACTTGAGGGTTTGGGGTTGCTTGGTCCATGCAAAGAATGTGGATGCAAGTAAGCTAGAATCTCACTCTCGTGAGTGCTACTTCATTGGGTATATTAAAGATGGTATTGGATACCAACTTTATGACCCTGAGACCCAAAAGGTTTTTGTCTCTAGAGATGTGAAATTTCTGGAGGATGATTTCCTTAAAGGTCAAGACAAAAGTGAAGTAGAGGAACTCATTGAGTCCCCTGAGGACTCTGAGCTTCCTAGATTAGAAACTGAAGAGATAAACAAAGATGAAACACCTATACCTCTTCGAAAGAGTTCGAGGGTGGTTGCACCACCTGAAAGGTGTGGATTCCATGTGTCAGGTGAAACTGAAAATGATCCTACTTCATTTGATGAAGCACTTGCGGGTCATGACATGGATAGATGGATGCTAGCAATGAAGTCAGAAATTGACTCCATGCATAAGAATGGTGTATGGACCCTAGAGGATCCACCTAAAGGGGTAAAACCCATTGGGTGCAAATGGATCTTCAAGAGAAAGAGGGGACCTGATGGGAAAGTAGAGACTTTCAAGGCACGGCTCGTAGCCAAGGGCTACACACAGAGAAAAGGCATCGACTACGATGAGACGTTCTCTCCTGTGGCTATGCTTAAATCCATCAGGGCATTGCTAGCTATAGCTGCATATCTTGACTACGATATCTGGCAGATGGATGTCAAGACGGCTTTCCTCAATGGATACCTCGAGGAGGATATCTACATGGAGCAGCCCCAGGGCTTCATGACTGAGGATGGCAAAGTATGCAAGCTGAAGAAATCCATCTATGTTCTCAAGCAAGCTTCTCGTAGCTGGAACATCAGATTTGACGAAACCATAAAGAGTTATGATTTTGTGCAAGATCCTGATGAACCTTGTGTGTACAAGAAGCTTAGTGGGAGCGCCATTGTGTTCATCGTGCTTTATGTAGATGACATCCTCATCATTGGGAATGATGCAGGGATGATGACCAGTGTAAAGATTTGGCTGTCCCATGCCTTTGAGATGAAAGATCTTGGAGAAGCCTCTTACATCTTGGGTCTGAAGCTGTTCAGAAACCGAGAGAAGAGGATATTGGGATTGTCACAACAAGGATACATTAAGAAGATTCTTGAACGATTCCGTATGGATAGTTCCAAGAAAGGATTCCTACCCTTGAAACATGGTATCCACCTGTCTAAAGGAATGGCTCCTCAAACTGTTGAGGAAAATCAGGCCATGGCTGGATGTCCTTATGCATCAACTGTAGGAAGCTTAATGTATGCCATGATGTGTACTAGGCCAGATATCTGCCATGCAGTGGGAGTGGTAAGTCGTTACCAATCCTGCTATGGAGAACATCACTGGAATGCAGTAAAGAACATATTCAAATATCTAAGACGGACGCAAGATTACATCTTGGTCTATGGAGATGGTGATCTCCAAGTCTTGGGATATACAGATTCTGACTTCCAATCGGATATTGATGATCGAAAGTCGACATCAGGGTTTGTGTTCCTGTTGAATGGTGGTGCTGTGAGCTGGAGAAGCAAGAAGCAGGACACTACAACAGATTTAACAACAGAAGCCGAATACATTGCCGCATCGGATGCTGCAAAGGAGGCGGTGTGGTTGCGCAAGTTCGTCCAGGAGCTTGGCGTAGTTTCCTCTGATACTCCCATCCTGCTACTCTGTGATAACACGGGAGACATTGCCCAGGCGAAGGAACCTAGATGGCATCAGAAGAGCAAGCACGTAGAAAGGAAATACCACATCATTCGGGAGATTCAAAAGCGTGGTGACATCATCATCACCAAGGTGGCCTCTACCGACAACGTTGCTGATCCTCTTACCAAACCTCTATCACAGAAGGTTTTTGACCAGCATGTAATGAGTATGGGTTTAAGGCTTGTTCCTGAATGGTTCTGAGGGCTAGTGGGAGATTGTTAGCAATGTGAGGCCGAGGCAAACCATTCCTACAATAAATGTTATTGTAATAAATGATTTATCAATAAAAGTTATTGGTTTTTTTTCACTCCCTTTTAGATATTGAATGAATGAATGCACTATAAGGTCCCTCTGTACAATAAGGGTTATGTACCATGGCCAACTTGATAATCATACAGCTGTTGATTCAATGATTGAATCATAGAGGCTGATGCTTGGATGAATATCTAAGGAGTTAGATAGAGGACTCATCAAGCATCATCAATGACTAACAAGTAGTGATCTCCAGTCTGAGTGGGAGATGGCAATCCCATCTCATTAGACTGATATCTGATCGACCTCTTGATGTAGGTCCTCTGCATAGGAATATTGATTCGGAGGTATCAGATTAGTTGAGTCAATGAGTTGACTTAACGAGATCGAGATAACCAAAGACCTATGATGAATACTGTCACATCACAGGCAAACATCCTCTGACCAGAGACTGATATATTACTATATGTCTGAGCATGTATGATGAATCTCGGATTCACCAATCTAAGTCTCGTTAATTAAGCTCAAGTCCCTCAAAATCAACTGCATTTCTGCATTTATTTTACATAATTAGCATTTATGCATGATTTCATAAGAATTGCATTTTAGCATTAATTTCTGCATAAAATAAGAAGCCAAAAACCCAAGCCAAAAATGACCTGTAAATAAGCCTAACTTCCCCTATTTTTAACTCCTTCATGCTAATTCCGAATAACCCAAAACCACCTCCACTGTGTACACATCACTAACAAGAATAAATAAAAAATACAAAAAAATAATTAACCCAGGTAAGTGGACCAAAAACCCAAACCCTATTTTCAGGATTTTCGGATTAAAAGCCCCATATCTTCTCCATCCAATGTCCAATTTGATCCTACTCACTTTTGAACTAATGTACATTCAATTACCTTCGAAACAAGACCAAGTTCAAGTGAATCGGAGCTCGTTTGTGAAAGTTGGGTTTTGGGCCTCTTTTGTACATTGTATATTTTCACGGCTTTTCTGACCTATATTTTATGTATATATTTTCTTTATCATTAAAAATCCAAAAAAATAGAATTAAGTGTCTTTTATTTATCTTTGAATTCTCCATAGTTTTTCGGATTTTTATCGTGTTTAAAAATGACAAAAAAATTAGAAAACCAAAAATCTAGGTATTCTGTGTACATGGGATACCCCAAAATTTCACTTTTTACAATTTACCGATTTTGGCTTTGATGACTTCATGAAAGTTGTAGATCTCGTCGAGATGAGCAATTTTTGTGAAGAAACTTTTTTGATCCGAGGTCGTTTACTATTTATTTTTGATTTTATAAACTCTTTTTCTTTTGATTTTTCTGGTGCTGACACGTGGTAGCCCCAGAGGCCGCCACGTGTCAGCGTTTTTTGGGCCTTTTATATACTCGTTTTTATTAAAAAAAATTAAAAATTAAAGCGGACGCACGTGCGTCGCACTTCCTCCCAGTCAACACCACGTGGCGTCCTAGAGGCCGTTCGATCAGCGGCCGATCGAACGGCCCCTGATCTTCGTCCTCAACGACCCCCGAGTCCTCCGCACAACTTCGCGCCCTCCATCTCCGCGCCGCTCGCCCCGCAACCGCCGCGCCCGCCAACTTCGCAACCACCTGCCCCTGTCGTTCTCGCCAACCACCAACTGCCTCCGCGAAACCCCAGCTCGCCTAACGACGCCATCGCCGACCCCTTCCTCTGTCCTATATATAGAGCATCGCCGCCCCTCTTCTCCGACATCCGCTGATTGCACCTGGAGAACCTTTGCGGCGGTGACAGCACCGCGTCGCCTCCCCGACGAGATCCGAGCACCCAACGCTCGTCGCAGCGGCGCCTTCGCGCTTGCCTCGCTCCGGCTTCACGCCGTCGAGCTACATCTTCTACGACCTTCACCTACGTCTCCGACTCATCACCTTCGCGCCGCCGCCTCATCAACGACAACGCTACTCCACCGACTTCGCCTCTGTCTCGCCATCGACCGCCTGCATCATCTTCATCTCCGCCACCCCAGACGCCTCGCCACCGACACGCCATCACCAAACGTCAATCGTCTCCGACCTTCAACTTCCGCTCGAAGCTCCTCCAGGAGCTACGCCCACCGGCCATCTTCGCCATCGACAACGACTTCATCGACTCCAGCTGCCTCACTCCGACCTTCGTCATCGACAAGCTCCACCGACGCCCCCTTCATCGACTTCAGCCTCCAGGAGTTCTCTGGCCTCCCTTCCGCCTTTGGCCGGGACGCCATCTTCTTCAACTCCGCCGCACCTGGAGCTCCTCCGCAACGCCACCAGCGACTCAGCAGCAGCGCCTCCGCCACCAGCCCCTAGGCTCGAGGCCCGAGGTCCCCCGCACGTGCTCCGCACGTGCGTGGGAAACTTCATCAGCACGCCAGCCCCGGGGTCACGTGCTACGCACGTGCCCCTTGGGTAAATTGCAAGAAGACCCTCGGAGGATTCCATATTCGCACCGCAGCCCCGCCAGCCAGAGGTCACGTGCTTGGCACGTGATCCCCTGGAGATTTTGCACATCTACCCCCACGGGTAGAGGTAATTACTTTTAGGTCCCCCGCTTTGCATTTTCATATTTATATTTATTGCATTTACCCCCCTGTGTTCTCCCTCTGTTTGGAACCTCTTCTAGACATCATTTTATTTATACAAAAATAGTACTTTGTTCATTGCTTAATGCTCTACATTTTAAGATACTATGGGTATTTTTGTGATCATCGGTTAATTATTAATTAATTATTTTGTGGAAAATTGCGTATTTTGCCCATCTTATATCATTAAATAACTGTTGCTCTAAAAATCCTCGAAAAATCACATAATGTAGAGTTTATTGTGGTTTTTTTTCAACATTGTGCCCAAAAGGCTTTGCATTTGCATGCATAATTTACTCTGTAAAAATCATTTTGCATATTTTATTGTTTAATTTTTAATAGGTATTAGACCCCACATTTTCAAGATTTAGGATTTTTCAGAGATCCATCACCTAGTGATAGACCTTAGATAATTTTATCTCTCGAAAATGAGTAGGTTTAATATTTATTATAATTAAATATTGAAAATTTTTCTGTTTGCATTTAAAAATTCATAAAAAAATTATATTGCATCAGAAAATTCAAAAAAAAATTACATTGCACTTATTTCATCATCATTTACATTGTGGCCAAGTTTCGTATTTTTCGGACATTGTTTGATCGAAGTTTACATTTTAGTCCCTAAAATAGGCCGAATTTGCATTTTGCATCCCTTTATTGCATTGAAAATTTAAAAAAAAAAGACCGCCTTGAAAACCGAACTCAAAATTGGATAGACATAACTCTAGGTTGTTCCTTTGCCTCCTTGTGATCGACCTTGGGACTTGCCCAAGTAAAATAAACATAAAACCACTGGATTAAAATTGAATAATTAATTGTGGTTATTTTCTTGACTGTTTCCGATCGCCGCCTACAACGAACGACTTTAATTGTTTTCACACACGAAGATTAAAAACACATCCTTAACGCGGTTTATCCGGACTCGTCAGATGGCGCCGTTGCTGGGGAGGCAAACGGCTTAGATTTTTGTTTTGAAAATTTTTGTTCGGTTTTCCGAATTCGGGTAGTCTGACCCTCGAATTTTTCATAGTAAATACCATAATTTTTTCAGTATTTATTTTCTTATTTTACTATTTTTTAAGTCACTCTCTAACATTCTCTCTCTTATTTTTCTTGCGAGGTACCCGACGCACGTGGAGCGGTTTTTCAAGAAACCGACGCATCTTCACTGACATCCAAAGAAACCGCAATTAAATTAAGATCGAGTCGAGTCGTGAGAGAGCGTAGAGTCTAGGTTTTAAATTTCTGCAAATTTTATTTCCTACTCATTTATAGCGGTGTCCGTTTGGACTCTCGCGTGTGTAAAAAGACATTGAACTTTATTTGTGGTGTGTCGTGCCCTGTTTCACTCTCCGGAGAGGGTGGGGCCCGACTTGAGTGGCGATTAGGATAAACCTGCACATACGGCTCTTAGAGCATTTTTATTTTTGATTGTGCTCGTAGGATCTTAAGCCACACTTCACTTTAATCAAGACGCACGTAGATCGTTCAACTTAGCCAAATTTAATTCAATTCTTCCCCGCTAATAGAACTTTCTTCTTAGGTACGGTTTTTCCTCGGCTTGCATTCATTTAGAGTAATTTTTAAAATTCTGTCTAGCATCCCACATGAAGATTGCGAGGATTCACTGTAAGTATTCTGACTGAGCATTCATCATAGTTTTCCGCGTGCATCGGCTTTTCCCGACTTTCTCCCTCTTGTTTTATCACATAAATCTAAAGGAAATTGGGACTGGACGGTAGACGTGTATTTGTGCTCATCTAAATTCTTCAGTGATCACCTAATAAAATCGGGACTGCTAAATATAGCCGATTTCAAAATAACCCATAAAATCAAGAATTTTTGCGGGAGAGCAACCCCGTCCTTGGATGATTTTATTTTTCTGAGTGAGCGAGGGACGACACTTAAGGCTAGAGCCCAAATCCGAAATCTCAGCTCGTTAATTTTTGCCAAGATTGATTTATCACCAACTAAAATTGAAAAGATAAATAGCCGAAATCTTACGGCTTCATTGTGTGAGTTGGTGAAACCGGGGTTTGATTTGTGTTTGCATTGGTGTGCGTGAACCGATTTCAAGATCAATAGCCGCACATTCGATAAAAAATTCTCTTGACTATCCCGTGCAATCATCTCTTCCCTCTCTTGATTTGAACCTCATAATGGAACTCTTGTCCGAAAACTCTCGCAGATCCAACCCCCCATTCCTCTCAAAAATGACCGAACACCTATCAGAAATATACTATGAAAATGAATTTGTTTCGGTTAGGCCCAAATCAACTAAATCCTCTTCTTTCAATAATCCTCCAACATTTGCGGGAGGCTTTCACCCGCAGATAAAATCGACCTCCTCATTGAATTTCTATTCGAACCATCCAACCGCAAATGACCACCTACCATCTTGGACTGAACCGCCTTATTCTGAGGTTCACGCCAACGAAACTTTTCATGATCAAAATCCCTTAAAATCTCATGACTGGCAGAGAAACCAAACTCAAATGGAAAGACATGCACTGAATAATCATCGACATTGGATTGACCATGATAGACCCCTCGTCAGACATGATACTCATACAGAGGACTGGACTGACCTCTTAGAAATACATAAACCATGTATGTTGACTCCACAATATCAAGGTCTGACCAATCAACTACACATGTCTGAACCATATGAGCAGCCTCCTTCCATTATTTTTGTGGAGAAATTTTCAGAAAATAATGATCATATTTCGGATATTCCAAGAAACTCTCCTCTCAGCACAAAGGGAAAAATGGAAGAGGAAATTATCGAACATACACCTACTGCTCTCATAATGAATCATGAACAGAATCTTGAGGAGGATATTTTGAGGATAAAAACTAGATTCAATTCAATAGAGGAGAGATTTCAAAAATTTACCGATCGATTCATCACATTCTATGGTGGCTCGGACAGTAAAATGAATGAGGAAATTATTGGATCTGAGATTGAAAATTCTGAGGATATTCAGGGAGCTAGGGACGATTCTGAAAATAACTATGTCATTGACCCTCACCCTGAACACCAGATCCCGTTTTCATCTGAAGAACACTCCACACCCCCACACCACCCAGAAAATACCAAAAAATGGAAATATTTGAATCACAAAAAAAATGAAAATTCAGAAAATTTCATAAAAATTGAAACTGAAGATGATCTGAGGAATTTGGATCCGACTGTACGGGAAGCACTGGAAAAACGCTTGATGTTCGAACTTCCCTTTATACAGGCCATTGAACACTTCCCCGACCTTAAAAGATTTATAACAGATAAATTAATGAACAAAAAGTCGGGCAGGATACGAACAAAGACTGAAAGACATATCTTGTCAATGGCCTCCTCCTTGGTGTTGAGGAGAAAAACCAAGAGCCGCATAGTGAAGCGGTTGCCTAGATTTGACTGTGAAATCAAAGACACAATTTTCACCCATGCTCGGATTGATGATGATTCACCAATTAATATCCTCCCGACCTATGTATTTCATGAACTCAAACTCGGACCGATTCGGAAGATACGAGAGATTGTACAATAAGCGGACCGATCTATAAAGCGGCCGAGAGGAATCATTTCTGTCATCATGAAAATCCAAGGTGCTCCGCTCAAAGTAGAATTCACGATCATTGATATTGAGCATCAAGGAGAATTCACCCAATCTCCAATCATTCTCGGAAAGCCATTCTTGGCATTGGCCAAGGTGAGTATTGATTGTGAGACTCGGGAAATCAATTTCACAGCATTGGAAGCACTTAGATCTGACCCTATCTTTGAGGAACCACGATCTTCTGAGGTAGCCCACGAAGTCCCCGACAACCGTAACCATGAAGCGGTAGAAGAGCCCTACCCTGCAGCCACACCTGAGATAGCGGTTGTTGATGAAACTATTGGTTTAGAAAATCTCCCCCCTACTCCATTCCCAGCCGCTCTCACCTGGAGAATCATGCATATGAATCATATGATCCAGAGACTTATGCATGGGCACATCCTGGGTCAACCTATTCTGACTACATGGATCGACACAGGAATGCGCCAACATCGAATCAATTGAGAAAGAACATGCAGAGACTCTCCCCAGTATTTCAATTCCCGCGGATCTCAAAATAGAAAAATCTTTCTACTACGATCCTGAGACATATGCATGGTCACATCCTGGAGCAACATTCTCTGAATATCTCGACCAAATCATCCCAAATCAAGAATGCTCAAACATTCGGGAGACTAAGAACAAGCATGCAGACCGAGCACCGACCAAGGAAAATTCAAATGGATATTCATCTGGATACTCAAGTGAACCAACACCTGTACGACGAAATAAAAAGAGAGTCACCTTTGACCTTTCGGAAGTGGGATCAGTTGATGATCCCTCATCAGGTCCGGAAAAGATGGTTTACATGAGTGAAGTCTATTCGGCAACCCTAAAACCATATCTTCGTAAGGATCCAAAATTCAACTCTCGTTGGACAACTCCCGTTCCTAACTACTACTCATCCAAAGCTGATGCTCCTGCACTCTTCAAGTACACTGGAATTATTTCATATGAGCTGACTGAGACCGATGCTTCTGAGTATTCATCTGAGGACAAACCGATTGACCTCAAGAAGGAACGAAGTCTGAGGAAACAACTGAAGAAACAAAAAGACCAGAATACTTGGAGTATGTCCACTTTCAATTACTACTCCTCTGATGATAACTCTGATGATGGATATCTTTCATCTGACTCAAACACTTCATCTATTATCCATCATGATTTTTCTGAGGATGACACTGATTGTAGTTGGGAATCATATGCCTCATCTCCGTCTCATCATTACGATCTCACACCGCAGGCTCACAAAAAGATCAGCCGAAAACCGCCTTAATCATCGGCTACCCACCCTCCCTCCCCGACCACATCGGTTCCCTTGTACAGCTTCTTCCTCTACTTAGGCCAAGGCCTAAGTATAGGGGGGGACCGATGCCATCTGTATATATCATTCCTCTCCTAACTTTCGATCGCTCCATTTCCACCAATCTTCCATACTTAGGCTGACTAGAGCCTAAGTATAGGGGGAACCGACATCCACCTGTATATACTCTCTTCTTTCACATATCCCGACCGCTTCATTTTTCTTTTCATTTTTTTACTCCCTTACGCTTAGCCCGAGCTATGTCTTCTTTACGCTTCTTGTGCTCTGAGGACACAGCACTCGCTAAGTATAGGGGGGTCTGTATATATACTTTGTATATATTTTACCCATATCTCGTACTTTCGCGTAAGTCTATATGTATTTACGGGGTGGGTACTCACATCAAAAAAACAACAAACAAGCACACAAAAAAAGAAGAAGAGTTTTTCTACTAACACTAACCATGCCCAAAATTTTTGAAAAAAAGAGAAGGCTTCTTATTCCATTTTCTGCATAAAAAAATGTCCCTTGCATAAAAAATAAAAAAAATCATCATCACAAAAAAAAATTGTATCTGCATTGCACACACCTGCACTTCACCCAACATCACATGCATTTGCATATGTGAAAAGTCATTGGGTTCTGAACCAAGTTATGAGTAGAAACCGAGAGTGGTCTGGACTTGACCTTAATCCACCTAACTTTCAGAGGAACTTCACCGAGAAATAGGATTTTAAGAGCTTCAGGTCTTTTTGACTTAATTCCTTAAGTTCCACATGACAATGTACATCGTTTGACTCTTAGTGTCTAACCTGGTCTCTTCATTCTTTGTACAACTCTGGAATAGGGAATTAATTCGCACTCTCGCACTATGCACTTAGCTCAACCCGGACGGAATGTTGGAAGACTGTGTGAGTCTCTTTTCTGGTAGCGTGGAAATCTAAAGATCGGAGTACGGGTTGAAATAAAGCTTTGGAAAAGGGATGGACGACTGGGCACAATTTTTTCTAAGACCCCAAAAAATGTACGGAATAAAAAGATTCTATATCCGTAGGGGCACAACAAGATCCAAGCAGAACCACCAAAAATTCCAAATACATAGAAGCATTCCACCAAATAAAAATCCGACCAAAAAGGTCCATGCTTCAAGAAACCTGCAGATCTTGGTGGAGACTCGGCTACACTGGCCATCTTCACAAGGAGAGGTGACTACACTGGCCACCCTCCAGTTCTTTTCTCTTTCTTCTATCTTCTCCCTCATTCGATTGTGAACACAACGTGACAGACCTTAGAAGGAAATACCTGACTCCCCGAGGACGAGTTACTGGAGAGGAGAGGAGCATGGTAGTCTGGCATTCTGGATGGAAAGAGCTAAAACCCTTCACACACATGAGTCGGTTATTCAATGTTCATAGGGTATACTTTGGGAAGAGGATTGATCTAAGATGACTTCTGAGCCGAAACTGTGACAATGATGTGTAGAACTTGAGGGCTGTCGATTTTAAAATTCTAAGTCTCACAGAAGTTCCGCCACACTATTAATCCAAAGGTTGAGTTTAGTTTCATTTTCACCTTCAGCTCATGGTCTTAGTATGGAACCCAATCTAATTTCACTTCATGGCATTTCTTTTTGATGCTCAGGGACGAGCATGGTTTAAGTATAGGGGGATGATGAATCTCGGATTCACCAATCTAAGTCTCATTAATTAAGCTCAAGTCCCTTAAAATCAACTGTATTTCTGCATTTATTTCACATAATTAGCATTTATGCATGATTTCATAAGAATTGCATTTTAGCATTAATTTTTGCATAAAATAAGAAGCCAAAAACCCAAGCCAAAAATGACATGTAAATAAGCCTAACTTCCCCTATTTTTAACTCATTCATGCTAATTCCGAATAACCCAAAACCACCTCCACTATGTACACATCATTAACAAGAATAAATAAAAAATACAAAAAAATAATTAACCCAGGTAAGTGGACCAAAAACCCAAACCCTAGTTTCAGGATTTTCGGATTAAAAGCCCCATATCTTCTCCATCCAATGTCCAATTTGATCCTACTAACTTTTGAACTAATGTACATTCAATTACCTTCAAAACAAGACCTAGTTCAAGTGAATCGGAGCTCGTTTGTGAAAGTTGGGTTTTGGGCCTCTTTTGTACATTGTATATTTTCGCGGCTTTTCTGACCTATATTTTATGTATATATTTTATTTATCATTAAAAATTCAAAAAAAATAGAATTAAGTGTCTTTTATTTATCTTTGAATTCTCCATAGTTTTTCAGATTTTTATCGTGTTTAAAAGTGACAAAAAAATTAGAAAACCAAAAATCTAGGTATTCTGTGTACATGGGATACCCCAAAAAATCACTTTTTACATTTGACCGATTTTGGCTTTAATGTCTTCATGAAAGTTGTAGATCTCGTCGAGACGAGCAATTTTTCTGAAGAAACTTTTTCGATCCGAGGTCGTTTACTATTTCTTTTCGATTTTACAAACTCTTTTTCTTTTGATTTTTCTGGTGCTAACACGTGGCAACCCCAGAGGCCGCCACGTGTCAGCATTTTTTGGGCCTTTTATATACTCGTTTTTATAAAAAAAATTAAAAATTAAAGCGGACGCACGTGCGTCGCACGTGCCTCCCAGGCACGTGCTCCGCACGTGCCCCGCACTTCCTCCCAGTCAACACCACGTGGCGTCCTAGAGGCCGTTCGATCAGCGGCCGATCGAACGGCCCCTGATCTTCGTCCTCAACGACCCCCGTGTCCTCCGCCCAACTTCGCGCCCTCCATCTCTGCGCCGCTCGCCCTGCAACCGTCGCGCCCGCCAACTTCGCAACCACCGGCCCCCGTCGTTCTCGCCAACCACCAACCGCCTCCGCGAAACCCCCTCTCGCCTAACGACGCCATCGCCGACCCCTTCCTCTGTCCTATATATAGAGCGTCGCCGCCCCTCTTCTCCGACATCCGCCAATTGCACCTGGAGAACCTTCGCGGCGGTGACATCACCTCCCCGGCAAGATCCGAGCACCCAACGCTCGTCGCAGCGCCACCTTCGCGCTTGCCTCGCTCCGGCTTCACGCCATCGAGCTACATCTTCTACGACCTTCACCTACGTCTCCGACTCATCACCTTCGCGCCGTCGCCTCGTCAACGACAACGCTACTCCACCGACTTCGCCTCTGTCTCGCCATCGACCGCCTGCATCATCTTCATCTCCGCCACCCCACACGCCTCGCCACCGACACGCCATCACCAAACGTCCATCGTCTCCGACCTTCAACTTCCGCTCGAAGCTCCTCCAGGAGCTACACCCACCGGCCATCTTTGCCATCGACAACGACTTCATCGACTCCAGCCGCCTCACTCCGACCTTCGTCATCGACAAGCTCCACCGACGCCCCCTTCATCGACTTCAGCCTCCAGGAGTTCTCCGGCCTCCCTTCCGCCTTTGGCCGGGACGCCATCTTCTTCAACTCCGCCGCACCTGGAGCTCCTCCGCAACGCCACCAGCGACTCAGCAGCAGCGCCTCCGCCACCAGCCGTCGGGCTCGAGGCCCGAGGTCCCCCGCACGTGCTCCGCACATGCGTGGGAAACTTCATCATCACGCCAGCCCCGGGGTCACGTGCTACGCACGTGCCCCTTGGGCAAATTGCAAGAAGACCTCCGGAGGATTCCATATTCGCGCCGCAGCCCCGCCAGCCAGAGGTCACGTGCTTGGCACGTGATCCCCTGGAGATTTTGCACATCTACCCCCACGGGTAGAGGTAATTACTTTTAGGTCCCCCCTTTGCATTTTCATATTTATATTTATTGCATTTACCCCCCTGTGTTCTCCCTCTGTTTGGAACCTCTTCTAGACATCATTTTACTTATACAAAAATAGTACTTTGTTCATTGTTTAATGCTCTACATTTTGAGATACTGTGGGTATTTTTGTGATCATCGGTTAATTATTAGTTAATTATTTTGTGGAAAATTGCGTATTTTGCCCATCTTATGCTCTCGAATTTATCATTAAATAATCGTTGCTCTAAAAATCCTCGAAAAATCACATAGTGTAGAGTTTATTGTGGTTAACATTGTGCCCAAAAATCTTTGCATTTGCATGCATAATTTACTCTGTAAAAATCATTTTGCATATTTTATTGTTTAATTTTTAATGGTATTAAACCCCGCATTTTCAAGATTTAGGATTTTTCTGAGATCCATCACCTAGTGATAGATCTTAGATAATTTTATCTATCGAAAATGAGTAGGTTTAATATTTATTATAATTAAATATTGAAAATCATTCTATTTACATTTAAAAATTCATAAAAAAATTATATTGCATCAGAAAATTCCAAAAAAATTACATTGCACTTACTTCATCATCATTTACATCGTGGCCAAGTTTCGTATTTTTCGGACATTGTTTGATCGAAGTTTACATTTTAGTCCCTAAAATAGGCCGAATTTGCATTTTGCATCCCTTTATTGCATTGAAAATTTAAAAAAAAAAGACTGCCTTGAAAACCGAACTCAAAATTGGATAGACATAACTCTGGTTTTGCCTTTGCCTCCTTGTGATCGACCTTGGGACTTGCCCAAGTAAAATAAACATAAAACCACTGGATTAAAATTGAATAATTAATTGTGGTTATTTTCTTGACTGTTTCCGATCGCCGCCTACAACGAACGACTTTAATTGTTTCCACACACGAAGATTAAAAACACATCCTTAACGCGGTTTATATGGACTCGTCAATGTACATTTGGAAGACCAATAGGTTGATGACCTAATCAAGGTCTATACACCGGCGAGCTGGTGTGCATGTAAGGGCATATGAGTAATATGATCTCTCAAAGGGACCATATAGGTTCACTTGTGAACCGGGAAACATGAGCTCACTCATGAGGTATTGGGATTGACCAAATTCCATGCATGGTCATCATGCTTTAGAAGCATGATATGAATTTGAAGGTAAGATATATGCTTTGTGAAAGCATATGATCTGTACCATATCCCAAGGACCAAGATTGAGAAACTTAATGATCAGACTATGAAGATGACAGTGTAAAAGTGATCTTTATCTTCATGATGATCATGAGTCTTCCAGTATGCAGGATGTGCAGGTATTGGGAATACCTGAAGGGTGATTTGATCATAAACGATTGTATAACCATGACGCTTCCATTCCGAGGGAGTGATGAAGCATGTCTGGATTTTAGTGACTCCTCTCATCAGAGAAGTGACCTATTCTTAGTCCATTTACTGGACATTGATCTGAATGAGATTCAGATGCAATGAGAAGATTAGGTATACGGTCTTGATTTAATCAAGCATCTGTGAGAGGTCCACGGGATCTGGATTTGAGATGTGATCTCAATATCCAAGTCACTATACGTGGAACAATACAATCGCCCTGTCCTTATCTCCAAGTATCAGAGGAGAAATTGCATTGTTCTTAAATGGTTTAAGAGCAATTCCATAAGATCTAAGCAAAGAGAAGTTGATAATTAAATGTGATTTAATTATCATGATGTATGGGAAATTATCCAATATAATTAAATGTGATTTAATTATTATGGATAAGAATAATGTGGATAGCAATATCCAATTATTCATAATATATTATAAATGTGATTTATAATGTATTAGAGAGAGTTAAATATAATTTATATTAGTGGATTAAATATTAATGTGTATTGGATACACATTGTCTAATTAATTGAAAATGTAAATTACGTTTTGTTTTGGGTTGTGAATATGATTCACAATATTCCAATGTCAAGATTGCAATATTCCCAAAATTAATTGAGAATTATTTTGGTGAATTAAAATACCAACAAATTGTTGTTGGAAAATAAGTAGAGAGAAATTCAAGGAGATGTGCAATCTCATGGATTGCCATGAGATTGCCCTCCCTTTTGGAAAGAGGGGGGCGACACCAATTTCCTTGTGAAATTGGTGGCCGTCCCTCCCTTCCAAAGAGGAAGGTTGATCTCTCTTGATTCCTCTCTCCTTATTTGATTGATTTAATATGGTATTAATATTTATTTGATTTATCAAATGTATTTTTATCAAATTAAATCACAAGTTGTTGGTTTTTACCAACAACAGTCTTGACCATTGGATTTACATAAATCAATCTCATCCATTGATTTTATATGTCACATGGATTGAGATCCATGGATCCCAAAACTCTATAAATAGAGAGGCATTCTTGGCTCTCTCTTTACATGCTATTGTAGCACTCTTCTCTCTCTCTCTCTCTCCATACTCGACAGCCCTCTCTCCCCCTTCTTCTTGGTGGCCGTCCACCTTGGTGGAGAGAATCGTCGTCGCCCTCGCCTTCGTGCTGCCGCTTCGACGCTCTGCGGTTCTCCGTCTACTTCGAGTACTTCGCCTACGAAGGAGACGTTCGATCTCATGCGACGAGATCAGGAGAAACCGTGCTTGGATCAACTTCTTGGATTGCGAGGACACCGCGGTTCATCCCCGCGCTCGCAAGCAATCTCTCCGACGATCGGACTTGAGACAGGAGGTCTCTTCTCTTAGAGACTCGATCAACCACGCTTCAAGAGGTATTGCATTATACTTGTTGTGGTTATAGATGAAACGATCCGAGAATCATTCTTGGATCATGTGGTTTCATAGAATAAAATTTCTAATTCTGCTGCACCGAACAACTAGTACGACTAGTCGTTCTTCGTCGTATCCGATACGATACTCACGCTTCCGTGATGCGCTTGAGGATTTCTCCATATCCTTCAGTAGTTGCATGTCATGAAGCTCCATCTCCTGGAGCCATTTCTAGTGAAATTCACGGGTCTAAGATGGATCAAATAGGAACAGGAGCACATGAAGCCAATTTTATAGGCGAAGGGAGGATTGAATTTCAAATTAGGAGCAAACATGAACCAAGAAAGATCCACATGTGAAAATTAACAAGCGTGAATCACATATTCACAATTGAATAATCAGTTGAAGAGAATGGGTTGGATGGGGCTGCAATCCGAGAGAGAAAATTGTGAGAAGAGAGGCAGACAACTAGCAAACTCAGGTTGAAATGGGAGAAGAAGAGTTGACCTGGGTCTGACCAATTGGATGCAAGTTCGAATAAAGACAAGAAGAAAAAGGCAGAGAGGATAAAATAAATAGAAATAATCAAAGAATAAATAAAAATGGTTTTATATTAAAATGTTTTCAAGATAAAAAAGTTTATATTTTAATAAATTATTTTTTTTTCTGATTTTTAATAATTGAAATGAGTTAATTTATTTCATTAAATAATTAAAATACACTTATTTACATGTATTAAAAACACACATATATATACAATATACACATTTTAATTTCAATTATTTTTACAAAATATACAAAATTTTATATTTTATTTCTTTATAGAATAATTAAAGGATTTTAAACATGTCTTTATTTTATTTTTATAGATTAATTTAAGGAGTTAAATAAATCGGGTTGTGTACAATATATGTATATTACACCAATAGTATAAATACTCTTATTTTATTATTAATTTTATGTTTTGTTATTTTTATTTGTATTTTATATAAATAAAATAAAATATATGTAAAATAATAAAATACAATATGTGCAAAAATATGAATAAATTAATAAATAAATAACAAGATGTACCATATAGACACTATGTACAATTAAGAAAGCTGAATTTCACATTTTAACTCCAAATTTTTTTAATCCACAATTATTTTAAAGCTCATTTAATCTTAAACATAATAAAATTGTGTTTGGTTCATTTTGATTTTGTATGGAGTAGATATTGATCTTTCAAAACTAGCTTTATGACTTTTTCATAGTGTGGTCCCTTTTATTCTATACAGGGTTTATTTTTGCAAATATTTTTATTATTTAAAATACAATTTTATTTTCTCGTTTCAAGAAGAAAGTACTTTTATTTGCATTGTTTTAATGATAAATAAAATCGATGAATATATATACAAAAAGAATGACGATGAGTGTTTACAAGTGAATTTGGTTTTGTAAGATTTTTATAAGTTAATGACGCTATCTCTGCCTTCTTTATTCCTTATCATCGATTTCAATGCTTGACTTGGTCCCGAGGTTTTGGGTCAGTCTGTATTCATTACATATATATAAACTTCTTTTTCCTTTTCTCTTCATTCTTTTATTCTGGTATAAATAAGTGCTAAGTAAAAAATATTAACAAATGATGCTAGACTGTAAAAGATGAGAATTAATGTTATTTAAATGTATTTTAGTAAGTATTTTTACCTAAAATGAAAGAATAAAGATGAGTAATCGGTGAATCAACATTCCCCTATACTTTACCTTTGCTAGTACCTTAGCAAACACGTATTCTAAGAACAAGTGAAGAACAAAAACAAGAGAAGAAAAAGAGAAGAACTTAGAACAATTTTTATTTTTAAACCATTTTTCATAGAATAAAATGTGGAGCTCGGTCAGAACTTTGGATTGTTAGTTTGTCAGAACATTATTGGGAACATGATTTAAAACTTAACATCATTTAACTTCTACAATCTCTATTCAGGTCACATCGATAGTCATGTCTGACTATGTCTTCATATGTAAATTCTAATGACTATGAATTTTACTTGTACTATGAATGTGAACTATAGCTCCCCACATCTAAAATGAAAAGAAAGCCTTCTCTAGCAAGGTGACCCTGATTCCATAGTCTAGCTACTCTTTTCTCTATGAATGGGGTATTTCCTTCTAAGTTCAGGTATGTGTTGTATCCACAATCGAAAGAGAGAGAGAGAGGATCGAAGAATAAGAAAATAAGTGGCGTGTGACCAATGTAGTCACATCTCCTTGTGAAGTTGTCCAGTGTAGCCAAGTCTCCAGCAAGATATGCAGGTCCAAATGCCAGGGAATTTTACCCATTACTACCTCATCTATGTTGAGCTACGTGCAAAGTGCTAGTCCAAGTTAGATCACTATCTAAAAGAATAATGAGTGTGTCTAGACATATTCTATTTAGACCATTCAAGATGACATGTGGACATAGTCTCATGGACTCAAAGAATTAAGTCGCTCGACCTGAAAAGTCTTAACTCCGGTTCCTATAAGATTCCTCTGAAAACTAAGCAGATTAAGGTATTAACGAAGCTCCATTCTTTGGACTTTATTCTATATTAGTTTAATTCTTAATATCATTTTGAGAAATACGAATGCAAATGCAACAATTTTTGTTTGAAGAGAATTTCTTGATTTCTGCTTTTTATCTGAGTTTTAAAGAATTTTGTAATTTTTAGGAATTTTAAAGTTTTTATTTTTTATAAGTTTTTGAAAGAGTTAATTAATTGAAAGTATTTACAAGTATTAACAAGAATTTTGTACAAATTCAAAAAGGATTTTATACAAAGATACACACACAATAAAGTTATACCAAATGTACAAGATTGTATTAGAAAAAGAATGTTAGTTTACATGTTAAATTTTACAAAAGGATTATATTTACATGAGAACATTATATTCAAATTTTATTAAGGAATTTTATATACTAAGGATTTTAGTCACATATTTTACATGTAATTACATGCCGTATTTACATGAATTTTAGAACAATTTATACACAACTTATACAACATAATTTCTATACATTTTTGAAAAATAATTCTACAAAAGAATTTTACTGAAGATTTTTACAAATATTTTACAACATCTTCTAAAAATAATTTACTAAAGTTTTCCAAACCCTTTTACACATATTTTTACAAAATTTACAAATAATTTCACAAATCAATTTTCCAAATATTTTATTTTCACATATTTTACAAATAGTTTACGCAATTATCATTTTGTACAACAAATAATTTTATAAAATATTTTACAACCAAAATGATTTTACAAAAAAATTATACAAAAATAGTTTTACAAAGATTTTTAGAATTTACAATTATTTTACAAAAGAATTTACAAAAGAGTTTTACAAAAGAGTTTTTATAAAACTTCTGAAAAAAATATTTTTATTCCATTTTTATTAGCCAAATTATTAACACACAAAAGTACGAGTTATGCCTAAAGTATATATACAATATATACGACACCCGCTATACTCAGCTCGAGCTATGTCCTCATAGTGACCATGAAGGGACAAATGAAGCCGTAACTCTTGCTAAGTATAGAAAAGTGAAAATAATCCCTTATTACAATGACTAAAAGAATAAAGAATAAAATAAATAGAAGTCGGTCGTCCCCCCTACATGTAGGATCAAACAATGCTAAGTATAACAGACTATACAATTAGGGATGAACGAGGAAGAGAATGTTCAAACTCGACGACTCAACTTGTCCTCCCTATACTTAGGGTAATATCCCTAAGTATAGAAAAATAATTATCAATAGTTGAGGGACAAGCGAGAGAACAATTGATAATTGAAAGAATGGATATTACCTCTCTTATACATGGGGTAAGAATTCCCTAAGTATAAGCAACATAAATAGAGGTAATAAAACAAAATGAATACGAACAACACAATGTTAACACCCCCCCCATGCTTAGGATAAAGTGCACCCTAAGTATAGCAAAATCCTAAGCACGACCCAGGGTGTTAAATAAAAATGGAAGAAAGAAAGAATTGAAAGAAAACTTTTATATACAAAGAGAATGAAATGAGTAACTCAGGTATGAGACGTAGAATGTGAACAACAAAGGACACATCTCAAACAAAAAGAATTGGAGCAACCTAAACGGTCAATAGCTCATGATCAAGAAAAGCTTTCAAATGTTGATCGTTAACATGAAAGGTGGATTAATAAGACAACTCAGATATGTCGATGCTACTACTGTCATACGCCATTCTCACCAGAAATGAACCTTTCCACTTGTCCATAGAAATAGCTTCAATCTTGCTTTAAATATCCATACTTTTTTATTCGGGTCAAACTGCTTAAGGCTGATGTGTGAATCATGCCATTCTTTTACTCTGTCCTTGTAATGTAGGCTACTCGAGAAGGTTTCATCTCATAATTCCTCCACAGTTGCCAACTTTGCTTTCCTCTGATCTCCTACGCTCTCTGGATCCAAGAAAATCTCGATTACTGGCCACCATGACTTGTGGTTGATCTCGATAGGTAAGTGGCATGACTTTCCATAAACAAGTCGAAAGGGAGATGTACCCAAAGGCATCTTGAAGGAAGTCTCATAAGCTCACAAAGCAAACTTCAAAAGCTGAGACCAATCCTTTTGGTATGGGAGGACAGCTTTTGATAGTATCGTCTTGATCTCTCGATTTAAAAGCTCAGCAAGACCATTTATCTATGTATGGTACAGAGTAGGGACCCTATGGTCTATACCGAACTCATTAGCAAGCACTCTTATCTTATAATTGATGAAATGGCTACCCCCATCTATGATCGGAACTCGAGGAACCCGAAACCAAAATAATATGCTTCCTTAGGAACTTGCAATATGTGTTTGCATCAGTAGTTCGGGCAGGAATAGCCTCAACCCAATGACTAACATAATCCACGACCAATAGAATATACTCAAATCCTTGATTCTTAGGTAATGGGCCCATATTATCGAGGCCCCATGTGTCAAAATCCCCACAGAAATGAATGGGTTGAATTGACATCATGTCTTTATGTCCACAAGTGCCCATCCTCTGACAGTCAGTACAACGCTTCACGAATGCATCGACATCCTTGAAGAGAGTAGGCCACCAAAGACTTAATTGAAGAACTTTTTGTGTCGTCCTCCACCTAGAATGATGTCCTCTATCCTCCAACTTATGACAATACACGAGTACACTTTGGCATTACTCTTGAGGAATACATCTACTTCAAACACTATCCACTCCTTCATGATAAAGGGTTGTATCCTCCCAATGGTATGACTTGGCTTTCGTGAGGAAAGTCTCAAGTTGTCCCCTAGTCCAACCTTGTGGAACTTTCCTTGCAACAAGATATTTCACAATGTCATCATACCATGGAAGTGAGGTTACCGCAAGTATCACCTCAAATGGAAAAGTATCAGTGATGGGTGTAGTGAACTCAAAAGTCTTAAGATGCTCGATTTTGGAAAGATGATCTGGCACCTCATTCTTTACTCCAAGTTTATCTTTAATCTCAATGCCAAACTCATGAAGTAGAAGGATCCATCTTACAAGACATGCCTTGGAATCCTTCTTACATATTAGGTACCTGATGGCGGTGTGGTCAGTAAAGATAGTCACTTTGGATCCTAAGATGTATGACCTAAACTTGTCTAAAGCAATGACTATTGCTAGCATATCTTTCTAGTAGTAGTTAATGGCATAATACGTTGGATAGAATCCAAAGGCATGTTGGCATAGTTAATGGTGTACAGAAGGCCATCCCTCCTCTATTCTAAAACAACCCCGACAGCAAAATCAGAGGCATCTGTCATGATCTCAAATGGGAGAGACCAATCGAGTTGTTGAAGGACAGGGGCCTGTACAACCATATTGTTTATAATTTTAAATAATGAAAGATGCTTATCGTTGATAAGGAACTAGGTGTCCTTTGTAAGAAGATCAATAAGCGGTCAGGTAATTTTACTGAAGTCCTTAATGAACCCTTTGGTAGAAGCCAACATGCCCTACAAAAGACCGCAACTACTTCAAATAGAATGATGGATTGAGATTATTGATGATATCTACCTTGGCCAAATCTACTTCTATGCCCATGTTGGAGATGATGTAACAAAGGACTATCTCCTAAGTTATCATTAAATAAATAGAAAGGTATGAATCAAAATCATTGCCGTAGACTGAGAAGTCATCTACAAATACCTCTAAAAATTCACCCAAAATGTCCGAAAAGATGGAAACCATACACCTTTGGAATGTTGCTGGAGTGTTACATAGACCAAAGGGCATCCTTCTAAAAGCATACGTCCCAAAGGAACAAGTGAATGCCATCCTACCTTGGTTCTCTAGAGAAATGTCCATCTGATTATATATCCTGAGCACGAGTCAAGGAAACAATAATGATATCCCAGTTAATCTCTCAATAATTGACCAATTAATGGTAGTGGGAAGTGATCCATCTTGGTCGCTTGATTCAAATGTTTGTAGTCCACACATACGTGCCAAGTCAATACTTGGGTAGCAATCTCTTCTCCATCCTCATTGATAACAGTAGTGATACCTGTCTTCTTGGGTACTAAATGAAGAAGATTGACCCATTTAGAGTTGTAGATGGAATAGATAAAATCAGTGCTCCACCACTTGGCTATTTCCTTCATAACCACCTCTAGAAGATTCAGGTTTAGCCTGCATTAAAACACATAAGATGGTTCGGCATCATCCTCTAAAAATATGTGGTCGGAGCATAGAGCCAGACTAATCCCACATAGATCAACTACTTACCATCCAATTACCTTGTGATTTCTTTCAATAACATCCATGAGGCAAGATTCTTGTTCATCGGACAAATCAAGAGATTATGACTGAAAACATTTTGGACTCTCCTGCAAGGAATTGGTACTTTATATTCTAAGGCAAAGAGTTTAGCTCCAGATGGGTGGGAATGTGAATATTCTGAGGCAAAGAGTTTAGCTTTCTGAAGTTTTGTGTGAAAGCAATCAGATCTATGTGTGAAAGCTTGCTTTGAATATCTGTATCAACTGGATATTTCTCTACTGATAATGGCTAAATTATTCTCGATCTATCTACATCATGGTTGAAGGCTCTACATTTGTAAAAAATGGAATATATTTTTCAAACTATTTCCAATTACAATCCACATATGGCTCAAATGTATTACTTTTTGAATCACCAAATAAAAGGTACTTTCCATTAGAATCTACTTCATCAGCCTAAAAGATATTCTGCTCCATTATTGTGCTCTCTAAACTCTCATAATCTAGTAATTGACAATCGAACTCAAGTGAAGTAGTGACAAGAGATCATGTAACTGGATCTGACCAAACAACTTCATCTTCACAAAATCACAGTCATAATGAATCACCATTTTGATGATGTTAAAAATCGTCCGGGTTCTTGATTTATTTAATGTGAAAAGAGAAATATCACATGAAATACGTGTCGCTTTAAACCAAACAGTCCCTGAGTCAATCAAAAGAAATTATTCTAAAATGAGAAGAATATGCTACTTATTTACCTGGTATAGCTCCTGAGATCGAAAAAAAGGAGGCAACTATTGAGCTATTATGAAAATTAATAGAGGTTTTTAAATTCCTTTTTATACTTTAATTAGTTTTTTTATGATTTTTTGTATTTTAAAGAGTTTTATATATTTATGAATTTTAAAATATTTATAATTTTTATATTTTTCTGATTTTTTATTTTTAGTTGGTTTTTAATTTTGCAATTTTTTATATTTTTATTTTTGAAGATAACAATTTATGAGATATACATGAAAAGAGGAAAGAAGCCCTTTTTATATTTTTCAAATATAACAAAGATACTAAAAATCCAAAAACCAAAACTTTTTTTGCTTTATATAATTTTTTCCTATTTTTATGATTTTTTTAGAATTCTAATATTTTAAAGGATTTTGTAATGAATAAAAACTATAAACAGGGAACAAAGTAAAAGTAATATAATGTTTTTGTATTTTTAAGACAAGGAAAATTATGTATTTTTCTAATTTTTATGTGAATTTATAAAATTTTTTAACATTTTTGTATTTTTCAATTTTTGGGTTTGCTGAAAAGATTTTTAATGAAATTTATATGGGCTCAATGGGGCTGCCCTGGCCTATTTTTGCGTAATTTTTTTATTTTTTTTACAAAATAGCTTCCTGTATATTCATCTATATATCCCTCCAATACATCATTTGAATTTCGTCAGAAATAGAGACTCATATGCCCTCCATCTAGAACAGGTCGATTACATCAATGTTTAGACCATCAAAATTACATGTTCTAGATGGAGGGCATATAAGTTTTTATTTTAGACAAAATTCGAATGTCGTATTGGAGGGATATATAGATGAATAACTTGGTGATATTTTTTCAAAAAAAAAATTGCACGAAAATGGGACGTGGACAACCCCATTTTTTCCAATTTATATAGGTGATAAAATTTAATAAAAGGCAACTACATTAATTTTTAGAATTTTTCAAATATTTTTCAATTTTTTTATGAAATTTCCGAATCAAAAACAGAAAACAAACAACATTTTTGAATTTTTTTAAAAAATAAAAACCAATTCATTTTGCAAACAAAAATTATTAGTGATCAAATAGTAAAATAATAACTTAACCATTTTTTTAGAATTTTTTAGAGCACTATAGCTAATTAATGGAAGTAATTAACAACCAAAAGAAATGCTACAAAAATTGGACCAAAATGCAAAGAAAATCAATTAGCATACTAACTATTAGCATAAGAATAGACTATAGCGTATTTTATGCCAATTTTCCAATAACTCACGTGTTGTTACATGTGATTCGAACCTTCAGGGACCAGTTTGCAAAATTATGAAATAAATAGAGCAATCATTAATAATAACTCATAGTATTTTTATTGCAAATCCACCAATTAACACATGACAAAGCAGGTGAGTACACAACTAGCTGACTTGAAAGCAAATAAAGGAAGTAGCACATGAGTACACAACTGGTGGACTTAAAAGCAAATAAAAGAAGAATGAGTGCCGATAGTGCAATTAATCCATCAAGATGCAATCGACATATAACATGATGAATTATTTATAATTATAGGAAATGTGAGAGGTAGAAGGGTTATTTCACTAAGGATGTGTGCTCATCACGTGATTACAGGAACATCTGAGATCCACCCCTTTGTATCTGATCCCGTGGTTGAGCTTTGGGCATGCTTCAACAGATCCAATGGAATCTGGGCTTGACTATTGATTGAACGATGATCGATGTGTCTCGAAGAACATATATGAAGGCGTCCTCAAGTGAACTTCGATCACTTATAGGGTTGTGTACAATATAGGTACATTATACCTATAGTATAAACACTCTTATTTTATTTTTTATTGTTTTCAATTGTGTTATTTTTATTTATATTTTATATAAATACAATAAAATACGTGCAAAATAATAAAAATACAATATGTGCAAAAATAAGAATAAATAAATAAATAACAAATAGTACCATATAGACATTGTATACAATGTCGGTAGATTATAACTATAGTATAAATACTCTTATTTTATTTTTTTATTTTAACTTATATTATTTTTATTTTTATTATATATATAAATAAAATATATGTGAAATATTAAAAATACAATATGTGCGAAAATAAGAAGAAATAAATAAATAAATAACAATGGTACCATATAGACATTGTGTACAATAGCACTCCAAAAAGTCGACTTTCACTTTTTAATTCCAATTTTTTTAAAACCACCTTTACATTAAAGATTAGTTAATTTTGAACACAATGAAAGTGAGTTTGGTTTATTTTGAGTCTTTATGGAGTGGATATTGATCTTTCAAAACTGGCTTTATAACTTTTCAGAGTGTTGTCCCTTTTATTCTGTACAAGGTTTATTTTTACAAATATTTTTATTATTTAAAACATATTTATGTACAAGTTTCAAGAAGAAAGTATTTTATTTGCATTTGTTTTAATTATAAATAAAATATGTGAAGATATATGCAAAAAGAATGATCATGAATGCTTACAAGTGAATTTGATTTTTCTGATACTTTTATAAGTTAATGACCCTATCTCTGCCTACTTTATTCCTTGTCAACTATGTCAATGCTTGACTTGGTCTCGAGGTTTCATATCAGTCTGTATTCATTACATATGTATAACCTTCTTTTTCTTTTCTTCTTTATTCTTTTATTTTGGTCTAAGTAAATGCTAAATAAATACGATTAACAAATGATGTTAGACTGTTAAAAGATTTGAATTAGTGTTATTTACACGTGTTTTACAATGGATTTTAAGACAAAATGAAAGAACAATGATGATGAATTGGTGATTCATCAGCAGCTTGGCCACCTCGTCCACCATAATTATCATTTGAGACTCCATAAATGGTGATGGTTGCTGTGATGATTGAGGCTGTGAATAGGATGGTTGTCAATAAGCAGAATAATATTGTCAATGTTCCTCTACATAATATTGAGGAAAACCACCAAGTATCTGCTTCATGTTGGCAAAACCAGTATCGCTCTCCTCTAAAATCAATAATAAATTTTGTCATAACCGCATAATATGGAGGAAGATGATAGTGTTATAATCATTTAATAACATAAAATTATTTTATTATACCTTATTCCATACAGCTTTATTGAATATTGGTCACTCATTCACATGAGAGCTTGACCACTTGGCACTGACGGCCAAACCATTACGAATCACCTTCTTTCCTGCGCGTATGTTTCCTAGCCCACCATTCCTGAATAAATGGTTCCCTTTCCAAGTTAGCAACCTGAAAAAGAAAAATGTGTCCAAGAAATAAAGACTTCATATGTCATAAATCAACATTAAAATTATAATATAAAATTGTTAAAATTTACCATATCATCTTGGATTTGATTATTGATTTTAGAGTCGCTTTGTCGATCTTATTTTTTTCTTCTGGCAGTTCGCTCTACCCACCGTCGTCCTCCTCCTAAACTCCACATCTGAACTAAAAGAATCACAAAAACCTATCCACATGTAGCAAATATTATAAGAAATTTAGATAAAAAACTTTTTAGAATTTAACCAATGCAAAATAGATAAAATACATTTTCTTGATGCACCAAGTTGGTGGGAATCTCTTCATCTCCTTAAAATCCATCTCCTCACGACATGTATTTCTATCTAAGTCTCTTTTAGACTTAAAAAATATGCTGCTCATTCTTCTCTCCATCGTAAGAGCAAACGCTCGATGGTAGGACTACTTCCTAGGCTAAGGGAAAAATGATACTTACCCTAAAAAACACAAAAATACCTCATGTAACTGAATATATAAGAATTTACTTTTGAGTTTAATATTCTTATAAAAAAAACAAGCCAAATAGTCTCTCTTGCTCAATAGTGCGAATGCGGCACCACCATAACTCTATTTATATTGTAAGCCCCTTGATAATATTCACTATTTCTTTAGCAACCATTTGCTATTTAGAAAATCCCTACATAAAAAGAAAATTAGGTCATACAACTATACGGAGGAAATATTTTATAAAGATAATTTACCAATGATAATTACCTCCCACAAACCGAAATCTCTAGATGTAGGTGGGAATCAGAACACTGAGCTCCTGCAGGTGTTATATACACATCAACGCTCTGACATGTAGAAGATGGAGAAGTAGAGTCCATAGAAGGACGTGTTTGAATCATTGTAGGGCTGGGTTCGAGAATCTTTGAAGAAAATGACTCATTGAAAATACCTCAATATGATGGAGATGGAGAAACACCAAAAGATTAGTAATACATCGTATGCACATTTCATTAGAAGGAGGTCCTGAAAACGTTGTCAGAGTTGAAGGTGAGGGGGACTCTGAAGTGGATGACAAATCGAATCGATTGAAATCCATGTGAGCCTGCACATTTAGAACGAACCATGTATATAAATAAACATGGACGAAATTAACTAATGTCATGAAATTTAATTTAAATTTAATAGAGAAGATATATACTTTATCGAAGTTTGTACCTTAATCTTCATTACTCGAAAAATATGAAATATCATTATTTTCCTCATTACTATTCTCGGTAGATGAATCCTGGTTTCTATTATCCACATTTTCCATTATTTTAGTACTTGCAACAATAGAATTTATTAGTAGAATATCATCAATGATGGGAACAGCTTATGTTATTATATGCGATTGTAATAAGGTATAAAAGCTTCATCTGAGTCTTCCTCTACACCATCGCCCTCCTTATATAACTTTGAGAGTTTATCCTCATAACTATTAAATATTAAACATTTTTTCCTTTTTCGTGACAATTGAGCAAGATAACATACTTGGTCAACTTATGTAGGAACGACAAATGGTTCAAACCTTCATTTTTATTTTTCTTTGTGATCAAGTCAACGATGTTGTTCCTTTATCAATTACTACACTATCTTTCGAGTCTTACCAATCCCATAGAAATAAGAAAAACTTGTTAAGTCGTGGAATATTGTACTCTACTTCCAAAACTTCTTTTAATATTATGTAGTAGTCGATATTATACTCTTCATGACAAGATCCACGAACCATTGCCCTATAACACTGAGTACTAAAATTTCTACTTGAATTTTTCATATGGAAATGAAAACCATTAATACAACAATCACTATATGATCAGACGTGATATATAGAACCTTCTAAAAAATATTTTAATGTCCTAGACATTTCTTCATTATCACTAAGCACTTTCATTTGGATCTTAAGCCTTCCCAAAAATTTAAGCCGGTTAGTACTAACAATCTGATCATCATTACAAGATGGATTGTCATCGCTAATTTTCTTTCCAATTTCCCTATTTCAAATGAAATGAAGATTATTTATAAGATATGAGAACTAAATATTAACCAAAACATAATAATAAGACTAACGTACTCGTATTATAGTGTTATTTCATCACAAATGTCTAAAACATATAATTCAATTGTTTTTTCTCTTTCTTTTACATTAGATATATTCTTGCTTTTCCTATTGGCTATGCTAATGAACGAAAGATACTTATGTGATAATCTTCGTCCGAGACATTGATTTCATTTCTACTCGTTCTATTGTGGATCACCTCCACTTTGTCTTGAAAATACCTTGCACAAAAGGACTCTACCTACTAATATATATTGGGAACAAATAGAACCCTCCACCAGACTTTTATTTCATACTTTCCGTTTCAGAAAAATATAAACCTGATAAATATAACCATCAATATTCCCCAAATTTAACATGATAGATAAAAAATCACATATAAATTAAGCCACTACCTTTCAAGTGTATACATCCATCTATACTTAACAAACCCACCAACTTTAGCCTCTTATGATAGATGAATCATTAGATATTCCATCGAATCAAAAAATACCGATGGGAATATATTCTCCATATTAGATATTTTAACAGGAATATTCTTTTAAGATAACTCATCTCATCAGTATAGACCCGTGTATCATATAATTTGGAAAATATCTGTCGATATCTAATAGAACATCCATAATATTTTTAGTAATAACCCTTTAAATGATATCAATAAATGTCTTTACATAAAAGACGTGATAATCGTGACTCTTTATCAGTTTAAAATAGAACTATTTTAAATCAAGGAGATTTAAAAGATTCCATGCATAGCCATCTGAAAATTTCAACCTAGTAGCTCATTCACATATACTTTTATTTTGAGCCATGTTCAAAGTATGCTTTATAGATTATAAGGAGTTGTCATTACTAGCTAACATGAATAATCTTTATTTCCACCGTGTGTATTGAATCCATCTATATGTAAATCAATAAGATAATATATTTTTTTTGCTTGCAAATGACGGAAAAAACAACCATCATGTTTTCCAATTCTCTGAATATGAAGGATGTTTCATATACTCTTTCCGATTATGATCTGCTTGCCACAACATATCCTTTGCTATTTTCTTACAATAATACGGTCTCTTTAGTCAAGGAGTTTTGTGGAAAGTAACGTAATTTTTTTGTCCACCTTCTATTATGTTTTTACCAAAGTCTTGATATATAAGCTCGTTACATTCTAGATAATACCATAGATTTTCATTTTCACCATAGTATAAAATGTGATGATTTATTCAAGATTTGATCTTCAGCTCTGCTAAACACATTTTCCTCATCAACTTTTTATTTTATAATAGTTTTCGGGTAGATCATGATCTAAAGGCAACATTTTCTTCAAAATAATCAACATTTCATCAAAATTCTTTTTTGTCATCTTACATTCCATTTTCATATCTAGAATTCAAAACTGTTAAGAGTTTGTAATATGTCTAGAAACTAGATCATGATGGTTCTTCTGTCTTTTTCAAGTGCTCGTAAATTCCTTTAGACTCTCCTATGGTTCCTTAGCATCAAAAGTTTCGTTGTGAATTGAGTTCTAACTACATCCATAACCATTTCAACAAATGGATTCATTCAGGTACGTCATTTTATTCATTCACAGGAGGTCAAGTTATTTCACCGTATCTCTGATGAATCAACGATTCATCATCTTTATTCTTTTATTTTAGATTAATTCCCTTAGTCTAACACCTGTAAATATCTATTAATTTCATGAAATTACAATTTTGCATGCATTTGTTAAATATGTATTTTTAACAATTTTTATACTCAAATAAAAGAATAAAGGAGAAAAGAAAAAGAACAGAAAAATAAATGATGTGTTTATGAAATAAATGCAGACTGACCCGAACCCCGAGAGAAGTTCAGGACTTGACCTGATCGACTAGGAATAAAGTAGGGGGAGATAGGGTCTTTAATTCAAAAATCCAAAAATATTTTGTAAATACTTTTCCCTATATATTTGTACAAAACATACACTATTTTATTTGTACATAAATTGACTTCAAATTAATTTTTTTTGTAAATAGAAGTTGTAAATAAAAATATTTTATAAATAATAAAAATAATTGTAAAAAAAATAATGTATAAATTACAAATAATCAGAGTCAGAAAAATCTATAAAGTGATAAGTGAAAGACCAATTGCAGCTCCATACAAACTCAAATTAATCAAACTCACTTCCATTGTACTCTAAATAAATTATCTTTCAAATGGCTATGGTTTCATATTTTTTGGAGTTGTGGCTGAAAAGTCAGTTTTCTGGGGTGGTTTGTGTAGTTTTACCACTTACCTATTGTGTATATTTGTTCATATTTATTTTTTATACATAGTACATAATTGTAAATATTATTCTTTATTAAAAATTAAAAAATTAAAAAATAATTAAATTTAGAAAAATCATATAAAAATAATTTCCTTATTTTTACATGTTTATATTATACTATATGTACATAATACTTATATACAATTAATTTCCTTAAATAAAAATCACCAAAAAATAAATATCCAACATTAAATACTTTAAATTAAATTAATTACGAATTTATATTTAATTATTTAATTATTTATTTTGTTAATATATTTGATTTGAAAACTTACCTTTTATATAAAGATTTGATTTTATGCCTTAAATAGCCACCATTGAGATAACTAATTAATTATTGTAAATTAATTAATTAATTTATTTTAATTAATTTCGAAATTCATTTTATTTATTTATTTAATTTAATTATTTTATTAATTCCACCACTAAACACCTTCCTCTTTTGTACATCATTTCCTTTTGTATTTTTCTTCTCTTTTTATGGGGCTCCTCCTCCCTCATTTGTCTTTGATCAATCTTTGGTGGAGAGGAGCTCGATCTGCAAGAGCAATCTTGATGAAGAAGGGTGCCCAGCCTCCAAGACGTCCGGTGATAGTGAATCGACCTAGTCGGGGCCATCACGGTGTATCCGATCCCGAGGTGAGATCCATTTTCTTTCTCGTCATTTTTCCTAGATAAATCTTAGATTTAATTTTTTCTTTGATTTCTTCATTAATCTTAAGACCTTAAAAATCCCAAAAATTGGTTCACCCTGATTTAATCCACGTCCGACATCGAATTTTTCATCTCACATCTTGACCTCTTCATTTCCATTCTACCTCACGCAACCATGCACCTCCGACCACGTATGGTGGTCGGAGACACGGATCCTTTCCTCGCTCTTCACCAAGATCCGCAACCGTTCACACACCCTATTTTGTATAAATAAATAAATAAAAAAACATATAATTGGTTTTATCTCTGACATTTGTTTTGCAGGAAAATAAAAAGAATATAAAAAATTTACTGTGTTTCTTCTTACAGTTTTTATTTAAAAACTAATTAAAAAAATTATTTACAGTTTTATTTTACATATAATAAGAAAGAAACAAAAAAAACATAGCAGCTAGTAGCCTAGGCCGTCGCGCCTCCAACCCAGCAGCCCAGACCACCGACCTCGCTCGCCGCAGCCGTGGCGCTAGCCCCGAGGCAATCCGACCACTGCCACCCCCTGCCACCTCCTTCCAAGCGGTGCCCAGCCTCCGCTGCGCCTCCACTCGTCGCCGCCACTCTGCCAAAGCTCCGTACCCTCCAGTGTGCGGTACAACCATCGAAACGCAGCACACTCCAAGCTCCCCTTGGGCGGCGACCATGCCTGTAGAATGAAGGATCACACAAGAAAACCCTAGGGTTCTTGATTAATAATTGCTGAAATTTCAAGAAAGCCCCTGTAAGTGTTTAAAAGTGCAATAAAATCCTTGTTAGAGCCCTATCATGCGTGACACAAACTTTTATGGCGTAAATTGCACATTTCATCTTATTCTTAATTATTATTAATCTTTGACAACAAAACTTTAAGTAATTACACTTTAGTCCCTGTATATCCAAACCATTAAATTGCATGCTTTTTCTTATTGAATAAATGTTTTCCATTCTCTAAAAATTCTGCAAAGATTTGTCAATATTCCTGCTATCTCCTTGATCATTGTATAAAATTTCCATCACATTTCATCATCATTTGATTTTTTTAAAAAATAAAAAATAGTGTCTTTTTGTCTGCCTGAAATTAGAAAAATCATGGAAATTTGTCTAAAAATCCCAAAAAAATACTGTAGGTGTATTTTATTTCCCTTTAATTTTTGTCCAATTTTCATGCAATAATCATTTTTAAAAAACCAAAAATATTGTCTAAAAATAACCAAAACATTTTAAAACATATAAAACACAAAAATATTTTCTCTGGAATTTTCTAAGTATTTTTGGATATTTTAAAAATACAAAAATAGTGTGTGTGCGTATCTTTATTTCCTTGTGCATATTGTTCCTAGTCTGAAAATTAAAAAAAATTGAAAAATAAAAAACCACTAAAAAAATTATCTTCGAAATTTGATTGCTAACTTTTTAAATTGTGCTCCTTGACTTCGACCCTGGTTGCTATACCGGGTAAATTTAATAGCGAAGGACGCTTGCTTTTCATTGATTCATATTTCATTAAGCGGTTGAAAAATATTTTTCTCATTGATTACGCTTGATGATTTCGGTCACAATGATCCTTTATTATTTCATACTTAACCCGAGTTGTCAGGCGTGCCATCAGAATGAAATGATGAATCAACAATTCATCAGTCTCCATCACATATAATAACCCTCATTGAAAACATTCCTATTGAGGTAAACTTCATATTTAGGCTTCTTCTTTAGTAAAAACACTTGTGACCCGGACATATAATTATGTCATCTAAATCTACAAAATAAGAACCATTCGCTAAAGTAGATGGAACCAACTCCTCTATGCCATGCTACAATGTATCTAATAAACATCCATCCTAGACATGATTGTAAATCCACTCCCTATTGGTCGTCATCCTAAAAATTAAAAAGGAATTTGGGATGTTAGATCTAAGTAGTTATAAAATTAGTCTAATTAATATCATTTAATCTAGGAGACAAGGGAATAAATTTTTTATTAATATTATCTCTTGTTTCATTCTTACAGATTCAAACACTATAGTTACATGCATGTTAGAGTTTATATCTGACCAGATTTCGACAACATAACCCCGCACCTCTTCAATATACCTTAGAAATTAAATTTAATAGCCTTTATAATTGTTAACGAAGTAACAAGCCTTTATAATTGTTAACGAAGTAACAATAGTTAAATTCTATTAAGATTAATCTCGTATATCGAAGAAGAATTGGGTTATATTACTGAAAATATTGCTTAGATATAAAATCTAACATACATGTAGGAAGGACAACCTTAATTCAATGTTTGAAACTTTAATGATTCCCTTAGTTCTGGACCTCCGAACTAAGGAAAGCATTCACAAATGTCATATTATACGAGTACCTTATGTCACTCATATGTACATCCTGCATATGAGGACTTCAAGATATCCATAAAATATATACATTTATGTTGACCAAGAATTTACATAGATTTGGTTAGTTTATGATTGTAATATGGAGCTACGTGATGATAAAGTTGTGCCTAATAGAGTGTTTAATATCATATTATTGAGAATGTCCCTGAGAAAAAAATATCTTCCACATGCATACATCAAAATCCACAACCATTGGACCATGATATCTCCCTTAGAAGTGAGTCCATTAATTTTGTGAAAAAATAAAAATATAATATTTTAAAAGTGATGAACTCTTCCAAACTGTTGTGCATGCCTCCAATTGTGCACGAACATACACCACCTGATGTAGAAGGACGCATGGTGTGTGTACTACTTTGTGCAATTTAATAGTTCGTTAGTGTTTTAACCATATTAACTACCTAACTACAAAATAATGTGGCACACATGTCCACATTAATGAAATTTTAATGTGATAAATAATCACAAGGGGGATATATAACAAGAAAAATTGTAGAGGCAAATAGCATCAGCTCAATACATAGTGTTCCTGAATAGATAAAAACACATACTTAAATATATACATTAAACAACACTTATTTATAAGATTTTACTATAGTTTTAATTCATATTTTAATATGTTTTAATATGTACTTAAATAAACTTAATATATATTTTTGGGATTTATAAGATTTTATTTGCTTTTACATAAATTTTTAAAATAAAATTTAAAGTTATGGACATCTTTTATTTCTTTAAAAAAAGAACTATATTTCAAGAATAATTAATAGCTATATTTATATAAGTTTCATTTATATTTATATTTAAAAGTTTTTGTAGTCATTTTTGTAATCAGTTGTATTGTATAATTATATAATGAAACTAAATTCTTTATATTGAATATTTTTTCTTCTTTTTCTTATCACATAAGGAAATTATTAGATTTTACAAACTTTGATAAGCTTTTTTACATGAATTCCATATAATTTCTTTTTTAAAACTCTTTATGTCCTTGTAAATATTTATGGGATTTTCTTTTGTTTTATTCAATTTTGGATCGGTGGGTCCTAAATATGTGATGTGATATTTTGGAAATTATAAATAATTAATATGATTTTCAACAAATAGTTCAGACATAATTAAATTTCATCACTTTTTCCTTACTTATGAATGTGGAATGAATATATTTAGATATACAACTCATTGTAGTGTATAATTAGATAATACAAAGTATATCGACATTGTTGAAATAAAAGTAAATTGCATTTCATATTAATTTAGTTACATATATAACACACTCCCCATCCAACAACCCCCCTAAATGCATATACACACTTCTCTCCCCATATATAATTGGTCGTAATGCATCCACATATTCTATCCATCTCTCCCTCTCTCCCACATCAACACATTATATGCTTGAGGATGAATGCGTACAGATAGATACACATACACACAATACGTATTTCTCAAGTAAACTAATCCTAATTGGTAAGTAAATAATGCAATCCAAGTGAAGTATATCATTATTCACATTCTATGTTATTCTTCTCCATGTTATGCCATCATATTAACAAGTTATACCTCACGTTATTTAAGCACAATAATACATAATCATGGCATGATATCTATACCTTGTCGGTTTAGTCGTTATAAATGTTTAACAAGGTATTCTAATTGCATAAAAGTAACACAGGTATTTAGTATTCGAACTTATTATGCACATTTGATCATGTTAATGATTGTGGTATTTCATCATCCACCTTGCATGCATGTA
Organism: Ottelia alismoides; assembly: GCA_037367405.1. Classification (NCBI taxonomy): domain Eukaryota; kingdom Viridiplantae; phylum Streptophyta; class Magnoliopsida; order Alismatales; family Hydrocharitaceae; genus Ottelia; species Ottelia alismoides. Next base: position 140,385 of record JAZKJV010007827.1, on the reverse strand, counting down.
GATTTCCATCTATACAAGACAACCATCATCAAATATAATAACAAATAGATATAAATCAAGTCTTATGAAACATAAATAACATGTTCAAGCACTCAAAACATAGTTAAGAATAAATAATCTATTAAAAATATAGAAACCCTAAACATCATAAGATGAATGACATGGATCAAAATACTAAAAAACAAGAGAAAGAATGAAGCGATATACCTAAGGGAAGATGCGTGTGCGGTTGGATGAACCAAATGAGAGTTCCCAGAGACAAGGAGGGTAGATCAACAATAACCGGAGCAAGAATTTTGGGGATGGGTTGTAGGTAGAATGAGATAGAAAGGCCCATAATTGTTCTATTTACACCTAGTGCTCACACACATGCTCGCCCTCAATTCATAATGCGCCATGCGCCGTGCCATGCGAAATTCAAACATGCAAGCACAATGGACAAGCATGAGTGTTGGTCAGATAACCCACTAATTCGAAGAGGCACCACACCAAAATACGCCTGAATTTCAAGTGGGAGAAGTACCATTAGATCATGTATATTGGCCAAGAGCTAGCCTGTCCTTAGTTGAGCACTCGTGCTCACCCAACCCTCGCTAGAATGAGCTGGCCATTAGCGCTTTTTGTAGTGTATGAGTGTGACGAATCCCTGATCATCACTCTTTATTCTTTTATTTTAGCTAATTATCTTGGCAAAGCATCGTGTAAATAGATGTAAATAAAATAAGTTAGCATTATGCATGCATGTGTTAATATCACATAATTAGCATGTATTTGTGCAAAAATAAAAGAACAAATAAAAAAAGAAAAAGGAAGGAGGTATTTAGAATAATACAGAGTGACCCGAATCCCAAGAGAAGGCCAAGCATTGGCCTGATCATCAAATAAATCAAGCAGAGAGAGATAAGGCCCACTCTATGTTTTCCATATCATTGGTGTAAATAAATAAATTATTTTTGGAAAAATAAAAAAAATATTCTTTTTACCTCCTTGTATATATTTTTCAAAATAAAACAAAAATTAGAAAAATAAAATAAATATAGAATAAAATTCTCTCTCCTTTGTGCATAATACATGTATATATATTTTCTTCTCTATTCATTATATACATGTAAATAAATAAAAAAATTAAACAAAAATTATTTTGTACTCCAACAATTATGTTGTAAATAAATAAAATGTAAAAGTGGGGTTTTTGTGTAAAAATAACAAAATTAAAATAATTGTATAAAATACATAGGCATATTATACTTGTATATAATACACTATACTATATATGCAATAATTTATTTTTTATAAAAATAATTAAAAATCACATAAAAATTCCTTGAAAAATAATAAACATTTTTCATTTTATTCATTTTTAATTTAAATTCAATTATTATTTTTAATTTATTTATCTTTAATTTCCCTACTATTTTATCCTGTAGCGGCTTTTGTCATTTTCCCCCACCGCTCGTGATTGGTCCACGTTGGATTTGTTGACCTCAGTCAACTGACTCCACTGACAACTTTTCGCTCAGACCAGGCTTCGCTCACTTTTCGCTGATTTATCTTAAACCGATCCGATCGACTTCTTCTCCCATTTGCAGCTCCGATGTCCAAAGGCAGATCCATGATCCACGCCCGATGAAATCTTTAATGGATCCGACCCTTGATTCGCACGCCCTTGCTCCACCTTTCTCGGATCATGCAGACTATATAACCTCTTGGAGTTCCATCTTCTTCCAGATCCTTGTCCGCTGCCCTCATCTCCGATGACCTCCGCCTTCTTCCATGAGTGACAGCGTGCTCCATCATGAGGTTAGCCAAGCCTATGGGCCCATCGACCCATTGGGGCCATGAGCCACGGAGGTCCCTGACCTATAGCACAGATGACAACAGCATCAGGTAACTTAGTTCTAATCCTTTTTCGCATTTAATTCGAGTTTTCTTTTTGGAGCAGAGTTCCACTCCAGAGCTCTGATAACTTTGGACAGAGCATCACCTTTCCAATCCGACGACCCGACCACCTTCACCAGCCATCTCTCCACCTTCTCCATACACCCATCCATTTTGCTTCGCCCAGGAACGAGATTTGGACCCTCCTCCTTCGCCGCATCACCGGAGGGTCATGCCACGACGCACAGACCATCCTTTTCGAGATTTAACGGGTCGAGGCACTTTTCCCTTGACCCCGTGGTTCCTCTGTACAGGAAAAGCGCCTAAAGGACCTCATCTGGAGGTTAAAATACCAAGGCACAACAGCTCTAGGCTTCACCTCTCGTCGGGACCGCTCTTGAGGTCCTGGGATCTTCTGTGCAACTCCAAAGCTGCGGACTATCGCCGTAAACCATTTCCCCACCAGAGCAGCTCGTGAGGACGTCCCTGCAGTGCGTATTGGTCGATCGAAGCTCGTAGGAGGGGAGTTCTTCTAGGAGTCGTCCCCACCGTCAGATTGAGGTCTCCCCAGGTCTATTCTCGTCCATCCACCATCGAGAAATCCTCAACTGTCGGATCCATCTGGGGATCCTCCAGCAGTTGTCCATTGTCAAAGCGGTGCCTTCAGATCTCAGCCGTCCAATCATATGTGGAATGCCTTTGTTCGTTGGATCGCTAATAATAAAGGGTAAATTGCACTTAGGCCCTTTTTTGTTTTGCATTTACTTTTTAGTCCTGTAAATATTTGTCGTAGTTAGTTTTATTTTGGATAATTTACATTTCGGACCTTGTGTTTTCAATATTTGTATTTCAGTCCTCCTTTTATGTATCACGTGGATTGACACGGGACCTCCTGGGTTATTTGCAGTACCGGTCCTAGACATTATTGTTGTTCATGAATGATTGTTTATTAATAGTATTTGCATTTATACCCTTGTTGCTTAATCACGTGTGATTCACATGTGGACTGAGACTTTTTGCAATTTTAGCCCTGAACTATTTACGATTGTTGTATTTTGGCTTGTAACTTTTCAATATTTGCATTTAGGACCCTACAACCTATGTGTTGTTTTTAATTAAATAAATATCAAATCTACTTCAAAAATTCCTAAAAAATAAATAGTAGCTCCTGCTAGTGTGTAATATTTTTGGTAATTTTTATGACGTAATTTGATTTTGTTGACTATTTTCTAAAATTCAAAAACCCTAAAAAGTGTGTCTGTCCGATTTTGAAAATACATAAAAAATATAAAAATCACTTTAAAAATTCTGAAAAAATTCTTGAGTGTGTGTTTTGGTTTGTTTTAATTTTTATAACATTTTTATTTCATTATCTTTTATAAAACCCCTAAAAATCACAAAAGAATTAAAATCCCATAAAAATCATTAAAAATTCTATAAAAATCTGAAAAATGTGTTTTCAATTTCTGTAGTTAGCTCTTTCGCATAAAATTTCAACCAGGACTTTAAGGGAACTTTAGATATTTAAAAATTGCCTTTTTATCTAGGATGTATACTGTTTGCATATTTTACCTTTCTTTTATTTTTAGGAAATTATTTAAAAATCTGAAAAAGCCCACAAATTACCCAAAAACACTTGCACTTTAAAAAATTAAAAAACATTTTTATTTTGAATTTTTGAGCATTTTTGACCTTAATAAAAATTATTGTAGTCGATTGCTTTTATTTTCTTATTCTTTTTCTTATTAAGAAAATATAAAAAATTGCAAATTAAAAACGACCAAAATACCACTTTTCTTCTTTGATTTCTCGACTACTTCGTAGGCTTAGCCTGTGCTCCTTGTGTTTGACCCTGGTTGCTATACCAGGTTAAATAAATAGCCAAACCGCTTATCTTGATTTTCGTGCTTGATTGCTTTCTTTAGTGGTCTGATTTTCTTGATTGAACGTGCCTTGTGATTCGGGTCGCAATGACCGTAGATATTACTCAACCCGAGTTGCCTAGGGCCGTCATCAGAATGGCGTCATTGCCGGGGAGCACGACTTAGTAGTCGGTTCTCGAACTTCTTTGTTTCATTTTCATTTTTATTTTTATTTTTACTTTTCTTTATTTGCTTGCTTTTCATTTTTATTTTTCTTTCTTTATTTCTTTCGTGTTCTAATTTTCATTACTGTCTGACATATCTTTCGTTTCTCTCTTTCTTGCGAGGGACCAACGAGCGAGGGCGGCATTCCTAGGAGTGTCGGCGCACCCGAGTAAAGCGGAGGCAACTCGTTTCTTCATAGAGCAACAGTAGAGCATAGGAGAAGAGGAACAGAAGGTTTGGAAGATCCTTTGAGAACTTTTAGCATTTCATTCCATTATCATTCTTGTAATAATTTTTAGGACCTTGGACACTTGGATTGGCCTTTATCGGGGTCTATTTTGCAGAGCACCGGTGTGCTCGGGAGACCTCATCGTGATTTTTGCCGGTTTTATTTTCTCAACTTCTCTTTTATTTTTTATTGTCGAAGAACTTAGCCATTAGACTTAGGATTTTCTCTGATTGTAATATAACTAATTAAGGCCCAATCCCTAATTATCTTCCTGCACCTTTAGATCGTAATTGGACTTAATTAATTAAATAACAAGAAAAAGCTAATTTGGTCCCTTGAGAGGTCATGTGCCACTAGAGGCCATATACGGTGCGTGCAAGATCCGTTGTAGCGGACACCGATCGACATCAAAGACCGGACTCCGACCTCTCCCTTTGACCTGTTAGCTATTGTGCTCCGCGTGTAGAAATTTCTCGTCTAAGGTCGTTTTCTTCTTGCACCATATAGGTATTTTTATTTTTGTCTTTTATTTATGTATGGATCACCCTGCATGTAGAGTGCTGGCGACATGTATGCATCTCTGACTTTGCATGCATCATCGTGTTTGACCGTGCATCAGCTTGTTCGATTTCCCCCCTGTTTTTGGACTTAAAATTTGTTAGGCATTTGTTTGTTTATTAAAAAATACAAAAAAGTGAAAACCATAAAATTGAGGCTGCTAAACACACTTGATCCTAAAAGACACCAGACTTAAATATCTATCTTGGGAGAGAAATCCCCTCATTGCTTGGTTTGCATGTGTGAGAGAGTGATCCACATATTAGGCTAGAGCCATACCTGAACTTTCATCAGACTATTGGTCTTGGGGTTAGTCGTTCTCTAGTGAGGATCACTCCGGTTTCCAGTAAAGCAAGCCGCGATATCCTTAGCAGAGCAAGTTGATCGGGTAATCGGTAAAACGTTCGCAACTTGTACTGGCTTGGAAAGATCTAGCTTTGAGATCGGGCCAGTATCATGAGAGCATCAGGTTCCTATCAGCTCGCTTAATCGCCCTACTAGACTAAATTATCACCTAAATAAAATTGACAAGATAAAAGACCAAAATTTTATGGTCATCAGCTCTCAGTGTTGAGTTGGTGAATTGGCAATTTGATTGCCGATCTTGTTTGTTTCCAGATCCCATCCGCTTTTTCTCTTTATCCCTCCCACCCTCCCTTCAGTTTTCTTCTCCCTATCTATCCCTGAATGATGGGTTGCCCTCCTTTCTTTCCGGATCTTGTGGCTTCTTCATCTTGATCCCATCATTCCCATCCATTCTCGTGGGAGGTCGGAACTCCGACTGACCTTCCATCTTCTCCTTCTCTATCCCCTCTTTCTTTTGGGCATGTTGTGCTTGACGCCTGCAGAGATTAGAATGACCAGATGCGAGACCCGGGCGATCTCATTATTGGGATGAGACTGCATTACATATACGATCACATAGAGCAGATGTGAGTTTCAGATACCTCCTATGCTACGATGATGGATGAGCATACCGATCAGGAAGCGCAGTCAGCTTCTACATTGAGTACCTTCATTCTGGATTTAGAGTTCATTCAGAGACTACTGAAGTTTTCAAGAGAAGTGCACAAGGAGCCATACCTTCATATATCCGAGTTTGAGGAGTTCTGTATGACTCATGTATACTCGGATATTACTTTTGAGGAGTTGATGCTGAAGACCTTCCCATTTTACCTCCAGGGTAGAGCCATGAGATGGCACAGACGATTGGGAAGGAAGTTCGCTACTTGGGGAGGGCTACACTTAGAGTTTCTACAGAGATTTTACCCCCAACGTAGATCAGATATGATGCGGTCTTTCATCATGATTTTTCAGTAGACCCCCAGGAGTCGTTGCATGATTCGTGGCTGAGGTTTCTTGACCTCTTGAGGAGATTTCCAAATCATGGACTTTCAATGACAGATCTTGTTGAGATCTCCATGAGGGGGATGATCGCTGAGCAGATTACACTAGTAGTTAGCTCATGTGGTGGTTCACACCACAGTTCTGACACTGATTTACTTGCGACCATCTCGAGAGAACTTTCAGATATCCCATCTTCACGAGATGCAGTAGTTGGGACAGCATACGAGGATGATGCAGTACCAGTTAGGTGTGCCACACTTCATGAGGACACAGCTACTGCACACTAGATTGAGAATATGGATTCAGCTGCAGTACAGACGATGGATTAGATGACTGCCACCATGGATGTTCAGACCCAGAGATTGATCGAGTTCCCATTGGTCTTCCAGCAAGAGTTCAAGTTAGTACCATACTTTTTAGTTCAGGAGTCTTGGATATCATATCTTCTGATATCCCAGGAGATGGAGGAACCCACGTTGCTACAGTCATTAGTCCAGCCGTTTCGATTTCCATTCCCAGCTTACTCAGCTTCTACTCAGCAGAGGTATTTCTCTGATTCAGATGGACATCCTGATTTAGCCCAGCAGCCAGAGCACGATGAGGGGCACCATTTTGAGATGACAGATACATATAGTCCCTTATTTGAGCCTTGTGTCCTCCAGTTTGATGACATTGATGCATTCTTTGAGGATCATATATTAGTCAGTATTGCAATAGATCGAGGATCAGTTTTAGACATGTCTACATCATCCGCGTTGTTGAACATTCCCTTTCCTCTTTCCAGATTATTCAGAGGTCGTTTTCAGCTGATGAGACATTTGTGTTTGACGAGTGGGTGCTTGAAATTAGCGTAGATTACCATTTAGATTCTGATCCTCCTTTTCGCACTGATTATTTCACATTACTTCCTGAGGGTTATCTACGGGAGGATGCCACATACACTACGGACTCGATTTCACTAACTGAGAGTGTATCCGATCTGTCGGATCACGAGACCGAGTCTTCTGAAACTTCTAATCACGTTGAGTCTGAGTTCTCTCACCTCGACAACCCTGGCGAGGATGAGCCAATCTTTGAGATGTTCGATGATGTTGCTGATATTTCTCCATTATATGCATCAGACATTAGTTCTCTTAGTGAGGCTCTTGTTCTTGATCTTCTTTACTGATCAATAATCATTCATTACTCTTTATTCTTTTATTTTAGCTAAATATCTTGGCAAAGCATCATGTATATAGTTGTTAATACAATAAATTAGCAATAAGCATGCATTTGTTAATAATTAATAATTAGCATGTATTTGTGCAAAAATAAAAGAATAAAGAATAAAAGAAAAAGAGGGAAATATTTAGAATAAATATTGAGTGACCTGAACCCAAGAGAGGGTCCAGCATGGACCTGATCGCCGAATATAATAAGTAGAGAGATATAGGGCCATTCTACCTTATACATATTTATCACTTATGTATATAATTTATTTTTACAAAAATAAAAATAAAAAGGTGTTCTTATTCCCTTTGTATATATTCCTAAAATCAAAATAAAAATTAGAAAATAAAATAAAAATAAAAATAAAATTCTCTCTCTACATGTACATAATACATGTATATATGTATTACTCTTTATTTACTTTTCACTTGTAAATAACTAATAAAAATTATTTTATTCTCCAAATATTAAGTGGTAAATAACTAAAATACAAAATTGGGGTATTTGTGCAAAAATAAGAAAATAAAAATAATTGTACAAAATACATAGGTACTTTATACCTGTATAAAATGTAATATAATGTATATACCATAATTTATTTTTCATAAAAAGAAAATAAAAATCACAAAAAATAGGTTAGAAAATAATAAATAATTTTAATTTTCATTTTGAACACTTTTTAATTTAAATTCATTTTCTATTTTAATTTATTTTTCAATTCTTTTTGACCAGATTTTTTCTGATTGGTCCAGGAGGGATTTTGTTTCGGCCAACTACCCCTCCCGGACCTCCCCTTGTGCGTATCCGGTTTATGCTATCATTTCTCCAAATTATCTCGATCGGATCCCGCACCCACCGGCTCCAACTCTCTGCCCACGCCTCCCCAATGGATCGGCGATCCTTACAGATCCCTAGGGAGTCACAGATCATTCTTGGTTCGTATGCCCCGACCCAATCTTCCAGCTTCCTGGGAATGTTCTATAAATTCTTTACTCGCCTCCCCAGGTTACCATCTCGCGCCACACCCTTCTCTGCGACCCTAGAATCTATCGCCTTGGTGACAGCAATCGGAGGGTACCCATGGTGATCGGAGAAGAGCGCTGCAGCCGACGCTCAAGTCTCGTGGCCGGGGAACCGCCGCGACGAGCCTCCCCCGCCTTCTGCAGCGAGGTCGAGGCAACGACCACCATCGACAGCACCCCCTGGAGCTCAGGATTCCACTAGGACCTTCAAGTATCTATCCCATAGTCCTCAGCTCTCGTATCTGTTCAACCTTTAGTTTATCTTCCGCTGCACCTCTGCCAGCTCCGACCTGCCGATCAAAGCTTCGTGAGCAACTCCCATCCATTCCGATCGACGACACAGCTCACCCTTCACCTTTTTACGCAATCTGATCATCCTAGGCTTGGCTTGGTTAGCCAGGATTAGGCCATCAGTTTCCTCTGTCGCTTACCGGAAACCCCCCTTCCATTTACCATCGCATCCCTTTATCTTAGGTTCAATAACCCCGACCAGAGCACTCCTCCGAGTCTGAGCTTTATCCTGCAGGTTGTAGCACGCGTGAGACCACCCAAATAGCCTTCGACCCGCTTCGCCGGAGCTCTCCCAGGTCCCAACAACTGTTTAGGAGATCCGACCGTCAGCAAGCCCATCTGATTTGTTCACCCGATGTGGAGGGGCTCCACGAGTCTTTTACCGCTGATCGATCATTCATCGGAGTTGCTGATCTCCCTTGGTGCTCCGGTGAACCTCGCTCAGGCAAAGTTCTTCCAATGCCTCTCTCCGTCGTTGGATCGAATCCTTCGCCCAGATACCATCCTCACCGTCCCTTTACAGCAGTTGTCAGGCCGTTAGATGTCAGATCTAACAACCCCCGTACTGCCTACATCCGCATCTTCTGATGACCGTTGGATCTGACAGCTACCAGCACCAGAGCCGCAGGCCCTCACCCACTCAGCGCCTGCCACCTGTCCCTCCTCACACGACGCTCACGTGTTGCATAGGTAATTTGCTCCATCTACCATGTGTTTATTTCCGCTTTCATTTCAGTCTGTAAAATAAAGAGTATACAGTAGGACCATTTGCACTTTAGCACCTACAATTTTTCGTATTTACTTTTCAGTCCTTCCTGTGTGGCCTCACGTGTTTTGTCACGTGTACTTGTGGGTTATTTGCAGTATTTCCCCTAGACTTATTATTTGTAATGGAATGAGTGTTTAGTATTAGTATTTGCAAATATACCCCTATGCATATTGATTTGTGACATATGCTGAAATTTGTGGAGAAATTACAGTTTGGGCCCTATAGTTTTAACGTGTGTTATTATTTAGCCCCTGATATATATTTTTGTTGCAGATTGGTTGCTGTATGCTGTGTCATTTGTGTTGGATTAAAGAAATATCAAACCTTGTCCAAAATTCATGAAATTTTGAAACATGGCTCATGTTATGGTGTAGGAATTTCTATGAATTTTTGGTTTTATTTTGTTTTCATTTAATATTTTTTAAAATTCGAAAACCTTAAAAATTGCCTCACTTCGTTTTATAAAATCAACTAAAAATATTAAAAACCCTTGGAAAATTCTGAAAATATTCTTGTTTGCTTGTTTTTTATTTAAATAACTTTCCAACTTTTGTTGCATTTCCATTTATAAAAAATCATAAAAATTGAAAAAGACTACAAACCTTAGAATAAATTTTAAAAATTAACAAAAATTCAAAAAAATATGTTTTCATCTTCTGTAGTTAGATTTTTACTTGTAGTATCACATAAAATTGTCGCTTAAGTTTTATAGGCATTTTAAGCAATTTTAACTTGCCTTTATATTCAAGTTGTACACTGCTTGTAATTTTTGGCCTTGTTTAGTTTTTAGAAAATTAATTAAAAATCAGAAAAATCTAAGAAAATAACAAAAATAACTGAATATTTTAAAAACCCAAAAATATTTTTGTTTGAATTTTTCGAGGATTTTTATGCTCTAAATATTCATTTAACTGTTGATTTTTGGTTCCTTTTTCCCTTTTTATTAATATTAAAAATTAATAAAAAAATTGAAAAATATAAAATCCACCAATTTCTTTTATTTTCTTGGATCTTCGACTACTTCGTAGCGTTTGCATCACGTGCTCCTTGTGTTCGACCCTGGTACCTATACTAGGTAAAATAAATTAGCGAGACCGCTTTCTCTTTTTGATTGCTTGATTCTTATTCTTGTGGTCTTACTTTTTCTTAATTGACTTAGCTTCACGGTTCGGGTCACAATGACCTTGATTATTACTCGACCCGGATAGCGAAAACCTAGTTAACAGAATGGAGCCATTGCCGGGGAGCACGACTTAGTTGTCGGTTTTCCCTTTTTCAGCTTTCTTTTTCTTTTCTTCTTTTTATTTTATTTTCTTTGATTTCTTTTTATTCTTGTTTTTGTTTTATTTCTTTTTATTCTATTTTATTTGTTTTTATTTTTGCATTTATTTTCCTTTCCTTTTATTTTATTTTCCATTTTTATCATAACTGTGGACTGAACTCAGCCATGGCCGGTCCCAAGCCCGGGTAAATGAGGAGGGTTGCGCGTTAGGTAGCCGACAGCCAGCGCAGGAGAGATAAATTCGTAAATAGTGTTCTTAAAGTTCTTCTAAGAACACTATTTATGAATTTATCTCGAAACCGTTCGGATCTTTTAAACATGGATTTAAGCAAACATACAGATTTCGTTGGGGCGTTCCCTACTTGCGACGCGTTGCATTCGCCCGAATGCAATGAAAAATTGGCAAGGGCCGCTACATCGCAGCCTGGATGTAGTTCAAAATTTACAAGGGTTCTTGCATGAGAAACACATGCGGGTAAATAAGCTAGTTCCGCTGCATCACCGCCCGGATGCAGTCCAAAATTCACAAGGGTTCTCGCATAATGGACGCATGCGAGTAAAGAAGTTAGTCCAAAAGAGATTGCAAAGGAAGTTATGGATTGGTAGTTGGAATATCGGTACTTTAACGGGAAAATTGATGGAGATAGTGGATACAATGGAAAGAAGGAAGATCCATATATTATGTCTTCAAGAGACTAAATGGGTTGGAGAGAAAGCAAGGGAGATCGAGAAGACATGCTTTAAACTTTGGTATTTAGGTAAAGATAAGGGCAGAAACGGTGTTGGAGTGGTTGTTCATAAAGATTTGAAGGATTGTGTGGTTGAGGTGCAAAGATTTGGGGATCGGATTATTTTGCTAAAGTTGGTGCTTGAAGAAGAAATTCTGAATATCATCTCAGTTTATGCACCGCAAATTGGTTTAGATGAAAGGACTAAACAAGCTTTTTGGGAGGATCTGGATAAGATTTTACAAGGAATCCCACAGAGAGAGATGGTTTGCATAGGTGGAGATCTTAATGGACATGTGGGAAAAGATGTTTCAGGGTATGCAAGTGTGCATGGAGGGCATGGTTTTGGGGATAGAAACGAAGAGAGAAAAGTCATTCTGGATTTTGTAACTGCATATGATCTTTTCATAGCAAACACTTTTTTCAAGAAGAGGGAGGAGCATTTAATTACTTATAAGAGTGGCTCAATTAGAACACAGATAGATTACTTTGCGTTGAGGAGAAGAGATCGGTTGTGTTGCAAAGATTGCAAAGTAATCCCTGGAGAGAGTTTGACAACCCAGCATCGCTTGTTAGTCTTGGATTTACAAATAAAAGGGCTGGTAAAGAAAAGGAAGGTTCCTAAGAACACTAGAACTAGGTGGTGGAATCTTCCGCTGAAGCAATCAAGCTTCAGGGAGAAGGTTTAAGAAGACTTATCTTGGGATTGTAGCGGTAGTGCAAACGAGATGTGGGAGGCAGTAGCATCTTGTATCCGAAAGGTAGCCAAAGAGATGCTAGGCGAGTCAAAAGGAGGAGCTCCGGGTCAAAAGGAGGCTTGATGGTGGAGTGAAGGGGTGAAAGAGAAGCTAAAATTAAAAGAGCTTGCTTTAAAGCTATGTCTAAGGATAGAACATAGGAAACTGTCACAGACTATAAAATAGCAAAGAAGGAAGCAAAGAAGGCTGTAAGCGAAGCTAAGTCAAAAGCTTATGAGGTTTTGTATAAAAATCTCAACTCCAAGGAGGGCCAGAAGGATATATTCAGGTTGGCCAAAGCAAGAGAAAGAAAGACCAAAGACCTTTCTCAAGTGAGATGCATTAAGGACGAGGAAGGTCACGTGCTTGTTACTCAGAAGGATATAGAGACTAGATGGGAGCAGTACTTCCATAAACTTTTCATTGGAGAAAGAAATAGAGAGATCACTTTGGGTGATCTAGCTAGCAGTGAAAGTTACTTGAATCGTGCATGCTATAGACGAATACAAAGAAAAGAAGTAGAGGAGGTTTTGAAGGTTATGAGACCTGGGAAAGGTGTTGGACCGGATGACATCCCTGTAGAAGTATGGAAAGTTTTAGGTGAGCGTGGTTTGACTTGGCTTACGAATCTATTCAATGTTATTTGGCGAAGCAAGAAAATGCCTGAAGATTGGAGGAGGAGTATCGTGGTGCCTCTTTATAAGAACAAAGGAGACATTCAAAATTGTTCAAATTACAGAGGTATCAAGCTGATGAGTCACACTATGAAAATTTGGGAACGTGTGATCGAAAGAAGGTTGAGGCAAGTTTCCCAAGTAAAAGAAAATCAATTCGGATTCATGCCAGGTCGCTCAACTATTGAAGCCATCCATTTGCTGAGGAGAACAATGGAGATTTATAGAGCTAAAAGGAAGAATCTTCATATGATCTTTATTGATTTGGAGAAGGCTTATGATTCCGTCCCACGAGAGATACTATGGAGAGTTTTGGAGAAGAGACAAGTACCTGTCCTATACATTAATCTCATAAAGGATATGTATGATAGGGCTTTATCTTGTGTAAGGACCCCGACGGGGAAGACTGACTATTTTGATATCAACATTGGTTTACATCAAGGTTCAGCTTTAAGTCCATTTCTTTTTACTTTGATTATGGACGAGTTGACAAGTCACATTCAGGATGAGTTACCTTGGTGTATGTTATTTGTTGATGATATTGTGCTTATTGACGAGACTAGAGATGTATTAAATGAGAAGCTTGAGGTTTGGAGACATGCAATAGAGACTAAAGGTTTTCATATAAGTAGGGCTAAGACGGAATATATGGAATGCACCTTTGATGGAAGCAATGGTGAAGGAATCGAGGTTAAGATTGGTGATGATAACATTCAGAAGAGAGATTTTTTTAGATATCTGGGATCTATTTTGCAACAAGATGGGGCAATTGATGGAAATATTACTAATAGAATAAATGCAGGCTGGCTAAAGTGGAGAGGAGCCTCTGCTGTTCTCTGTGATAAGAAAATTCCTTTAAAAATTAAAGGAAAGTTTTACAAAGCAGCTGTGAGACCTGCTATGCTTTATGGTTCTGAATGTTGGCCTGTGAACCATAGACATGTGCAGAGAATGGCTGTAGCAGAAATGAAAATGCTAAGATGGATGTGTGGACATACACGTAAAGATCGGATTTGGAATGATGCAATCAGAAAGAAAGTTGGTGTAGCTCCGATCGAGGATAAGATGCGAGAAAACCACTTAAGATGGTTTGGTCATTTGCAAAGAAGGTCAACTGATGCACCGGTTAGGAGATGCGAGTGTTGGGATGTTGAGCCGGCTAAGAGAGGGCGAGGACGGCCCAAGAAGTGTTGGAAAGAGACTATACGAAGGGATCTTAGTTTTTTGGATATAAGTCTGAGATTGACCGAAGATAGATCTGAATGGAGGCGAAAAATCCATGTAGCCGACCCTACTTAATTGTGGGAAAAGGCTTTGTTGTTGTTGTATCATAACTGTGGACTGACACAATTTCTGTTCTGCTTTTCTAGCGAGGGCTTGACGAGTGAGGGCGACTATCTTCGGAGAGCCGAGGCACCCGCGTGACTTGGAGGCGGCTCGTTTCTACACCGAGCCATAGGAGAGAGTAGGAGAGGAGGAGCAGAAGTTTAGGAGCCGTAGTGTAGTTAGCTTAGCTTACATTTTTTTCTATTATTATTCTTGTAATAATACATGACAAACAGACTTGGTGGTTATCTCGGGGTCTGTTTCGCCGATCACCGGTGTGCTCGGGGGACCTCACCGTGGATTTTTCGTCGGATTTGATTTTTGACCGCTTTTTATTTTCTTTTTGATTCTCTAAGTTTTTGGCCATTAGACTTAGGATTTTTTCTCTGCTTGTGACGTAATTAATTAAGGCCCAACCCTAATTACATAATTATTTCTATAGATCATAATTGGACCTTATTAATTAGTTCAGAAATAAAAAGTTAACCTGGTCACCTGAGGGGTCACGTGCCGCTAGAGGCCATATACAACACTAGCAGGATCCGTTGTGGCGGACACCGATCGACATCAGAGACCGGACCCCGACCCCTCTTATTGACCCATTAGCTATTGCTCTTTACGAGTAGAAATTATTTGTCTAAGGCTGATTTCATCTTGTATCATATAGGTAGTTTACTTTCAATCTTTTATTTTATGTGCGGATCACTCTGCATGTAGAGAGCTGGAGTCAGGTATGCAGGTACGCATTTCTTACTCTACATGCATCATCGTATTTGATCGCGCATCGGCATTTTTGCCTTCTCCCCATGTTTTTGGACTTAAAATAACCCGGGGAACCGAAAAATTCGTTAGGCATTGTTTGATTTGAAAAATACTTAAAAAAGAAAAACTATAAAATTGGGACTGCTTAAGCATACTTGACTCTAAAAGACACCTCACTTAAATCTGTCTTGGGAGAGTAATCCCCTCATTGTATGGTTTGGATGAGCGAGAGAGTGACACACACCCTAGGATAGAGCCATATCCGACCACTCTTCAGACAACTGATTTCGGGTTAGTCGTTCTCTAGTGAGGATCGCTCCGGTCTCCGGTAAAGTGGGCTGCGATATCCTTAACAGAGCGAGTCGATCGGGTAGCTAGTAAATGATCCTTGACTTGTACTGGCTGGGAAAGATCTAGCCTTGGGATCGGGACAGTCTCCTGGGAGTGTTGAATTCCCAATAGCTCGCTTAATCGCTCTGAAAGACTGTTTGATCACCTAATAAAATTGACAAGATAAAAGACTGAACCTTTACGGCCATCAACTCTGTGTGAGTAGGTGAGTTGGGGGTTTGCTTGCCTGATCTTGTGTGCTTTTCCATATCTCATCTGCCTTTACTCGCCACATCAAGATGATGGGTCGGAGGTCCCTTAGGCAGCCTCTGGCTACACCGCTTTTGAGCACTTTGGTCCGTTCATCTGGGTTGGTTCGCAGGAGCCGAGACCCGCTCTCCGAACACGAGTTTGACTCCGCCCTATTCCCCCTCGACCACCCTTCTACCAGTCCTGAGGTGCCTGAGCAGAGACCGCAGCAAACAATTGATTTATCGGCACCTGAGTTTGGGTCTTTTGCCTTTGTAGAGACCATGGCCAGCTGTGAGGATTGCACCGATGGACCCAACAGGAACCAGACATATGTACTTGATCAGTGTGCCATCAACAACATCCTGTTAGCCTCCCTAGAGACCATGCAACATCAGATCAGGGATCATAGGGCTTTCATGGTGGATATGTACTAGGAAATGGAGCAGATGCGAGCTGATAGAGAGCAGCGCAGACCCAATGGAGGAGGAGGAAACAACCCTGAGAGAGAAGAGCCTGAGAGGCCAGCACAGCCAGCAACACCTGCATGATCGATGAGGGAGTTGCACAACCCTGGTGCAACACTCACCCATAGATGGATCCAGTTGTCGGCCATTTTGGGAGATTTCAAGCTCCCGCCTCAAACGATTTAGCTTCTGCCTCGATTCCACGGACTCGCCACATAGGAGCCACACCTCCATCTCTAGGAGTTCAAGATGATCTATAGTACTATACACGATCGTCTCATGGACGAGGACACCATTAGGATGATGCCCTTCCCATTCTCCCTCGTAGACAGAGCAGCCAATTGGCTGAAGCACCAAGGGATATTTGTCACATAATGGGAACAACTCCGAAACAAGTAATTGAACAGGTACTATCCACTCGGCCGGACGAATGCTGCTAGGGCCCTGATCAGCAACTTTTCCATGCTCCCCAACGAGCAATTTCATGAGGCATGGGATAGGTTCAGGGAGCTCACAGACTGGTGTCCCCATTATGATATATCCAAGCCCAACCTTGTCCAGAGTTTTTTCTGTGGGCTTACACCGGAGTTCCTGGGGCTAGTCAATGCATCATGTGGGGGTTCTTATTTCACTAAGGATGAGGACCAGGTCTGGGCCATCTACGAGGAGATGGCTGAGAACAAAACTGTGATGTCCCAGACCCAATTGTATACACAGGGGAAGCCCACACCACAGGTTGTGTCCTATCATAGGATAACAAGGGTTGATGCTGGTCCATCTACATCATCAGTAGTCGCAGTACAGGTAGAGTCGACGGCCGCTAATATGGGGATTATCAGCGAGAAGTTGGACTGGATCGAGTTGATAGAAAAGAAGCAGTGCCAGGGCATGACTCAGATCGATCAGATGGCACAAACGCTGAGTGACCTAAAGACCCAAATCATGAGTCTCCAGGAGGCACAGACGGCTTCTCAGCCCTGTCTCAGGTCACGGGCAGATCCTAGCAGCAGCAGCAGCTCGACCCAGCCCTCCGCCCATTACCGACAGGTGCATCACATTCAGGCGGAGCCGTTCCAGCAACAGTAGTATGTCCAGCCACCACCATCTCAGGATAGCCAGATGGTGGTTTACCAGCCAGATCAGCCTTAGGAAGTCCTCCCCACACCTACTATGAGCAGGAGCCGTTGATGGACATCAACGAGATTCGGTATGACTGACCTTAGCCTGGGATCCGACGATACCATCTCGGATTCCGTTGGTCGACCGGAGGTACCTCTTCCCAGCAACAGCAGCCCCATTTCCCATCACAGCCACATCCACATCCACCGTACTAGCAGCATGGTCCTCGTTCCTATAAGTAGGGACAATCATGGAGGTAGCAACAACAGCCTCACTTCCAGAGAGGCCACCCGTCCGGTTCTCATGGGCCCGCCTATGAGAACCCACCTTAGATGATCTAGTCTGCCTCATATCTGATCAACAGACTACTTTTAGATAGGAGATGGACAAGTTCCATCAGGAGATGAGAGAGATAGTTAAGGGCAAGGCCTCCATACCCACCAAGATTGAGCCAAACCTGAACGACCTCAAGAGAAAATCTGAGCAGGTAAAGTTTACAGAGGATACCACTCCTAGTGATTTACTTGGTGATATTTCTGCATACACTTTTGATGCTGACTTTGTTACACTTAGGAGCGGTAGGATGCCAGCCGGCGGTGCTCATCTGAGCGAGAACCACATGCAGACCTAGGAGCGCCGGATGAGGAATAGAGCGGTGCTGATGCTGCTCATGATGATGATGACGACGGTGGTGCTGACACCACCAAGGATGTTGATCCAGCTGACGGTACTGAGGCCGTCAATACACCAGATGCAGGAGGTGGTGCTGATGCTAGCAGATTTGATGATGAGCCAGAGTACGGTGCTGATGCCACGAGTCCAGATGCCGTGGGTGATACTAAGGCCACTTTTTCTATTCCTGTTGCATTTCCTTTTGTTGTTGTATCTCAGGACTTTCTGGTAATAAAGGAAAGGGTTCTTCATTAGTGAGTCCATCTGTGATGCTTGGCAATATTTGTATGGAGTCTGATTTGCTACAGCAGCAGGGACCCAATCCTAGCCCTCCATCTGGGGAGGGCCCAACCATCCCCTTTCCCCAAGCACTCCGCTTGGCTAAGGGGACCATAAAAGAAAACCCCAAAAAATCCCAGCAGTTAGAGTTCAGCCAGCATATGATGGACAAATTTCAGATACAACTGACTCTAGAGGAGGCCTTGGAGCACATCCCCCTCTTCCAGAGGAACCTTAGAGAGAAGACTACCATTCGCAGGAAGAGGAGGAACCACCACTCAGAGATCCATGTGCTCACCCGTGCCACCTGCTTTGCCATCCAGAACCGTCTTCCAGCCAAGAGGCTAGATGCAAGAGCTCCTTATGTCAGATGCCACATTCATGAGCAGAGGTTCAATCAAACTCTATTAGACATCAGCTCTTCTATCAACCTACTTCCGACAGCCTTACTCGGCCGATTCGAATTTGGCCCTCTTCGACAGAGTAGGACGGTCCTTCAGTTTACTGATCGATCTATCAAGAGGCCGAAGGGGTTGCTGAAGGACATGGTAGGCACAATTCAGGGCCAGAAATTCCCCATGGACTTTGTTGTGTTGGACATGGAGATCCCTGAGTCTGTGACCGATACCCCCATCATTTTAGGATGCCCATTCTTGGCCACAACCAAGGTAGTGTCCGATCATGATAGTGGGAAGGTGTACTTTCGCATTGAGGGCGAGAGTATACAAATAGAGACAACCAATGAGACTAGAGGGTGATATTCAGCTTGCTCAGAGCAACTTACATATTCAGAGCATATGACAGAGGCAGAGCGAGACGTCCGCCAGGAGTGAGATTTCGTAATTACAGATGATGAAGCAGCCTGGTCAGACCCAGTTTCACGAGCCATCCTCTCACCTTCAGATCCCATTGATGCACAGATTATAGTATAGGAGAGCTTGGAGAGCGCATTCTTGGTACAGGACTCCTTTCATGCAGCATATCGTGTTATGGATAGCGAGGCAGTTGATTTATCTTTTGATTCAGATTCAGATCCCTCAGAGTCAGATATTGATTGTGTAGTGTTCGATGATATGATTCTATATCTGATTTCCACAGAGCCAGCAACTAGGGTGGAGACTGATCACATTCAGAGCACATACACGCCAGCGGAGCAATCTTCACCAGATTTTCAGGTTTAGCGAGAGTTCTCCCATGCAAATTTAGTTGCGTTCACTCAGACCTTTCAAAGACCAAGATCCACCAGCTCCCAGTTGTCCAGAACTGAATCCCTTGCCGCAGTCGTTGAAGTATAGGTTCCTTGCAAGCGAGCATGAGATGCACCCAGTCATTATCTCAGCGGATTTGACCGGAGAACAAGAATCTCGTTTGATGGAGGTTCTTGAAAAGAACCGCAAGGCGATAGGAAGGAGTGTAGCTGATCTCCAAGGGATAAGTCCACCATGTGCTCCCACCATATCAATCTTGAAGAGGATGCCAAGCCGTCGCATGAGTTCCAGCAGCGGCTGAACCCGAATGTTCGAGAGGTTGTAATGAATGAGATATTGAAATGGTGGAGCACCAATTTTATCTACTCCATCTCCAACTCCAAGTGGGTTAGTCCATTACATGTGGTACCCAAGAAGACAAGAATCACTACAGTTGTGAGTGAGTCTGGAGAGGAGATCGCTACCCGAGTACCCACTTCTTGAAGGGTCTGTATGGACTACAGACGAATGAATCAGGCCATCAAGAAGGATCATTTCCCGCTGACTTTTATTGATCAGATTATAGAGAGGCTAGCTTAGAAGAGTCACTACTACTTTCTTGATGGGTACTTCGGATGCAATCATGTGGCCATTACGTCCGAAGACCAGGACAAGACCACATTCACATGTCCCTTTGGGACATATGCTTTCGGATGGATGCCCTTTAGTCTATGTAACACCCCGGTGACATTCCAAAGGTGCATGTCGTTCATCTTTTCGGACATTGTGGGTGAGTGCTTGGAGGTCTTCATGGATGACTTTTCGGTCTATGGCGATGGGTTTGATGCTTGTCTTGACTGCCTAGACCGCGTCCTTCAGCGATGCATCGAGGTCCATCTTGTGCTATCTTGGGAGAATAGTCACTTCATGGTGACTCAAGGGGATGGTGCTTGGTCATCATCTCCAACAGGGGCATGGAGGTTGATCCGGCCAAGGTGGATATCATTAGGAAACTCAGTCCACCATCCAACTTGCGACAGTTATGGTCTTTTATGGGGCATGTCAGTTTCTACCGACGCTTCATTCATGATTTCAGAAGGATTTCCCAACCGTTGACTGATTTGCTGACCAAAGACACCGAGTTCATTGTGGATGATAAGTGTCTTGCATCATTTGAGACTCTCAAGAGTTTAGTTGTTGAGGCTCTTGTCCTCCAGCCGCCTGATTGGTCTCTCCCATTCGAGATCATGACGGATGCCTTCGATTTTGCCGTAGGGGCCGTGCTGGGACAGAGGAGGGATGGAGTGCCATTTGCCATTCACTACGCTAGCCGTACATTGGATGCCGCCCAACAGAATTATACTGTCACTTAGAAGGAGATGCTAGCCGTAGTCTTTGCCTTAGATAAGTTCATATCATACATCATTAGATCTAAGGTGACTATCTTTACAGATAATACCGCTATCAGGTACCTTATGCCGAAGAAGGATGCCAAAGCAAGATGGACTAGATGGATCCTTCTACTCTAGGAGTTTGACATTGAGATTAAGGATAATCCTGGAGTCAAGAATGTGGTGGCGGATCATCTCTCCTAATTAGAGCATCTTGAGGATTTTGAGCAGATTGATCCTATCTCTGAGACCTTCCCAGATGAGGCGATCCTTGCTATCACCTCTCTCCCATGGTACGCTGACATTGTGAACTATCTTGTTGCCAAGAAAGTTCCACAAGGTTGGCCCATGCAGCGACTTGAGACCTTCCTCGCGAAGGCCAAGTTCTACCATTAGGAGGATCCCGTCCTTTATCATGAAGGAGGGGATTCCGTCTGGCGTTGGTGCATTCCTCAGGAGGAGCACCATAGTGTCCTCATTTACTGTCACAAGTTTGATGCAGGAGGACATCACTCTGAGAGGAGAACGACACAGAAAGTACTCCAATCCGGCCTATGGTGGCCTACCCTTTTCAAGGATTCTGATGAATTCATGAAGAAGAGTAGTGACTGTCAGAGGATGGGCACTTGTGGACAGCGTGACATGATGCCGATGCAACCCATTCATTTCTGTGAGGTTTTTGATGCATGGGGCATCGATTTCATGGGTCAATTCCCTACGAGTCGGGAATTTAAGTACATTCTGTTGGCCGTTTATTATCTGAGTCATTGGGTTGAGGCCATCCCTGCCCGAACCGCAGATGGTAGGATTGTATTCAGATTTTTGAGGAAGAATATCATTTCACGGTTCGGGGTGCCTAGAGTATTGATTTCTGACGGGGGCTCTCATTTCATCAATGACAAGGTAAAGGCCCTTGCTAGCGAGTTCAGCATTGACCATCGAGTAGCCACTCCGTATCATCCTTAGACCAATGGTCTTGCTGAAGTGTCGAACATGAGATCGAGACTATATTGTAGAAGGTCGTACACCCTGACCGAAAGGATTGGTCACAGCTTTTGGACTCGATCTTGTGGGAATATCGGACGTCCTTCAAGACTCCTTTGGGTACATATCCCTTTCACCTTAGTTATGGAAAACCCTTCCATTTACCTGTTGAGCTTAAACATAAGTCACTTTGGGTTGTCACAAATATACTTTTGGATATAGTGAGTGTAGGAGACCAGAGGAGGGCAGAATTGGCAGCCTTGGAGGAGCTTAGAGATGCAGCCTTTTCGAGCAGCATACAGTACAAGGAGAGAGTGAAGGAGTGGCATGATTCCCATATCAGCCACAAGCAGTTTGAGCCAGGACAGAGAGTATGGTTGTTTGATGCTAGGCTGAGATTATTTCCAGGGATGTTGCATAGCAAGTGGAAGGGACCATACCTGGTCCGAAAGGTACATGACAGTGGAAGCATTGACATATCTGAGATGTCATCTGAGTCCACGTTTTGTGTTAACGAGCATCGGCTCAAACCATATCTAGATCATGAACCACTGGTCGTTGACGTCGCCCCTATTCATTTTGTGTGAGATATGGTCTTTGACTCACATCTATTGCATCTTATGCCTGATTATCACTGTCTTCTGCCTTGTGTAGATCCAGATGATCATATCACACTATTCTTCAGTCCAACACCCCATTTGCATATTTGAGTATGCTATATATAGGGTTTACTTTACCCTAAGTATAGGGGGTGTCGGACTTGATTTTCTTTTGATTCTTTTCTACCTCTGTTTCTGTTGCCTATACTTAGGGATATTTTACCCTAAGTATATGGGAGGTAGACCCTATACATCCTTCCACTCAGATTTCCCTTTATGTACAGTCTGCTATACATAGGATTACTTGATCCTAAGTAAAGGGGGAAAACACTGAGGTTCTCTTTCATTCTATTCTTTCATTCATCGTTGTAGTATAGTTCTCCTTTTCACTTCCCTATACTAAGCACTGAGGTTCACATCGTTTGAGCTAAGTATAGGGGGGTGTAGTATATATTTCATATATAACTTAGCCATAACTCATACTTTGTGTGAGTGTGTTAATAAATAAAGTGGCTAAAATCCTTAAAAACCCACAAAAATTAAAAATTGTTCTTGTACATAAAATTCTTTATTGCACATACATAGCTATTTACAAAATTATTTTTGTACAAATTTTTGTAAATTTTATTTGTAAAGAGCTTGTAAATCTTTTGATATCAAAATTATGTATGTAGTACACAATTTTTGTAAAATGTTTGAAAAACAAAAAGTTTGGAAAAACCCTTTTGTAAATGTATGTAATTATTTTGCAAAACTTCTGCATCCATGCATTCAAACATTTTTAAAAAATTTTGCACACTTTCAAAATCTTGCATAAAAGCATTTTTGTATATATCTGTACAGTTTTTCTGAATCATAGTTGACATTTAAACTAGCCTGGAATTAAATTGAAAAATGGATCTTGGTCTTAGTAAGGGAAGATTGGACTTCCACTAAATCCTCGAGAACATCGATGGCACTGCAATCGAGCTTGGTTAAGACCTTAATCTACCTAATTCTAAGAGGAACCTCATAGGGTTTAGGGTTAAGACTTTTCAGGTCCATGGTGACTTAATTCTTTGAGTCCACTAGGCTATGATCATATGTTATATTGATGAGTCTATGTAGAACACTTAACAACACACACATGACTCCCACAAACAATGGCTTTACTTGCACTAGCACTTTACACCTAGCTCTCTATGGATGAGATGGTGAGGAGGCAGTCGTCTTTGGCTTGGGGT
This sequence comes from Ottelia alismoides, assembly GCA_037367405.1. NCBI lineage: Eukaryota > Viridiplantae > Streptophyta > Magnoliopsida > Alismatales > Hydrocharitaceae > Ottelia > Ottelia alismoides. The sequence continues at coordinate 116,986 of JAZKJV010007827.1, read as the reverse complement.
AGCATATGAGGGTAGTACTTCTAGGAGGAACCTCTCTTCTTCTTTTAGTGAAGGAAGTGTGTCTCAACCTAGTCTGGTGGCATTGAGGTCAAAAGACAGGAGTTGTGGGTTGCAATAATGCTTTAAAAGAGGGATAGTCTACTGGCTCAAGAGGAAAAACTCCTTATGTATATATGCTGCACCATGTAGATATGCTGTACATATGCACATCAAAAAAATGTGCAAAAGAAAAGAAAAACTCCAAAAAAGTGGTGGTTCTGATAGAAAATGAAATGCCCACTAGAGTGTACATAGCCAAATGAAGCAAAGCTTATGTTACCCATGCCCATCTCATGAAGCTTGCAGCAGGGACACTTAGCTACACTGGATGCCCTCCCTAGGGTACATGGCTATATTGGCCATGGTCCATTCTCTTCTTCCTCCTCTTCTTGAGCTAGTTGAACTTGAACTTAGAAGGGAATACCCCGCTCCTCGAGGAAAGAGTTGCCAGACTAGGGCATTAGAGTTACCTTGTTGGGGGGGTTGTCACTTTGCCATTTCTGAGGTGGGGAGCTACATATCACTTACACAGTACAAGAAAAGATTCAAGGCCATTAGAGTTTGTGTATGTAGACTTGTTCTGATCTGGATTGTTGAGGAGTTTTGACCATAAATTGGTGGAACTTAGAGGTTGTTGAGTTTTAGACCTAAGTCCAAATAGGGTTCCGAGAAACTAATAGTCCAAAGGTCTGACTGAGCTCCATACTTCAATTTAATGAAGACAAGTTTAATAATCAACCCTTGATTTACCTTCTTTTTCTTTTTCTTTCTCTTTTCACATCTTTTTCAAATAAGTGTTTGCTAGGGGACTAGCAAAAGTAAAGTATAGGGGGGGTGATGAATACTCACTCATCACTATTTATTCTTTTATTTTAGCTACATATCTTGGCAAAGCATCATGTATATAGTTGTAAATACAATAAATTAGCAATAAGCATGCATTTGTTAATAATTAATAATTAGCATGTATTTGTGCAAAAATAAAAGAATAAAGAATAAAAGAAAAAGAGGGAAATATTTAGAATAAATATTGAGTGACCTGAACCCAAGAGAGGGTTCAGCATGGGCCTAATCGCCTAATAAAATAAGTAGAGAGAGATAGGGCCACTCTACCTTATACATATTTATCACTTATGTATGTAATTTCTTTTACAAAAATAAAAATAAAAAGGTGTTCTTATTCCCTTTGTTATGTTCCTAAAATCAAAATAAAATTTAGAAAATAAAATAAAATAAAAATAAAATTCTCTCTCTACAACCTTGTACATAATACATGTATATATGTATCACTCTTTATTTATTTTATACTTGTAAATAACTAATAAAAATTATTTTATGCTCCAAATATTAAGTGGTAAATAAATAAAATATAAAATTGGGGTATTTGTGCAAAAATAAGAAAATAAAAATAATTGTACAAAATACATAGGTATTTTATACCTGTATATAATACAATATAATGTATATACCATAATTTATTTTTCATAAAAATAAATAAAAATCACAAAAAAATATTTTAGAAAATAATAAATAATTTTTCTTTTGAACTCTTTTTAATTTAAAATCATTTTCTATTTGTAATTTATTTTTCAATTCTTTTTGACCAGGTTTTTTCTGATTGGTCCAGGAGGGATGTTGACCCCAGTCAACTACCCCTCCCGGACCTCCCCTTGTGTGGATATGGATTTTTACTATCATTTCTCCAAATTCTCTCGACTGGATCCCACACCCTCCTACTCCTTCTCTACCCACGCCTCCCCAATGGATCGGCGATCCTCGCGGATCCCTAGGGAGTCACGAATCATTCTTGGTTCGCGTGCCCCGACCCAATCTTCCACTTGCTTGGAAATGTTCTATAAATTCTTCACTCGCCTCCCTAGGTTACCAGCTCGCGTGGCACCCTTCTCAGGTACCCTAGAATCCTTCACCTTGGTGACAACAATCGAAGGGTACCCTTAGTGATCGGAGAAGAGCGTTGTAGCTGACGCTCAAGTCTTGTGGCCGGAGCACCGTCGTGACGTGCCTCCCCCGCCTTAAGCAACAAGGTCGAGGCAACGACCACCATCGAAAGCACCCTCTGGAGCTCAGGTTTCCACTAGGACCTTCAGGTATCTATCCCATAGTCCTCAGATCATGTATCTGTTCACCCTTTAGTTTATCTTCTACCGCACCTCTACCAGCTCCGACCGACCGGTCGGAGCTTCGTGAGACACTCCCATCCGTTCCGATCGACGACCCAGCTCACCCTTCACCTTTATAAGCAATCTGATCATCCTAGGCTTGGCTTGGTTAGCCAGGATTTGGCCATTAGTTTCCTCTGTCGCTTCGCCGGAAACCCCCCTTCCATTCACCACCGCTTCCCTTTATCTTATGTTCAATAACCCCGATCAAAGCACTCCTCCGAGTCTAAGCTTTATCCTGCAGGTTGTAGCACGTGTGAGACCTCCCAAATCGCCTTCGACCCACTTCGCCAGATCTCGCCCAGGTCCCAGCCACCGTTCAAGAGATCTGACCGTTAGCAAGCCCATCTGATCCGTTCACCCGACGCGGAGGGGCTCCACGATTCTTTTACTTCTGACCGATCGTTCATCGGAGTCGCCAATCTCCCTTGGTGCTCCGGTGAACCTCACCCAGGTAGAGTTATTCCAGTGCCTCTCTCCACCGTTCGATAGACTCCTTCGCCCAGATGCCATCCTCGCCGTCACTTCACAGCAGTTGTCAGGTCGTTAGATGTCAGATCAAACGGCCCCTGTACCACCCACATCCGCATCTTCTGTTGACCATTGGATCTGACAGTTGCCAGCGCTAGAGACGCACACCCTCGCCCACTCAACGCCTGCCACCTGTCCCCCCTCACGCGACGCCCACGTGCTGCGTGGGTAATTTGCTCCATCTACCCTTCATTTATTTCTGCTTTCATTTTAGTCTGTAAAATAAAAAGTATACAGTAGGACCATTTGCACTTTAGCACCTACAGTTATTCGTATTTACTTTTCAGTCCTTCCTGTGTGTCCTTTTACGTGCTTTGTTACGTGTACTTGTGGGTTATTTGTAGTAATTCCCCTAGACTTATTATTTGTTATGGAATGAATGTTTAGTTTTAGTATTTGCAAATATTTACCGTGTGTACTGATTTGTGACATGTGCTGAAATTTGTGGAGAAATTGTAGTTTGGGCCCTATAGTTTTAACGTGTGTTATTATTTAGCCCGTGAAATATATTTTCATTGCATATTGGTCCCTGTGTGCTGTTTCATTTGTGTTGGATTAAATAAATAGCAAACCTTGTCTAAAATTCACGAAATTTTGATACATGGCTCCTGTCATGGTGTAGGAATTTCTACGAAATTTTTGTTTTATATTGTTTTCATTAAGTATTTTTAAAAATTTGAAAACCTTAAAAATTACCTCAGTCTATTTTAGAAAATCAACTAAGAAAATTAAAAACCCTTGGAAAATTCTGAAAAAAATTCTTATTTGCTTGTTTTATGTTATTTTAATTACTGTCCAATTTTTGTTGCATTTCCAGTTATAGAAATCATAAAAATTGAAAAGTTATGAAAACCTTAGAAAAATTATTAAAAAATCGTAAAAATTCAAAAAAAATGTGTTTTCTTATTCTGTAGTTAGATTTTTACTTGTAGTATCACATAAACTAGCCGCTTGAATTTCTTAGGCACTTTAAGCAATTTTAACTTGCCTTTAGATCCAATCTGTACACTGCTTGTAATTTTTGGCCTTGTTTGATTTTTAGAAAATTAACTAAAAATCAGAAAAATCTAAGGAAATTAATAAAAACGTCTGAATTTTTTGAAAACCCCAAAATATTTTTTTTGAATTTTTTGAATATTTTTAGTGCTCTAAATAATCATTTAAGTATTGATTTTTGGTTCCTTTTTCCCTTTTTCTTAATATTAAAAATTATAAAAAAAATTTAAAAATATAAAATCCACCAATTTCTTTTATTTTCTCGGATCCTCGAATATTTCGTGGCGTTCACATCACGCGCTCCTTGTGTTCGACCCTAGTAGCTATACTAGGTAAAATAAACTAGCGAGACTGCTTTCTCGTTTTGATTGCTTGATTCTTATTCTGGTGGTCTTACTTTTTCTTGATTGTCTTAGCTTCGCCATTCGGGTCACAATGACCTTGATTATTACTTGACCCGCATAGCAAAAACCTAGTCAACACTTACCATTCCAAGACAGTGATTTGTTAGCAATGTGAGCCAGAGGCGAACCATTCCTACGATAAATGTTATTGTAATAAATGATTTATAAATAAAAGTTATTGATTATATTTCACTCCCTTTTTGATATTGATTGAATGAATGCACTATAAGGTCCCTGTATACAATAAGGGTTATGTACCATGGCCAACTTATTAATCATAACAGTTGTTGATTCATTGATTGAATCATAGAGGCTGATGCTTGGATGAATATCTAATGAGTTAGATAGAGGACTCATCAAGCATCATCAAATGATTGGCAAGTGATGATCTCCAGCATGAGTAGGAGATGGCAATCCTTTCTCATTAGGCTGATATCTGATCGACCTCTTGATGCAGGTCCTCTGCATGGGAATAGTGATTCAGAGGTATCAGATTAGTTGAGTCAATGGGTTGACTTAACGAGATAGAGATAACCAAAGACCTATGTTGAATACTGTCTCAGCACAGGCACACATCCTCTGACCAGAGACAGATGTGTTGCTATATGTCTGAGTGTGTACATTTGGCAGACCAATAGGTTGATGACCTAACCAAGGTCTAAACACCGACGAGCTGGCGTGCATGTAAAGACATATGAGTAATACGATCTCTCAAAGGGATCATACAGGTTCACTTGTGAACCTAGAGACATGAGCTCACTCATGAGATATTGGGTTTGATCAAATTCCATGCATAGTCATCATGCTTTGGAAGCATGACAAGAATTTGAAGGTAAGATATATGCTTTGTGAAAGAATATGATCTATACGAAATCCCAATGACCAAGAATGTGAAACTTAGTGATCAAGCCTGAAGATGACAGGGTAAAAGAGATCTATATCTTCAGTACGATCATAGGTCTTCCAGTATGCATGATGTGCAGGTGTTGGGATTTTCTGAGGGTGATGTGATCATAAACGATTGTATAACCATGACGCTTCCATTCCGATGGAGTGATGAAACATGTTTGGATTTTAGTGACTCCTCTTAGTAGAGAAGTGACCTACTCTTAGTCCATTTACTGGACATTGATCTGAATAAGATTCAGACACAATGAGAAGATTAGGTTTACGGTCTTGATTTAATCAAGCATCTATGGGAGGTCCCTGAGATCTGGATTTGAGATGTGATCTCAATATCCAAGTCACTATATGTGGAACAATACAATCACCATGTCCTTATCTCCAAGTATCTGCGGAGAAATCACATTATTCTTGAAAGGGTTCAAGAATAATTCCATAAGATCTAAGCATTGAGAAATTGATAATTAAATGTGATTTAAGTATCTTGATATGTGTGGAAATTATCCAATATAATTAAATGTGATTTAATTATTGTGGATAAGAATAATGTGGATAACAATATTCAATTATTCATAATATATTATAAATGTGATTTATATTGTATTAGAGAGAGCTAGTTATAATTTATATTTTTTGATTAATTGTTAAAGTGTATTGGTTACACATTGTGTAATTAATTGAAAATGTAAATTATATTTTGTTTTGGGTTGTGAATGTGTTTCACAAATTTCCAATAGCAAGATTGCAATATTCTCAAATGTAATTATGAATTATTTTTGAAGAATAAATCACAACAAAAGTTGTTCGATTAAATAATGGAGATTTCCATGGAGATATGCAATCTCATGAAATCTCATGAGATTGCCTCCACATGGAAACATGTCGACGACTACCAAGTCCTATATGGAATTGGTGGTCGTCCACCATGTTAACATGGGAGATGTAATCTCCATGTTGACTTTCTACATATTTGATTGGTTTAATTTTAGGATTGATGTATATTTGATTCATCAAATATATTTGATCTAAATTAAATCATAAGTTGTTGGTTTTTACCAACAACAATCTTGACCATTGGATTAGACATAAATCAATCTCATCCATTGATTTTATATGTCCCATGGATTGAGATCCATGGATCCTAAAACCCTATAAATAGAGAGGCATACCATGCTCTCTAGGGCTATGCCTTTGAAGCACATCTCTCTCTCTCTCTCTCTCTCTCTCTTCTACACGCCAACATCTCTCATCTCTCCTTGATGGCCGTCCACCAAACCCTAGAGGAGTATAGCCGTCGACGCCCTCATCACCGCACCGCCGCTTCGACGTTCTTCGGTTCTCTGTCTTCTTGGAGTGCTACGCTCGCGAAGAAGATGTTCGATCTCGTACTACGAGATCAGGAGTTCCCTGTGCTTGGATCAACTCATTGGATTGCGAGGATCACGCGACTCATCCCCGCGCTCGCAAGCTTCTTCTCCGACGATCGGACTTGAGACAGGAGGTCTCTTTTCGTAGAGACTCTATCAACCATGCTTCAAGAGGTATTCCTTTATACTTGTTTTGGCTATATATTAAATGATCCGAGAATCGTTCTTGGATCATGTGGTTCATCGCATGAATTTTTTTTAAATTCCGCTGCATAGAGAAACTAGTACGACTAGTTGTTCTTCGTCGTATTCGATACAATTCTCACGCTTCCGTGATGTGCTTGATGATTATTCTATATCCTTAAAGTGATATCAGATCCTTAGGTCGAAGGTTTTGGATACGATCCGCATACCTAAGATGACTTGGGTTCGTAGAGGTTGCGAAAGTTTTTGTCGCATTTGTTTTTCACACTTCTATTTAGTGAATAAATTCGGCCCTTGTTAAAATGTTTAAACACAAATTAATCACTTGGATTTTGTTCCACATTAAATAAGGAATCCATAGTATCTGAGTTTATATAATCTGGGTTCCGTTTGCTCGAGATATGGTTGTTTTAATGAACATGTATTCACTGTTGCGGGAACTGCAAAACTTAACGTGATTAATGAGTTAATTACTGTTTTGATCTGCCTAGAAATGCGTGAAATATCACTTGGGTTATGTCCTAAATCAAATTAGCAATCTTTGAAAATTGATTTTGTCTAATTTGGATTTAAATTGATTGAGATATGTTAATTTTAGTAAGTAGGGGTCACTGCTGAAATTACAGTCCTAATCAAGAATCATGTGATTGTCAATTAGTGAAATTAATTGTTAATTTCATGAAATAATTATGGAAAATATTTGAGAAATATTTAAATGATGATTATTTCCTTAATTGACTTGGCCTCAACCAATAAATTGATTAGATTTGATCTAGATCATAATTGGAATCACAATCATCAAACGCCTTGCTTGAATAGGATTGGGAATTTGTCTAGCAAATTTTCTTATAATAAAAAATGTTTTGATTATTACTATATGGTATAATTTCAGTTGAAGAACCGATGATAATCTCAAGTACAAAGTGATTGACTCGGCATTATTTTTTCCTGAGGCAGATATGGTGTCTAGTCGGGGATCGCTGGGGTAGCGGGTCGCACCGGTTGTGGTCTGTGCCACTCCCGTCGGTACTAACCATGACAGCAGGTAGGGAACGAATGATGCCTGAGAGATCATGATGTATTTTTTTAATTATTAAAATTCGAATTAATACGTATTTTTAGATAATACCATATATATATTCAAGTAAAAACAATCAAGTTTGTTGATTGAATGGGATTGATAATTAATTTAATATGATTGAATTAAGTATGTCCAATTGATACACTCTATTATGAATAGAGTCATTATTTCCCTTAGAAGAATTAATTATATGAATATGATTCATGATAATTGATTAAAATTTGAATAAGAGGTGGAGGATCATATAAGTGACATCCATGGTCTCCCATCAAGAGAAGGGTTTCCGTCACCAGGGATTGCATATATGAGATGCCTGTATGAGGTGACAACTCCTATATGCAAGCGCATATGGATCGAGCTCTTTGCTTCTCGAAAGAGTAAGGCCGTATGCGTAGTGACCCCAATATCGGATCCTCATATTATTGGGGAGGTATTGGATTGCGCATAGCGAGTACTATTCCTATTGACGGTTGGTTAAATTAACGACGGGCAACATCACCTTAGGGGTGGTGGGTCTGGGTGTTAAAGACTGAATTGGGAAATGTGAGTTGGACTTGCAAGGTGAAATGTGTTCTCGCTTCTCTTTATTAGAGTTGCAGATTCTCATATTATTGGGATGTGACAAAGATAAAGAGGAGATCCCAGTTCTTGCTTGAGATATAGCGGTAAGTATATCTCTTACTTTGGAAGTGATTAAGGGAATAAACTTTCATAGTTGACAGAGCAAGACTAATTTGATTTAAAATATCTTAATCAAATATCATAAACTGAATGTATGATTATATGTTCTAATATAGTGCATTCCTAATTTCAGAAAATGAAGTCCATGAACCCACTAAGCAGGCTTCTAGAGGTGAACCAGTTGACCGGACCGAATTTCTCGAATTGGATCCGTAATTTGGAGCTTGTTCTCTCGGCCGAGCGCATAAGTTATGTGCTCATAGAAGACAAGCATGAAAGCCGTAAAATGAAGGATGAGAAGGCATACAATGACAAGTATGATGAAGATCATGTCTTGGCTAGATGATATATCCTGTGTTCTCTCTCCAATGTTCTTCAGAAGCAACATGTGGAGATGAGATCATGCCAGGATATTATGCAGAATCTAAAAGATATGTTTGGTGACATTAACCGCACCCAGCCATACAACGTTATGAAAGAAATGATTCGCTGCAAGATGCAAGAAGGAACTTCGGTCCGTGAACATGAACTCAAAATATTTGGGTACCTGTCGGAGCTGGAAACTCTTGTGGTAACCATGGATCCAGACATGCTATCTGATTTCATTCTGCTGTCTTTGCCCAAGTCTTTCAATAACTTTGTGGTTTCATTCCACATGAACAAGCTGGAATTGACAAACGATGGACTTCTTGCTGCAATAAAGTCCGCTGAAGACGTAACGAAGAAAGATGGTCCCGCTGGCAGTGCAATGGTTGCACAGGTCAGAGGGAAGTGTGGTCGGAAGCAATGTTCTCGGAAGGGCCCGGCCCAGAAGAGAAAAAAGAAGGGTCAAGGTGTTGGCTCATCTTCCAAGGCATCCACACTGATAGCGTTGAAGAAACCGATGTCTGTCACCACTGCAAGAAGTCGAGGCACTGGAGGCGTAACTTCTCGGAATAACTGAAGTCGGTCGACAAAGGTAAAGCCCCAGCAGGTATGAAATCTACTTTTACCATTGAAACCAGTTTTCTCGTTGGATGAGAAGGATGTTGGGTTGTTGATTCTGGTGCTTCTGTTCATGTATGCAATTTGTTGCATTTGTTTCAGGAAACTAGAAATCTGGAAGAAGGGGAGATAGTCATCCAGATGGGATCTGATGCAAGTGTTGCAGCAGTCGCCGTCGGGACCTGTAGACTATCATTATCTAGTGGTAGAATCCTAGTACTTAAAGAGTGTCTTTATGTACATGAAGTCAGAAGGAATTTAGTATCTGTATCTAAATTAGTTAGAAGTGGATATTCATTCCTATTCTGTAATAAATTAGTTATAAATCGTTATGATAAATATATTGCGGATGGTATTTTGACTTCTGGTGGACTCTATGAATTGTGCATTGATAAATGTATTATGAATGTTATAGTCACTAATAAAAACCCTAAAAGATCCAGGGAGGATGAAAATCTTTCGAATGAGATTTGACATCAAAGGCTTGGTCATTTATCTGTTGATAAGATCAATAGATTGATAAAGTATGGACCTTTAGATTTTCTACAGGTTCAACCTTTGCCTACCTACAAACATTGCATTCAAGGTAAAATGACTAGGATGCCTTTCCGTAACAAGGTTACAAGATGCGAAGGTATTATTGACCTAATACATACCGATGTATGTGGTCCCTTCAGTACCGCGACTCGAAATGGATATCGATAGTATTTGACGTTTATTGATGACCATTCACGATATGGGTTTGTCTTCCTGTTACGTAATAAATCTGAAACCTTTGAAAAGTTCAAAGAATTCAAGGCTTTGGTTGAGAACCGAACCGATAAGAAGATTAAACGAATTCGATCTAATAGAGGTGGCGAGTACCTCTCAGATGAATTCAAGGAATATCTTAAAGAGAATGGAATTGTCTCCAATCTCACTCCTCCTAGAACTTCCCAACTTAATGGTGTTGCTGAAAGACGCAACAGGACCATCATGAATATGGTTCGTTCAATGATGAGCAAAGCACATTTACCACTTAGTTTTTGGGGATATGCATTAGAGACTACAATATATATATCCTAAATAAGATTCCTAGCAAATCTGTACCTAAGCCTCCTCATGAGCTCTGGCATGGAACCAAACCTAGTGTTAATCACTTGAGGGTTTGGGGTTGCTTGGTCCATGCGAAGAACGTGGACGCAAGTAAGCTAGAATCTCGCTCTCGTGAGTGTTACTTCATTGGGTATGTTAGAGATGGTATTGGATACCAACTCTATGACCGTGAGACCCAAAAGGTTTTTGTTTCTAAAGATGTGAAATTTCTGGAGAATGATTTCCTTAAAAGTCAAGATAAAAATGAAGTAGAGGAACTCATTGAATCCCCTGAGGACTGTGAGCTTCCTGAACCAGAAACTGAAGAGATAAATAAAGATGAAACACCCATACCTCTTCGAAGGAGTTCGAGGGTGGTTGCACCACCTGAAAGGTATGAATTCCATGTGTCACGTGAGACTGGCAATGATCCTGCTTCATTTGATGATGCACTCGCGGATCATGACATTGATAGATGGATGCTAGCAATGAAGTCAGAAATTGACTTCATGCATAAGAATGGTGTATGGACCTTAGAGGATCCACCTAAAGGGGTAAAACCCATTGGGTGCAAATAGATCTTAAAGAGAAAGAGGGGAACTGATGGGAAAGTAGAGACTTTCAAGGCATGTCTCGTAGCCAAGGGCTACACACAGAGAGAAGGCATCGACTACGATGAGACATTCTCTCCTGTGGCTATGCTTAAATCCATCAGGACACTGCTAGCTATAGCTGCATATCTTGACTACGACATCTGGCAGATGGACATCAAGATGGCTTTCCTAAACGTATACCTCGAGGAGAGTATCTATATGGCGCAGCCCCAGGGCTTCATAACTGAGGATGGAAAAGTATGCAAGCTGAAGAAATCCATCTATGGGCTCAAGCAAGCTTCTCGTTGCTGGAACATCAGATTTGACGAAACCATAAAGACTTATGATTTTGTGCAGAATCCTGATGAACCTTGTGTGTACAAGAAGCTTAGTGGGAGCGTCGTTGTGTTCATCATGCTTTACGTAGATGACATCCTTATCATTGGGAATGATACATGTTGATCAGTGTGAAGATTTGGCTATCCCATACCTTTAAGATGAAAGATCTTGGAGAAGCCTCTTACATCTTAGGCCTGAAGTTGTTCAGAAACCGAGAAAAGTGGATTTTGGGATTGTCACAACATGGATACATTAAGAAGATTCTTGAACGATTCCGTATGGATAGTTCCAAGAAAGGGTTCCTACCCTTAAGACATGGTATCCACCTGTCTAAAGGAATGTCTCCTCCAACTTTTGAGGAAAAGAAAGCCATGGCTGGATGCCCTTATGCATCAGCTGTAAAAAGCTTAATGTATGCTATGATGTGTACTAGGCCAGATATCTGCCATGCAGTGGGAGTGGTAAGTCATTACCAATCATGCTATGGAGAACAACACTGGAATGCAGTAAAGAACATATTCAAATATCTAAGATGGACGCAAGATTACATCTTAATCTTTTGAGATGGTGATCTCCAAGTCTTGGGATATACAGATTCTGACATCCAATCGGATATTGATGATCAAAAGTCGACATCGGGGTTTATATTCCTGTTGAATGGTGGTGTTGTGAGCTCGAGAAGCAAGAAACATGACACTACAACAGATTCAACAACAGAAGCCGATCACATTGCCGCATCGGATGCTGCAAAGGAGGCGGTGTGGTTGCACAAGTTCATCCTGGATCTTGGTGTAGTTTCCTCTGATACTCCCATCCCGCTACTCTACGATAACAAAGGAGCCATTGCCCAGGCGAAGGAACCCAGATGGCATCAGAACTGCAAGCACGTTGAAAGGAAATACCACATCATTCGGGAGATTCAAAAGCATGGTGATATCATCATCACCAAGGTGGCCTCTCCCGACAACGTTGTTGATCCTCATACCAAACCTCTGACATAGAAGGTTTTCGACCAGCATGTAATGAGCATGGGTTTAAGGATTGTTCCTGAATGGTTCTGAGGGCTAGTGGGAGATTGTTAGCAATGTGAGCCTGATGCGAACCATTCCTACGATAAATGTCATTGTAATAAATGATTTATCAATAAAAGTTATTGATTATGTTTCACTCCCTTTATGAGATTGATTGAATGAATGCACTATAAGGTCCCTCTATACAATAAGGGTTATGTACCATGGCCAACTTAATAATAATAACAATTGTTGATTCATTGATTAAATCATAGAGGTTGCTGCTTGGATGAATATCTAATGAGTTAGATAGAGGACTCATCAAGCATCATCAAATGATTGTGAAGTGATGATCTCCAGCCTGAGTAGGAGATGGCTATCCTTTCTCATTCGTCTGATATCTGATCGACCTATTGATGCAGGTCCTCTGCATGGGAATAGTGATTCAGAGGTATCAGATTAGTTGAGTCAATAGGTTGAATGAGATCGAGATAACCAAAGACCTATGTTGAATACTGTCTCAACGTAGGCATACATCCTCTGACCAGAGACATATGTGTTGCTATATGTCTGAGTGTGTACATTTGGCAGACCAATAGGTTGATGACCTAACCAAGGTCTATACACCGGCGAGCTTGTGTGCATGTAAGGACATATGAGTAATACGATCTCTTAAAGGGATCATACTGGTTCACTTGTGAACCAGGAGACATGAGCTCATTCATGAGGTATTGGGATTGATCAAATTCCATACATGGTCGTCATGCTTTGGAAGCATGACATGAATTTGAAGGTAAGATATATGCTTTGTGAAAGCATATGATCTATACCAAATCATAATGACAAAGAATGCGAAACTTAGTGATCAAGCCTGAAGATGACAGTGTAAAAGTGATCTATATATTCATGATTATCATAGGTCTTCCAGTATGCAGGATGTGCAGGTGTTGGGAATACCTGAGGGTTATGTAATCATAAACGATTGTATAACCATGACGCTTTCATTCTGAGGGAGTGATGAAACATGTTTGGATTTTAGTGACTCCTCTCAGTAGAGAAGTGACCTAATCTTAGTCCATTAACTGGACATTGATCTGAATAAGATTCAGACACAATTAGAAGATTACGTTTACGATCTTGATTTAATCAAGCATCTATGGGAGGTCCCTGAGATCTGGATTTGAGATGCTATCTCAATATCCAAGTCACTATACGTGGAACAATACAATCGCCCGGTCCTTATCTCCAAGTATCTGCGGAGAAATCGCATTATTCTTGAAAGGGTTCAAGAATAATTTCATAGGATCTAAGTGTTGAGAAATTTATAATTAAATGTGATTTAATTATCTTGATATGTGTGGAAATTATCCAATATAATTAAATGTGATTTAATTATTGTGGATAAGAATAATGTGGATAGCAATATCCAATTATTCATAATATATTATAAATGTGATTTATAATGTATTAGAGTGAGCTAATTATAATTTATATTTGTTGATTAGTTGTTAATGTGTATTGGATACACATTTTGTAATTAATTGAAAATGTAAATTATATTTTGTTTTGGGTTTGAATGTGATTCACAATTTTATAATGGCAAGATTGCAATATTCTCAAAATTAATTATGAATTTTTTTGAAGAATAAATCACAACAAAAGTTGTTGGATTAAATAATGGAGATTTCCATGGAGATATGCAAACTCATGAAATCTCATGAGATTGCCTCCACATGGAAACATGTGGACGGCCACCAAGTTCTACATGGAATCGGTGGCTGTCCACTATGTTAACATGGGAGATGTAATCTCCATGTTGATTGTCTCCTTATTTGATTGGTATAATGTTAGGATTGATGTATATTTTATTTGTCAAATATATTTGATCTAAAATAAATCATAAGTTGTTGGTTTTTTACCAACAACAATCTTGACCATTGGATTAGACATAAATCAATCTCATCCATTGATTTTATATGTCCCATGGATTGAGATCCATGGATACTAAAACCCTATAAATAGAGAGGCATACCATGCTCTCTAGGGCTATGCTTTTGAAGCACATCTCTCTCTCTCTCTTTCTTCTACACGTCATCATCTCTCCTCTCTCCTTGGTGGCCTTCCACCAAACCCTAGAGGAGTATAGCCATCGACGCCCTCGCTACTACGCCGCCGCTTCGAGTTCTTCGGTTCTCCGTCTTCTTGGAGTGATACGCTCGCGAAGAAGACGTTCGATCTCATACGACGAGATCAGGAGTTCCCCATGCTTGGATCAACTCATTGGATTGTGAGGATCACGCGACTCATCCCCATGCTCGTAAGCTTCTTCTCCGACGACGCTTCTTCTCCGATGATCGGACTTGAGACAGGAGGTCTCTTTTCGTAGAGACTCGATCGACCACGCTTGAAGAGGTATTCCTTTATACTTGTTGTGGTTATTGATGAAACGATCCGAGAATCATTCTTGGATCATGTGGTTTCATCGCATGAATTTTTTTTTAAATTCCGCTGCATAGAACAACTAGTACGATTAGTCGTTCTTCATCGTATTCAATACGACGCTCACGCTTCCGTGATGCGCTTGAGAATTATTCTATATCCTTCATAATTAACATGGAGGATTCCATTACTGATCCTTCTATCTCCATGTTCGACTTCTTCAGCTCTACCCTTCCACTACATTCTGATCTTGAGCCGATGAGTTCTTTTTTGCTATCGGAGACTGATGTCCTTATCCCATATCCTTTCCCGATAGCAGACACCCGCCTGATTGGTTATTTGGGTGTCATCCTCTACAATATTGACCTCGTCGTTGTTCTTCCACCAAGACTACGATGACAATAGGGCATTCGCCTTACAGATGCCGTCCTGAACCTTGATACCGTGTTGTCTAAACCTTTGCGCCAAGCTAGGGGCGTAAAATCTAGCGCTTGTTGAGAGACACCTAAACATTGTCCACTTTGTATATTCTTGTTTTGTCATGATTTGTTCCTTCTTCCATTTTTTGTTTTACACCCAGGTCTCGTTTTGGATTATTTTTGCTATACTTAGGATGTACCTTATTCTAAGTATTGGGGGGTGTAAACACCGAGTTGTTCGTTATCATTCTGTTCCATTACTCCTGTCGTTGCCTATAATCAAGGATACATCACTTTAAGTATAGGGGGAGTGATGTCGTTCCATTCATCTTGTATATATTTATCTTCGTTTCTGCTATTTCCTCACTTTCCTTCCCCACCGATCATATTTCTTGCTATACTTAGGGATCTCTTACCCTAAGTATAGTGGGTGACAAGATGAGTCGTTGCTTACATTGTAAAATCTATCACTCGTTTTCCCCTTTATGTACAGTCTGCTATAATTAGGATTGCTTGATCCTAAGTATAGGGGAAAACACCGAGCCCTCTTCATTCTATTCTTTGATTCGTCCTTGTAGTATAGCATTCCTTTTCACTTCCCAATACTAAGCACGAGTTAGGTCTTCTTCATCGCTCTTCATCCACTCTGAGGACATCGTTCGAGCTAAGTATAGGGGGGTGTCATATATATTAAATATATAATTTAGCCATAACTCGTACTTTATTTGAGTGTGTTAATAAATAAAATGGCTAAAATCCTTTATCTAAAAACCGTAAAAATTTTAAAAATTTTCTTGTACTTAAAATTCCTTCTTGCACATACATAGCTATGTATAAAAATTATTTTTGTACAAATGTTTGTAAAAATGTTTCGTTTGTAAAATTTGTGTAAATATTTTGGTATTAAAATTGTTTATATAGTATAAAATATTTGTAAAATGTTTGAAAAACAAAAGTTTGCAAAAACCCTTGTGTAAATATTTGTAAATAGTTTGCAAAGCGTCTGCATCCATGCATACATTCAAACATTTTTCAAAAATTTTGCACATTTTCAAAAATTTTGCACAAAAAGGTTTCTGTATATACTTGTACAGTTTTTCTGAATCATAGTTGACATTTAAACGAGTCTGGAATTAAATTGGAAAATTGAACTTGGTTAAGACCTTAATCCACCTAATTCTAGGAGGAACCTTATAGGACATAGGGTTAAGACTTTTCAGGTCTATTAGTGACTTAATTCTTTGAGTCCACTAGGCTAGGATCACATGTCATATTGATGAGCCTAAGTAGAATATTTAACAATGCACACATGACTCTCATAGACAATGGCTTTACTTGCGCCAGCACCTTACATAGATCTCTACGGATGAGGTGGTGAGGAAGTGGTTTCCTTTGGCTTGTGGTTGCATACGAGGGTAGTACTTCTAGGCAGAACCTCTCGTCTTCTTTTAGTGAAGGAAGTGCGCCTCAAATTGGTCTGCCGGTGTTGAGGTCTAAAGATAGGAGTTATGGGTTGCAATAATGCTTCAAAAGAGGAATAGTCTATTGGCTCAAGAGCAAACAATCCTTATGTATATATGCTGCACCATGTAGATATGTTGTACACATGCACATCAAAAAAATGTGCAAAAGAAAGAAAAACTCCAAAAAAGTGGTGGGTCTGATAGAATATAAAATACTCACTGGAGTGTATATAGCCAAATAAAGCAAAGCTTATGTTACCCATTCTCATCTCAGGATGCTTGCAGCAGGGAGACTTAGATATACTGGTTAGCCTCCCTAGGATACATGGCTACACTGGTCATGGTCCATTCACTTCTTTCCCCTCTTCTTGAGCCGGTTGAACTTGAATTAAGAAGGGAATAGCCCGCTCCTCGAGGAAAGAGCTGCCAGACTAGGGCATTAGAGTTACCTTGTTGAGGGGGGCTGTTACTTTGCCATTTCTGAGGTGGGGAGCTACATATCACTTACACAGTACAAGAAAAGATTCATGGTCATTAGAGTTTGTGAATGTAGACTTGTTGTAATTTGGATTATTGAGGAGTCTTGGCCATAGATTGGTGGAACTTAGAGGCTGTTGAGTTTTAAACCTAGATCCAAATATGGTTTCGACAAACTAATAATCCAAAGGTCTGACTGAGCTCAATACTCCAATTTAATGAAGACAAGTTTAATAATCAACCTTGATTCTCTTTCTTTCTCTTTTCACTTCTTTTTCAAAATAAGTGTTTGCTAAGGGACTAGCAAAGGTAAAGTATAAGGGGTGATGAATCCCTAATCATCACTCTTTATTCTTTTATTTTAGCTAATTATCTTGACAAAGCATTATGTAAATAGATGTAAATACAATAATTAGCATTACACATGCATGTGTTAATATTACATAATTAGCATGTATTTGTGAAAAAATAAAAGAATAAAGAAAAAAAGAAAAAGGAAGGAGGCATTTAGAATAAATACAGAATGGCCCGAACCCCTAGAAAAGGCCAAGCATTGGCCTGATCGCCAAATAAAACAAGTAGAGAGAGATAGGGCCCACTCTCTATTGTACATATCATTGGTGTAAATAAATAAATTATTTTTGACAAAATATAAATAAAATATTCGTTTTACCTCCTTGTTTATACTTCTAAAAATAAAACAAAAATTAGAAAAATTAAACAAAAGAATAAAATTATCTCTCCTTTGTTCATAATACATGAATATATATTTTCTTCTCTTTTCATTACATACCTGTAAATAAATAATAAAAATAAAACAAAAATTATTTTGTACTCCAAAAATTATGTTGTAAATAAAAAATGTAAAAGTGGGGTTTTTATGTAAAAATAACAAAATAAAAATAATTTTATAAAAATACATAGGTATATTATACTAGTATATAATACATTATACTGTATATACAATAATTTATTATTAGTAAAAATAATTAAAAATCACTGAAAAATTCCTTGAGAAATAATAAATATTTTCCATCTTATTCATTTTTTAATTTAAGTTCATTTATTATTTTTAATTTATTTATCTTTAATTTTCCCTATTATTTTGTCCTGTAGCGGCTATTGTCCTTTTTCCCGTCGCTCGTGATTGGTCCACGTTGGATTTGTTGACCTCAGTCAACTGACTCCCCTGAGAACTTTTCGCTCAGACCTAGCTTCGTTCGCTTTTCACTGATTTATCTCAACCCGATCCGATCGACTTCTTCTCCCATTTGCAGCTCTGATTACCGAAGGCAGATCCATAATCCACGCCTGATGAAATCTTTAGGGATCCGACCCTCGATTCGCATACCCTTTCTCCACCTTTCTCGGACCCTACAGACTATATAACCTCCTGGAGTTCCATCTTCTTCCGTATATTTGGCCGCTGCCCTCATCTTCGGTGACCTCCACCTTCTTCAATGAGTGACAACGTGTAAGGGAGAGTGTTGCAGTGAGGCTTCAAGTCGTGCTCCACCGCGAGGTGAGACAAGCCTCTAGGCCCATCGACCCATCGAGGCCATGACCCTCGGAGGTCCCTGATCTCCAACACAAACGACAACAGCCATCAGGTAACTTAGGTCTAATCCTTTTTCGTATTTGATTCGAGTTTTCTTTTTAGAGCATAGTTCCACTCCCGAGCTCCGGTCACTTAGGCCGGAGCATCAACTTACCAATTCGACCACCCGACCACCTTCACCAGCCTTCTCTCTACCTTCTCCATCCACCCATCCATCTTGCTTCTCCAAGGAACGAGATTTGGACCCTCCTCCGCCGCATCATCAGAGGGTCATGCCACGACGCACCGGCCATCCTTTTCGAGATTTAATGGGTCGAGGCACTTTGTCCTAGACCCTGTGGTTCCTCTATGCATGAAAAGCACTAAAATGACCTCATCTGAAGGTTAAAATACCACTGCCTATTCTTTTTCTTTATTTCCCATGTTTTGAGTTTTTCACCTTTCATTTTTTATTTCTTTTGTGTGATTGAGCCCTAGCTTAGGATTGTTTGCTCGATAGTCTAAGTACCAAGCCCTAATCATATCAAGCTCCTATAGATTACATCGCTTAGACTAAGATAAGATTAATTGTTATCTGCTTAGATCAGAAACCGAGCGCCCAGAGAGGATCTATATAATGCTTACAAGATCCAATTTATTGGACACCGACGAACCTCCAAAACCAGACTTTAGGGTTTCTTTTTTAAGCATTTAGGATTTTCTTATTCATGTTAATATCAATCCATGTATAAGGGCTTTTGCATTTTCATATAGCACATGTTTCAATTCTTTTAGCATCCTACACGAAGAGAGCTGGGAAGCGAGGTGAGAATTTCTAACTCAACATTCATCATTATTTTTCACGCTTGCATTATTTTTATGATCTCCCTCCGATTTTGATTACCTTAGGATACTAAAGGAATTGAAACCTAATTAGGCATCGTGCATGAAAAGCATCCAAAAAAGTGAGAACCAAAATAAAATCGGGACTGGTAATTTCATAGAGTAACTCCCTCATTGTTTACATGTTGTGTTCTGACAGAGAGAGTCATGTACACTTAAGTACTTGTGTCTTGTACTTGTGCCCTATGCACTTGGGTCGGCTCTCGGTCCTTTTTACTTGTTGCAAGAACTTGCCTTCGATCGTAGATGAAGTGTCTCATGTTCAAGTTGGTGTGATTCGTCAACTTGAGAAAGGTTAATCTAGGAGACTACACCTATCAGCTTGTATAACATTTTAAAATTCACTTAACTCTAAAACTAAAAAGGTATTAAACCAATCTCTCACGGTTTTTACCGTGTCGAGTTGGTTAATTGGAGTTTGCCTTGTGTTTAATTGCGAACTTTGAATCCAAGTGTGTTTGTCTCTACTTCATGTTATCTGACTTTGAGTCTTTTCTTCTTTTCATTTCTTGAGTCTTTTTTTTATATCATCATCTGCATTGTGATCATGGGCTATACTTGTCTTCAGCCGGATCTTGCAACTTCTTTTCACCCATATCACCATCGTATCTACATCCATGGTCCGGCTCCGGATGGCTCTCTTTTTGAGCCACAATTTTGCCTCATCCGGTTTCACCGCTATCCTCATGTGGTTGGAATCCTTTTCAGAATTTTGTCTCGGATGTCTTGCCTACCCTCTTCATTCCCTCTTGTTTCGCCTTCTCCTACCAATAGACATGTTGTGTTGTATAATGCGGCCTGCATCGAGGATAATCTTGATATTATTGAGTCAGGCATATTTGAGGTTGGAATGATTGTGCTTCCTTCGACGAATTATAGATTCGATTTGTGTGATGCTATTATTGGGGTTTCTTCTATTACAGACATGGTTGAGGATATGATCTCTAAGTCAATGTGGATTGAGGATGATGCTATCAATGGTGTGTTTTCAATTTCCTATTACCGAACCTTGAGTTGGTTTTGCATGATTTGTTTTAGGAGCATGTTGCACCACCTTTGCTGGTACAAAAGGAGATGGAGCCTTAACCCACATTATGTCACCCATCCTATCAACAGATCTATTTTCCTTCCCCTGACTTCCAGGTAACCATAGAGCATATAGTTGATTTTGATCTATACCCTAAACCATTCCAATGGATGTCGCTTTGTGGGGACATACATTTTCATATACCACATCTTGTTAGCAACTCCCATCAATGTTACATCCTCTTGATTGATAAGTGTGATTATTTTTTCAAGGATTAGAGTTTAGATAGCATCTTGATCTCTCTTTATAATGATCATCTTGCATTATGCCCTGAGGGTTTTCTGCAGGTGGATGCAACACTTTCTAGGTACTCAATCTCACCCACTAACTTGGCAGTTGGTTTGTTGACTATAGAGATCAAGTAATATGATTTTTATGACTCCTTTGGGTCAGTTCTCCTAGATGACCCTCGCAAGGACAATCCATGTTTTGAGGCATTCAATGATTTCTCCAATCTTTTGACCATATGTCCATCGAATACCCGACTGCTTAGAGAGTCTCCTGATCTTTACATTTTGTATCTTTATGAGACTGTAAGTGATACAGAGGGTTCTATCACTGATCTTTCCTTCTCCAAGTTTGTTGTTGTCAGTTTTTATCACTCGCTTCGTTCTTACAAGCCAATGATTCCTTTTCTGCTACCAGATACTGGTTTAGTTCTCAATTCTCTTCTCTCGGTTGTATACACCCACTTGATTATCAATAAAGGTGTTCATCGTCATTCTCACTGTGAGATGATGGCAAGAGTACAACATTCGTCTGACAGATGTTGTCCTGAACTTGGATATAACAATTTCCTAGCCTTTGCACCTAGCTAGGGGCGTAAAGTCTAGTGCTCTTGAGAGGCACCTCAACAATCCACACCTCATGTATATACGTGTTTCGTCTTCCATTCCATCTCTCTTCCATTTATCCTATACCCCAGATCTATTGTATGATATTTATATCCATATTTAGGACAAACTTTGTCATAAGTATAGGGAATGTAGATAGAGTTGTTCTCTCTTTGTTCTATTTCATCACTCATGTTGTTGCCGATACTTAGGTCTCTCTTACCCTATGTATGGGGGAGTGATGCGTTCATTCCCACAACATATTTTTATCGATTTATTGGCCTCCTCATCTGTATCCTCTCTTGTTGATTTTCATGTTTATACTTATGTATATTTTACCCTAGGTATAGTGGGAGACATACCGTGTTGATATGTTCATTCTTACTCTCGACCCTCCCTGAATGTTGCATACAATCTACCATAATTAGGATTCGTTGATCCAAAGTATACGAGGGATGATCGCCACCTCATTCTTTTATTTTTTTTCATTGTGGTATTATAGGATTTTCTATACTCGGTATGAGTTATGTCTTCTTTGTTCACTCTGATCTATAAGGACATAGCTCAAGCTAAGTATAGGGGGGACGTATATATGTTGTATATACTTTAGGCATAACTCGTACTTGCGTATTTTTGAATAATTTGACTAAAATACTATACACATATATGATTATAAGGCATGTATAAAGATGTAAAAAATTCTTCAAAATTCTTTGTAGATATTGATTAATAAATTAGGTTAAAAATGTTTTGCAAAATGATTTGAATAATGGTTAGAAAATACTTGAATAATCTTTTGAAATTGTTTGGAAAACTTTTTATAAAATAATTTTAAAACTTTTGTTAAAATATTTTATTTGTAATAACTTATTTTAATTGCTTGATAAAAATATATTGAAAATCTTTTGCAAATGGTTTGGAAAATGGTTGTAAAAATAATTTTAAAAATCTATATATAGTGTTTGAAAAATCAGTAAAAATGATTTTCTAATTTTGTAAATGTTTATAAAAAATATTTGCAAATTAAAGTTTTTAAAATGTGTGTAATTTTTTTCAAATTATTTTGTAACCTTATTCATAAATGAAGAATTTCAAACCATAAAATAACAACTAACTTAACTTGTTTAAATTTCTATTGTCAATTCTTCACCTAATTCTTTTAAATAACAAATACACCCCGATGTAAATATCTGTATATAATTACTTTATTAACCCCTTTGCTTTTCAAAATATCCTGAAAAATTTGCAAATTCCAAAACACATATAAATTTGCAAAATGTTTTCAAAAATTTCATAGAAATTTGGAAAACATTTTCAAAAAATCCATAAAAAGATCGAAATAAAAAAATGTTTCCTAAAACTTTTCTTTACATTTGAATTTGCATTTTTCATATTGACAATGACAATTGATCTAATCGAAATAAGATCTGAAGGTTTGGGCTTGTATGGACCTTAATCCACTTAATTACAGGAACCTTATAGGAACTATAATTGAGGCACTTGTCTGCTAGACTTAACTCTTTGAAACCACAAGACTATGTTTAGTGTTATCTTGACTGCCTAGGTAGAATATTTCGAAAGACACGCATGACTCTTGTTGACAGTAAGCTAACTTGCACACTTTCACCTTACACTTTACTCAACTCAGTTGAAGTGGTAGAGTGGTGGATTTGCCAGCATGAGACATAAGTGATTGGAAACATACAAAGTCATAACTTTGTGGCCATTGTGTCCCAACCTGATCCAATAGTGACAAGATCAAAGTGCAGAAGGCTGCAGGTTATGATAATGCTTCAAAAGAGGGATAGTTTACTGGTTCAAGAGGAAAAAATCCATATATAAATGCTACTGTAAATAGTACTCAAAAATGTAAAATAAAAAACTCCAAAAAAATAGACGAGCGAAAATAAAAGAAAAATCTACTTCATATCGGAGAAAGTACATAGGAAAATAAGCAAGCTTGTACTTCAAAGTCAAAGATACATGTGAGCCTACAGCCGGATGACTTGACTACACTGGTGATGCATCCTAGGATAGTTGGCTACTAGCTTCCATCCATTCTCTTCTTCACCTCATCTTCTTGAGTCGGTTGCACTTGAACTGAGAAGTGAATATCTTGCTTCTAGAGGAAAGAGTTGAAGGATTGGGGAATTAGGGTCTCCATGTTTGAGAACTGTCATTTACTACTTTAGTCGAGAGGAGCTACATATCACTTACATTTTACAAGATAGACTCATAGTCAAAAGGGATTGTGTGTGAATTAGATTTGTCATGACCTAGCTTTTTGAGGAGACTTGGGAAGAGCATTGTGGTTAGTAGGGGTTGTTGACATTCAAATTTGCTTCCCAATAAGCTCCAACCAATCCTCAATTCCAAAGGTCCGATTGAGATCCAAATGCTGATTTTACGAAGAGATATTTAAAAGTTCCAATCAATCCAACTTGTTTCTTCTCCTTTTCTTTATTTTTTGTTTTTCTGCACTTATAGGCATAAGTGTTTACTAGGGACAAGCAAAGGAAAGTATGGGGTGGGTGGGTGACGAATCTCTATTTTATCAACTTCATTCTCTTATTTTGGTCTTAAATCCCTAGCCAAATGCATGTAAATATCACTAATAATTTGCAAAATAATAATCATTTATTTATATATTTATAATGTATAAAATACTTTATTTAATGCAAAAATAGAAGAATAAAGAGAAGAAAAGAAAAATAAATGAAATACCAAAGGTGTTGAATGACACTAATCCCCTAGACTACGTCAAGAATAAACTTGGTCGACCAAGAATACAGTAGGAGGAGATAGGGCAGAGAAACTGTACAGAAAATCACACAAAAACTCTAATTCTTTTAGCACAATAATTGCATTTTGGGACCTATTTTATTTTCTTATTTTTATACCTAAAATCAATAAGACTTTGAGCATGAAACTTATGCATAAAATATAAAGAAAAATACAAACTCATCTTTATATTCAAAAAATTAAATTATCTATTTAATGAAGGCGGTTTCATTCAATTTGGAGTTATATGCAAAAGTTGGCTTTTGGGCCTTGTTTGTGCAATATACATATATATAATATTCATTATATGTCTTCTTTACATTTTTCATTTTCTTATATTTTTTAAATCTGTAAGTATTATTTAAAATACATGTACGTAATAAAAAAATTAAAAACATAATAAATATATAAATAAATAATATACTTTTATATATAGGTGAAGAATACCGATTATATACCTACATATTACATATACCAACTTATTTAAGTAAATAAATAATTTCAAAAAATAAAATAAAAATAGGTATATATGTATGCAAATAAGATATAAATATGAACATTAAGTATATAAAATAATAAAATATAAAATACAAAATTAAAATAAAATACATAATATATATTTAAATTTACATATAATTATTAACGTGTAAAGATAAATAAAAATATAAATAAAATAATAAAAAACTAATATTTTTCATGTTCTGATAAAAAAATAATAAAATAATTTATTATTTCTAAATTGTTTAATAAATAACTAATTCCTTGCTTTGTCTTTTTTCTTCGCAATGAGGAGCGGGTCTGACTTGACCTTCGTCAACTCACCACCCCTCATAGGTCTACTTCTATCAGGTGTAGACTTCCTCGTTTCTCCCATTTTCATGGCCGAGTCTTTCATCATTTTTTCTCGACTCCTTTATAGCCTTTACTCCTCAATCAATGTTCTTTCACACGCACACCTTGCCTCGATCGTTGGACCACTGCGTTGAGCGCTCCTCCCAATCCAAACATTATCAGTACATAAGCCGAGTCTCCAAACCAATTCAAATTTTTATATTTTATCTCATATCGAACCCCTTAGATATTCATACTGGCGAGTAAGTGAGGTGAAAATTCTTTCCTCGTCTGGTATGTATTGAGCTATAGGTGTGATTGAGGCTATCCCACCATCGTTTGAACTATGCTTCGATATGGTTTTGTGCTCCCTATTCCTACAGGTTTGAGAGCCTTTTCTTTGCATTTTTAGGTAGCTGATAGTTCCAGTAGCTTAGTTTAATTTTTATTGCATTCAATTTCATTCTATTTTAATGTAAAAGTTAGATTTAGTTCACCGAAGCTTTCGAGCTCCGGCCACCGTTTCACCGTGCTCCTCCCATTTTCTAACCATCCTGTCACTGCCATCTCCTTTCCCTTTCATTTATCCATCTCCATATCAATTCCATTCACCATTATTGTCCCTTGATTAGGGAATCAAGGTCCCACTCCGCCACCATTGCCAAACCTCACCGCTCCACTTGGTTTGCCTCCATTTCTCCCAATACAGGTCGAGGCAATTTGCCCTCATACCCTTTTATGTCTTATGTAGAGAAAAAAGCGGAAGGGCCCCATCTAGGGATTCATTTGTCCTAGGAGGCACTTGCGGGTGCTCTATTTGTCCAAGAACTCCAATACCCCATTGTTGGGTCCTGGACCTTTCTGGTGCCGTTGGGAGTTAGGGAACAAGAGCAGCAAGGAGTGGAGTATCTCAGCAGCCTCCCAGTTGGTCGTAGCATCACATGAGAGAAGATCCAAGCTCATCGGTGGTGAGTTCTTCATATGTTCTTCTAGATCCATCTATCACCATTGGATGAATAACTCGCCTGAGTTATTATCTCCACAGTTTGTGTGTGGATCATTTGAGCCATCTGATCATGTGGAATACCTAATCTAAACCTTTCATCTACGAAAGGGTATTGTACGACAAGGCTATGGCACGAGGTTAACTTTATAATATTAGCCATTGATCAATGCCTTAGCTAGTGATTTTCTGGTTTATGCCCCTAGTTTTATATTAATTATTTAGTACCTACCTCCTTTTTTCTCCCAGTAATAGAGCTTGACAAGTCTAATATATAAAACTGCTCTCAGTCTGCTTTGTTTAATATAAGTTAACCTTTCCTTTGTAGTTATACTATTTTTGTAAAATTTGTAATTTCAACACCCAGCTTTTCCTTATTTACGTTTCGGTCCAGTCTTTGTCACCTCACACGTACATACACATAAGGAAGTGGGAAATCTTTTTCCTACAACCCTCCAGGTTTTCTGTATATCTTTTTATTGCATTAATGTCAATATTAAATCTCATTATTTTGTGGAAATTGTATCCAAGATCTTTAATTACAAGAATACCCCTATTAGTATTGTATTTTCTTTTTATTGCCTTTATTTTTTAAAAAAGGTCTCCGATTATCTAAAAATTCTAGAAAATTAGGTTAGATGTCTTAAATATTTTTCTATCCATATATTTTTATTGAGGCATTTTTATTTATTTTTTAATTTATTAAACATTAAAACAAAGAATTTTTCTCTTGTTTATATTTAAAAATATATAAAAAATTATAAAATATCTTTTAAAAATTCCAAAAAAAGCATATCTTTATTATTATATTTTACAACTCCATACCAAACACCAATAAAAATTACAGAAGAAAAACAGTATTATTAAAAACCCAAAAATGTATTAATAAGTAAAAAAATAACTAAAATATTAAAAACATTTATTTTTATTTCTGAATTTTATTTTTATCATTTTGTTTTTATTAAAAATAGAATTGGAAATTTTTTAGATATATATCTATTTTTAAATTCAAAACATTTTGACTATTTTTATACATCACTATTTTTATTTATAATCAATGAAAAATCCATAAAAATTGGTATAAATTTTTAAAATTAACAGACATATTGAAAGATACTAAAAATATAAAAATACTCTCTTTTATTATTTTTACTTTATATAGCTATATTTACAAATGTAAAACCTTATATATAACTTATATATTATTACAATATATTAACTATAATTATTATTAATTTTTTTAAATCCTTAGAATATTTTTAAACCTCTAAGAAAATAAAAATGACTATGCTTAATTATATTTTCTTGATTTGATATTTATATAATATATTTATATCATATAGTCTTATTATATTATACATTATATACATATATATATACATATATATTTCTTATTAAAAATAAAAAGATACTAAAATTAAGAAAAATATAAAAAGGAAGATAAAAATTATAAAATTAAAAACAAAAAAATATAAAATTATAAAATCCTTAAAAATCAAATATAACTGAAAAATTCATAAAAAGGAAAAAAAAAGATAAGATGTAGAAATTTTTAGATTAATTTCCCTATCTATCATTTTTTGCTCCTTGAGTTCGACACTCTACATACTTATATCTATACACATTCTTTTTATATTATAATAAATTTTAACGCCCCATGTATATTGCATTGCTTTATTCTTATTTGTGGGTTAATTATTGCTTGATTCATATCTTGTGTCTGGTCACCTCAACGACTGCTAATTGTGTCTGCTTAGTAGACCGACCAAGAGTGTTTCATCACTTTACTATTTTGAGATCATAGAATTATTGTTCCAATTGCTGGATCAATGATGTTGGTGCTATGTAAAATATATAAAGTATTAGATTAAGGATTTAACCTCACCATCAACTGATTACTAAGAAAAGATCTCCAACTTCAAAAGGAGATGACAATCCTTATTCCAAAGGTTTACATACAACCAACCTTTTGATGCATGTCTTATACATGGGAATAGAGATTTGGATGTGTTGGATGAGTTATATAAAACATTTGACACATCAAGAATGAGATAACAAAGACCCGTGTCTTATGCTAACATGATATAGGCATACATCCTCTGACCATAGGCATATGGATCTTTGCCTGAGCGTGTACATTTGGTAGACTTTTAGGTTGATTACCTAATTAAGGTCTAGACAATGATGCGCTAGTATGTATAAGAAGGTATATGAGTGATGTGTTCTCTAAAAGGGATCATACATGTTTACTACTAAAATGGAAGACGTGATTTCACTCATGAGATATTAGGAAAGATCAAATCCCATTAATGGTCATCTTTTTATGAAAATAAGATAGGATTTATAGGTACAATATATTCTTCTCGAAGAAATATGATTAACACCAACTCTCAATGATCAAATGAGAAATCCAATAATAAAACTTTGAAGAAGATAATTCAAATGAGATTAAATCTTCATGCTTAATCACGGACTTTCAATATGCAGAATGTACATGTACTAGTAATACTTTAAGGTGTTGTAATCTTAAATTAATGTATACCACGACACTTCAATTCCGAGGGAGTGATGAAACATTTTTGGATTTCACTGACTATTCTTAATAAACTAGTTATCTAATCGTAGTCTAATGTTGAACATTATTCTGAGTTAGACTCGAGTATAATGAGAAGATACGATACATTGTTTAATATGCTCAAACAACACTGAGAAGTCTTCTAGATTTGGATATGAGATTGAATCTTAATAAACAAGTCACTATACACGGATAATACAATTACCCTGACCTTATCTCCATGTATCCATGGAGAGGGCACGCTATCCATGGAAGAGTTCATGGATTGTTTCAAAATAAACAAAATCAAGTTATTAGGACAAG
Source organism: Ottelia alismoides (assembly GCA_037367405.1). Classification (NCBI taxonomy): domain Eukaryota; kingdom Viridiplantae; phylum Streptophyta; class Magnoliopsida; order Alismatales; family Hydrocharitaceae; genus Ottelia; species Ottelia alismoides. The sequence continues at coordinate 87,949 of JAZKJV010007827.1, read as the reverse complement.
AGAGAAAATTAGGGTATTTAAATTGGATTTGATTATCCAAGATAAGTTAATGTGGATAGTGATATCCGCAATAATTTTTAAAATGGTATGGATATGATCCACATTATTATTTGGAGTCTTATTTCTGAATAGGTTTCACAAATTATATTATTTATGAGAATGGTATTCACATTCCAATAAAAATGTCAATATGATTTACATTTTACTATGGGCCAATGAATATGATGCATCTTAATCAATGGCTTAATTTGTAAATGTTATGAATTATTTGAATAAATAAATGGATAATTTGTTGGAGCTAATTAACAAACGTTAAGATAAATAAGAAGAGGGAATTATCCGTCTCTCTTCTATTTTATTAATTGTCAATTTATCTATTTTTTTTGTTTTGGATAATAGGATTAATTAAATTAACAATTAATTATCAATCCAAATCCTATTAAATGTTGGATATCTTTTATAATCCAATCCCTTGATTAATTGTTTAGGATTGCAACCCTAATTATCTATTTTTGTATAAAAGAAGGGTTGCACCCTACCTTCCTATACAACAACAAGAAACACATAAAAAGTCTCTTTCTAGGTCATCCCCCTCTCTCCCCTTGCTTTAGGTCGTCCCCTGCCTCAGGGTTCACGAGGAAGGAAGCATGATCATTTCTCGAGTTTATGGGGGCAACATGATTCATCCACATGCCCACAAGTGTTGTCTCTTTTGGATTGGACTTCAGACATGATGTCTCTTGCTTTAGAGGCTAGAGGATCACAAACACACTTCACGAGGTAATTTTATACTCATGAGGACTTGATGAAACAAATTGAGAAATGTTGCCAATTCTTGTGTTGTCATTTTTTAAAGACCTTTAAAATCATATTGCTATCTAGATTCGTATGAGGAATCTCTTTGTTTGATCACAAGTGATCCGATCTTCATGCTTTTGTTGTGCACGAGGCGTAAAAACCTTCCGTTAGTATGTGCTACGGGTTGAAAGGTTAATTTATTCATGTAAATTTCTATGTTTGCTAGACTAGATCTGATAGCAAACTATATACTTTTATGTATGTATTTATAACTATGGAAGAAATGAAGCATTTTGCCTAATATCCATCTGAGGAGGAAGAGAGAGCCAATCCACTTGCGGTCCTGCATCATGCAGAATAGGAGGAAACCATTAATTTATGGGGGGGAGGGTGAGAAGTTCAAGTTAAATGATTTTATTTATGAATTGAACTAGGTTTTTTTATTATTTTCTTTTTTTCATCAGTTTCATGTAAAAATAAGATGTGTCTAAGAATATATGTCCAATAGGAGTGAATCTCATGGTCCGACCTATACAATTGAAGGACGGATGTGGATTAATTGAAACACAAACGTGTAAGTTTGAGGCATTTCTTTTGTTTAGTCGCTTGTAGTACAATCACATGATATATTGTAGGCTGTGATGGGAAGACTATAGATTGAGTGAGAGTTTTTGATATTACATGTCAGACAATAATTAAAGAGGGTTGATGAGTACACATTATACTAGTATAAGAGTATACAAATTATATAAAAGAAACCTATTAATGTCCGATACATACATCTCAACATCTCCTAATTCAGATATTATCGATATTGCAAATACAACAAGAAAATCATCTCTAAAAATGCATAATTAAATTAATGACCAAAATTCTCTCTTCATCAACAAAATCAATTACTCATTCCAAAACAAATTGCATGATCATTAAAACCAATTTGGCTCTACATAATTTGTTAAGAAATAGAGAGGAAAAATTATGCAAAATTCACATTCTTTATTCCCTCTCCCTTCCCCATACAACACATGGCTCAAAAAGTATTTAAGACCCATCACCTCATCCTTCCCCATGCAAATAATAAAAGTCTCTCCCATTCCCATACACTCATCCTTCCCCATGCAAAAATTAACTCTCCATACATTAATAATGATATTTTGTCTTCATTTGCATGGGATGTCTCAAGCAAATTCCATTATAAAAGGATGCACTCACGGTACCTTGCAAAAGGACATTCTCCTCCCATTCTCACTCTCCCCCTCACGCCATTCTCTTCTCACGCCATTCCCCTCTCTCACATTTTTCTCTCTTATTTCCATATCCCTCTCTCTCATTTTCTTTCTCATGCAGGTACAAGGATAGCATCAACAGTATGCCTCCAACGCGCGTCCTCCCCATCTCCTCCAGCCCGTTGTTGTGCACAACAGCTAACTCCCTCACGTGCACGGCTGTGCATCCAGTGACTTCTCTCGTGTGCGGTTGTGCACCACTCTAGCTGTGTTATCTTCTAGCGACCAGCAACATCCCGTCACTCGTGCGACGACGATTTTTTATGTGGTGTTCCTCTCCCCATATAGCAGCTCGCACGTCCGTGATAGGCATCGCCGCCATCATCATCTGGATAGAGAAGCTTTTCTCTTCTTATTTTTATATCTCTCATGCATTTTGTTATATTAGTTGCTCTTGTTTAAGATGGAAAAACTTGTTTGGTAATGTCTTTTATTTACTCTAGTTTGTTTCTCGAAATATGCATTGCAACTCTTACATATTTATTCCATCTTGAAATATTGCAAGTGTCACACTATTATCTCCATATTAATTTGTGATTCACCCCCCACTTCCTCCCTTACTCACACTCACATCCATATTTAGTCAATCTAAGCTCTTGGAAATACTTTCTCCGTAGATCGTAATTTTCCATCATCTATCTTTCGTCGCAAAGGATCTAAGATTTGATTTAAGTTTGAAAGAAGTACAAATATCGCAAATTTGCTTGGTCCCTGTGGATTCGATCCTCTACTTGCCGCATACTTTTTGCATACTTTCATCGTGCTCGTAGTTGTAATATTATTTGTTTGATTACGGTTTTTTGTGGAACAACAACGACGGGGTAAAACCAACTTTTTAAACCGCGAAAAATCGTGTCAACATTTTGGCGCCGTTGCCGGGGACTAGGCAACATTTGCAATTTTTTCTTCTTCTTTCTAACTTAATTTCAAGTTTCTAATCCATGCATTTTTTTTGTTTTGCAGGTACTTAGGCTTCAAAAAGAAAAAAATTTTACTTGTCTTTTCATGCATTTTGTTTTAGCGAACTTGTAATTTGTTAAAAAAAATTTGTAATCTTAATTTCCCCCTCTCTTCTCGGAAAAGCTCGCCATCAGCAGGACAAAATATTATGGATTAGCGCCAGAAGTGCAGGCACTGTGAGTCCATCTTTCTCTTAGGCATCTTAGGCTTTTAAAAATTTCCTGCATTTGTTTGCGCCCCGAACTTAAACCGAAAAAAAAATTAAAAAACACTTCTTCTTTGCATCATGTCCGTGGTCTTCTCCCTCTGATAATCTAATTCAAAGACCACCAAATCATGTGCTGATCATTTAAAAAGATAAACTTGAAAGGCCACCACAGTGGCCCGAGCAGAAAGCGGACAAATTCTGAATGCTTGTTTGATGCACGTGTATGACACAAAAATCACGAGCACATAGAACCCTTGGATAGAGACAAAAATCCTTGGTGCTACGTGGGATTGCAGAGAGAGATCGTAACTCCTCGATGCGTTGGGCACAGGTTCTTATGGGAAGAAGGAGATCCTCGATCTGAGTACCGCACCCTGGATCCTCCAGCCGGATTAGGACATCGATTTTTCACAATCTTCCACACCCACCTCATCCTTAAGGATTCTAATTTCTCTGAAAACTTTTGTTTAATCACTAAATTAAAATCGAAAAGATAACCGCTTTCGCGGTAATTTTTGTGTGAGTTGGTGAAACAACAACTTGTCTGGTGTTTGTGTTGTGTATGCTAGGTCGTATATCTTTTAAAAATAAATTGCAACAACCCGCTAGATTACGACCTGATCTATAAAAAAAAATCCCACCCATTCTTGTCTGTACTTGAGAATCTTTATTCATGGAAAAAATTCAAGTTATGCTCAATGAGATGCACGAGAAAACAAAGCTGAATCGGGCTATTGCTTTGAATTATTTGGAGGATAGGAAACGATCTTCTCGACTCATTGATCCACCTATTTTATTATCGATTGAGCATGAGATTGATGAAATGATACATCTAGTACAAAAATATCAAGAAGATCAGGAACACAAAAAGAACGAGTCATCCGATCAAACGTCAAAACCACCCCATGATGACCCTATATTAGAGGAATTTCTTGCACTACCTTCTCCTGCATGCGCTTCTTTTGTCTCTTCCAAACCACTTTCACATGCAGAACACTCATCCATTTTGAATACTGGACTAATCTCCGATTCTTTAAGAAATCACTCAATCTCCTTACCCCTATCACCGACCCATGAAAGTGACTCGCAACATACTCTTCATGAATTAGCTATCAAAATCCAACAAAACCAGGGAGCACTTATGGATGAGTGTAATAGGATGTATGAGAATGTCAGTAAACAACTTTTGGAAATGCGTGCTCACTTGATGAATAGGCCAAATAGTTTGACGGATGAATGCAATATATCTCAACAATATTTTGAGAGACATCAAGAAAAGAAAATTGAGGATTTCAGGCACTCAAGGGAAGAAGAAAAATGGGTCCCAATATCAGTGAACCAAACACAAATACTTCCTTTTGATGAACTAGATGTGAGATGTATAGAAGAAGATTTTATTGTTGAAATAGTGTCATCTCCATGCCTCCTCAAACCCAGATTGATGAAATTTCATGATATCCCCATCTTCGCTCCTCCTGTGTCAGACCATGTATTAATTGAGATGCCCAATGATTTAATAGATGAATTTTGTCTCTTGGAAAGACCCAAAAACTTTGAGCATGAAACATCATTTTATGATCTTGAGGGGCATCATATGGAATATGACTCTATGGATGAAAATGAGGAGGAATGTAATATAATTTTGGCATTCATGAATCATATTGATCAGAATGATTTTGGAGAGTATAATAAGGACATGTTTGAAATTGAGATCACACCCCTAATACAACTCGATCACGACCCACTCTTGATGGATACATGTATTAATGATGGCATTGATCTTTCCTTAGACTATTCTGAAGGTTATGAACATCAGTCTACTAATGATATCGATTGGTCTGAGATAATAGTTGAATTTGAGGATAGTATTGGTATTGACTCCAGCGAAGAAATCGAGGAAGATCCGATGTTTGATGTTAATTCTGGATGTGATTTTACGATTAATGAAAAAAGTCCAAACTTAGAGTTTGAATATGAGGATATTGTAGACAATGAATTGACTTCTTCATGCACCAAGACTCTCTTCCAACCAACACATGATTATATGTTGAAGATCTTTTATGATGACCCTTTCAAAGATGAGATTTCCAACTCCATTGCCTTCAGCATTGAGAAAGAAGATCCACTCAATTCGGTTGATGAATATAATAATGCATCTTCTACTACTGAGTCAGAATCCTATCATAATGATTTCTTATTCTCTGATCCTTTTTGGAATGAAACTGAAGAACTACTCAAAACATTCGAAGACAATCATCCAATCATTCATGCAACTCAACCTTTACCAAATCCGACCTCTATTGTCATACCTCCTAATTCAATAGCCAACACTCCCCTGATCCTGACCTTTGAATACCCAAATCATATTTCTGGGAGAGAATCACCCTCGTGGCTCAAGCAGAGAACTGAAATGAAATTCACAATATATGCCACCGAAAATAGCCATGATGATTATTTGAGGGAAAATGATGATTTATCACAATATATGTTGGAGGATCACATGCTTATAACCACTCAACCTTCTTTGATGGAAGAATCAATTTTTGGTCACTTGGAGCTTGACTTCAACCCATCAAACCAACTTCTGATCCATGAGCCCTTCACCAGTCCACCCATTTCCCTCCCATCACATCCAACCCAAGATCAAACTGATTCATCTCTCATTCTAATTCATCAATCAATTAATGTCTTCATCGTATCAATGAGAGCACACATTTATCAAATTCATCAACCGTACTGTCACATCTGGGTCAAGATATCCGTATCATATCAAGAGTTTCATTTGGGTTTTCTGAATACAGCTTCTGCACTCACACGCAACACTGGATACTCTTAATAAACTGAATCGTCGAGTTGGGACGATAAACCAACAACATTTTGTGGGTCCACACCCATAGGTATCTTTTTCTTTCATTGTATCCTTCTCTTTCCTCTTTGCATTAGATAAGTATGGGGGTTCACCTCCACACTTTATAAAAACAAAAAAAAACAAAAAACCTAAAAAAATACTTTTCACAATCACTCACCCCGTCTTTTGATCATCCTATTACACATTGTCTTCACCATGCGGACATGGTTTCTGATAAGTATGGGGGTGTATCTACATAGTTTTCAAAATTGCATACTCTTCAAAAAAAACCTTCAAAAATTTGGCAAAAATTCCCCTAAAAATATTTAAAAAAAAACACCAAAAATACATCTTTCCTAGTTTTATCCTATTTTGAGAAATCAGATCTTCACGGTATAAATCATAGACTGAGGTTGAGTTGACCCTAATCCACTAAACTTCATCAAAATTTCACTAGGAATGAGTTTTTAAACTTTCTTCAGGTCCATTTGGACTTTAATCTCTCAGTTCCACTAACTCTACTGGTGAATGAACTTCTGTATCTAACTAGATCACCTGAGAAACTAGTAGCACTCTTAAACTCTTCAGTGGATATTAAACAACTGCACATTGCACTTAGCTTGAGTGAGTTGAGTTTACGAGATACAACTACAATCTAGTTGAGGTGAGGAGTTGTCCTCTTGGTTGTGCCAATGCCTGAACCTTATCTATAGTCAGTGAAGGAACCTGACTCAGGAGCAACATGATCTCTCTAGTCTAAGTGTGTCAGTAATTAAGCCAGTATCGTGCCTCCAAAGACAATATTAAGCCGATACTACCTCTTGATGCCAAAACCCAAGACAAAAATACCACAAAAAAGCATATCACAATACAAATGCCAAAAACCACCAATCATGCAATGATGTGCAAAGCAAAAGCAAGGAAAGAAGACCACCAAATAACCCTTCTCCACCAAAAAGCCATGGTAGCAGCCCAATGATGCTACCTAAATTTTTAAAAGAGGCCCAAAGAGGCCCAGGGTTATGCTCTGCAAAAGGAAAAGAATGAGAGCAACGGACCAAAGCGGTCTACGGAAAACCCCGAAATTAAGTCCCATTGTCCAATAAACTATGACCTATTTTTTTCTATGCTGACATACTTGGGTGAAAGGAGATTATGCCTGAATCTAGGTGAAGACTGAGTCTATTTGTATAGGAAATCATTCGGTACCTTGATAGATTGTGTTGTTAGCTCGTTCTCTTGACTCACGAAAGCTAAAACTTTCACTAACACTGTTTATATTCACTCAAGGTCAAAAAGAATACTTGTTTCTTTGGGATGAGCTGACCTAATCGACCTTCTGAAACCATGTTTGATTTTGTTGGAACTGAGAGGCTGTTGAAACTACAAACTCGAGTCAAGTTGACAATTCGAATAAATCATTAATCCATGGGTCAACTCTATTGAAGTTAGTGTATTTGTGTGGTTAGGATCTGAAAACTCGAGACTTTGTGGGTATGTCTGCTACAAACCCTCACCCGTTCTATATTGGCTATTTCTCTATCTGTCATTATTACTTATCTTATTCTTGCTAGGGACTAGCAAGATTTAAGTATGGGGGTGTGATGAGTACACATTATACTAGTATAAGAGTATACAAATTATATAAAAGAAACCCATTAATGTCCGATACATACATCTCAACATCTCCTAATTCAGATATTATCGATATTGCAAATACAACAAGAAAATCATCTCTAAAAATGCATAATTAAATTAATGACCAAAATTCTCTCTTCATCAACAAAATCAATTACTCATTCCAAAACAAATTGCATGATCATTAAAACCAATTTGGCTCTACACAATTTGTTAGTAAGAAATAGAGAGGAAAAATTATGCAAAATTCACATTCTTTATTCCCTCTCCCTTCCCCATACAACACATGGCTCAAAAAGTATTTAAGACCCATCACCTCATCCTTCCCCATGCAAATAATAAAAGTCTCTCCCATTCCCATACACTCATCCTTCCCCATGCAAAAATTAACTCTCCATACATTAATAATGATATTTTGTCTTCATTTGCATGGGATGTCTCAAGCAAATTCCATTATAAAAGGATGCACTCACGGTACCTTGCAAAAGGACATTCTCCTCCCATTCTCACTCTCCCCCTCACGCCATTCTCTTCTCACGCCATTCCCCTCTCTCACATTTTTCTCTCTTATTTCCATATCCCTCTCTCTCGTTTTCTTTCTCATGCAGGTACAAGGATAGCATCAACAGTACGCCTCCAACGCGCGTCCTCCCCATCTCCTCCAGCCCGTTGTTGTGCACAACAGCTAACTCCCTCACGTGCACGGCTGTGCATCCAGTGACTTCTCTCGTGTGCGGTTGTGCACCACTCTAGCTGTGTTATCTTCTAGCGACCAGCAACATCCCGTCACTCGTGCGACGATGATTTTTTATGTGGTGTTCCTCTCCCCATATAGCAGCTCGCACGTCCGTGATAGGCATCGCCGCCATCATCATCTGGATAGAGAAGCTTTTCTCTTCTTATTTTTATATCTCTCATGCATTTTGTTATATTAGTTGCTCTTGTTTAAGATGGAAAAACTTGTTTGGTAATGTCTTTTATTTACTCTAGTTTGTTTCTCGAAATATGCATTGCAACTCTTACATATTTATTCCATCTTGAAATATTGCAAGTGTCACACTATTATCTCCATATTAATTTGTGATTCACCCCCCACTTCCTCCCTTACTCACACTCACATCCATATTTAGTCAATCTAAGCTCTTGGAAATACTTTCTCCGTAGATCGTAATTTTCCATCATCTATCTTTCGTCGCAAAGGATCTAAGATTTGATTTAAGTTTGAAAGAAGTACAAATATCGCAAATTTGCTTGGTCCCTGTGGATTCGATCCTCTACTTGCCGCATACTTTTTGCATACTTTCATCGTGCTCGTAGTTGTAATATTATTTGTTTGATTACGGTTTTTTGTGGAACAACAACGACGGGGTAAAACCAACTTTTTAAACCGCGAAAAATCGTGTCAACAAGGGTATTACTACATTTATGCATGAGAGATATACATATGCACATGTAAGTTAAAGAAAAATTTTAAACTATATAACAGACTATCTAATAAATGTCAACCACTATGCATGATTGCATAGTCTAGTTTCTACATTGTCAACCATCTCCAGAGCGTGGAACTACGGGAAAATCGAGTGAGGATGCATTTCGACATTGTATTTCCAGCCGCTAGACAACATTGAAGATGTGTTCTTCTTCATGGTGCATCTTCCACCAAGATGGGCTTGTTTGGAGGAGTGGTGGCGGTCCTTCCCTTTTGGAGTTCAACATATAAAGTAAAGGGTGCAAACCTTGAATCGAGATCTGAACATGGTACAAAAGAGGGAGGACCAACTACGGGAAACCATTCAACAATGCACACAAATTAGTTTAACAATATATTGGTTGATGGAACATCTGTTTGGAAGAGGTAATGTACCTACGCCTCGTGATCCTCACGACCATACTACCCTAGCCACGGAAGATGTGTCCCCTACTTAAAAGAATAGGAATTTTGAAGTGTTTAGGTATTGGAAATAGATGATTTTATTGTAAAAATCATTGTAAGAACATTGTAGTTCGTGATCTACTTGTTTCCTATAATATATAGTTTAGATATGTTGAACCTTTTTTTGTATGTGATAATCATGATATAAGATGTGTAAATATATTTGGTTACTTGTGAATTGTCATTTGCACACTCTGTGATGCCATAAAACTTTTTCATGGTCCTTTATGATATACCTGGAGTTTTTATGTTAGGTCACTTGTGACTTGTCTTCAGCATGGGCATAATTCTATCCTAACAGCAACAACCGTTGCAGTAGCTACCACTATTTTTCTGATAAGTTATAAGTGTTAGCGATTTATAAATCGCAAAAAATATAGACCATCCTCAATGGTCACTTATAGTCATCACTACAAGAAAAAGACTCTTTAGAAACATATAATGCAGTAGTCAAAAATAAGTGTTGCAAAGAAATCAACCAATCGATTCGTCTAAAAGTAGTCCAATCGCTATGTTGTCCGGTTGAATTTCATAGAAAATTTATTTTATCTTATTTATACTCCTAAACTAAATGTGTATAGTGTTAATACAGGAGTGCCAAACTCAGGGATGCAAACTATGGAAAAACTAAGGTAAAATACTAGCGAAATTAAGGTATGAGGTTTTCCAGATTTTTATTCTATTTTATGTGAAGTTTCTGGATTTTTAGTGAATTTTATGAATATTATATTATTTTTATGGTTTTAATATACCTATGAAAAAATAGTGGTCTAGCTTTATATTTTTATATTTACTTTTATATTTTGAAGTTTTTATGAATATTAACTATCTTATGATTTTATGTATTTTTAGAAAATGATTTTGTAATTTTTATTTGGTTTTTAAGGTGAAATAAGGTTTTTTTGAAAATAGGGATTTATTTTTTTATTGTAAAATATAAAACAATGAGAAAATAATTTTTTTAAAAAAAGTAGATGAAAATACCTTCAAAATGAGATATTGTGCATATTTTTATGGTTTTTATAGAATTAGTTATGTATTTTTGAAGTTTTGATGTATATTGTATTTTTTATTCATTTTAATATTCTATTTTTATTATGTTTGTGGTTTAATATGTAAAATAATGTGAAAGATACTCTAGGTATTTTTATAGGATTATTAAATATATTCATATTTTTTATGTATTTTAAAGTTTGTTATATTTTTTTATTTTTAAATGATTTGTTAAAAATAGAAAATATTTTTATTTTTAAAACTACTGAATATACTGTATATATATTATAATACTGAGTAATCTTAAGTGTTTCTTTTTCATTTTTATATCTTGTATTTTATTTAATACGTATATAATATGTATAGGATTTAATATATAATATAAACGTTTATATGTAATAATCTAGAAGATATGGGCGTATGTGCAGTATTAAGAGGTTGCATTGGTGCTCACGCAAATGTTTCGAACTGCACGTGGCCTTCACATGACCACCACCTGGAAGGGGCCAGCTTGTAAAATCACAAATGTATAAGGACATAAGCATAATTTGCCTAAAATCCATGTACTAGGCACGTGCCGGGCACTAGAGAGGGACATGTTAGTGAATTAATGAAGTCAACTTTTTTGCAATTTTTGCCAAAATATCTCTCGAGCATGCGCAAATCACGTGATTGAGAAGAGCAGTGTGGCAACTGCTTTAAAGAGAGGTTGACGCATGGTGCACTGATGTGCATCCTATCGATGAGGATCTTGTTGATGAAAATAGATCTGGAAGGATGGTTATTCTTCCCTTTATTGATTGCAAGCAGCGGTGATCGTCTTCCATCAGAGGTGACAGACTGCAGTGTACTTCGATATGATCGTCGATCAGCTTAAGTTTGTTGTTGCTGCGAAGGTCCTCGAAGGTCGGCAACAGTTCTCAATTCTGATCTCGATCAGTTGAAGCAAAGATTGGCGTCTACTACGGAGCCTCAGATGATGTGCGATGCGATTGATGGTTGTAGTTTGGGTGACGATCAGGTGGTTGTAGGTGTTGTCTGATGACGGTAGTCCTCAAATTGCGAGGATGGTGCACTAGATGATTGGATACTTCAATGCACGAAGGTTCTGTTTGGTGTAGCGAACGTAGTAGATCGAGTTCCAAACATCTTGGTGTCGAACCTGCAAATGATGTGAAATGGCTCGAGATTGTCATTCTCGGACTGGCAATAATTACATAATTCAATGAATATAAAGTGAATTGGATGTGAATGAAGATGAATGATCGATCCGAGATGAAGTGTGGGATAGGATCGAGAAGCTCAAATCTGTGAGAATATGAGATGAACAGGGATGAACGATCATGGGGAAGCGATTTGATCGGGATGGTGATGATGCATGATCGGGACGTATTTCACTCGAAGGATGGCAGAGAAAGTGTAGAATGCGAGAAGGAAGAAACATAGACGAGGAATCAATAGGGAGAAGATGAAGACATAAGACCTAACCTGGAAGTAGAAAACAGAATGGAAGGTGCTCTTGTGGATGGAGCTCGAAGCTCAAGGTTGTTGATTTTCTGACATTTTATAAATTAGGATCGTTATCTCCCCCTACTTATTTATTTTATCGACCACCTGGCCTTGGGGTTAGGATCAGTCGGTATATATTACATATCTACATCCTTCTTTTCTTTTCTTTTTCTTTTTTTTCTTTTTATTTTATTTTGGATAAAATAAGTGTTAAATATATAATATTAACATATGTGATTAGAATGTTAATTAGTGAGAATTAGTGAATACTTACATGCATTTTACGAAGGATTTTAGCGAAAATGAAAGAATTAAGGCGATGAATCATAAATTCATCATTCCTCTATACTTTACCTTTGCTAGTCCCTTAGAAAATGCTTATTCTATAAATAAGTGCAAGCAAAAAGAAAAGGAAAAAAATAAAAAAAAACTTAGAACATGCATGTTTCTTTAAACCGAATTTCCACTTCACCCAAAATCAAGTACTTGGACTAGGCCTTTGGATTAATAGTTTGTCAGGACCTTATTAGAATTAGGATTTAAGTTTCAACAGCCCTCAAGTTCCACAAATCCCTATCCAGGTTCGCCTAGAATTAGAATTTAAGTCTCAGCAGCCCTCAAGTTCCACAAATCCCTATCCAGGTTCTCCTCAACAGCTAGCTCAGATCAACCCATCCATCATCCAAAATATTCAGCTTTGAAGTCAATTTGTACTGTGTGTGAAAAGTGTTGGCTCTTCCTGCTTAAATAAGTGAAGAAACTTCCCATCCCAGTAATACACTCCCAATGGGCCCTCATCTAGCAACTCGATCCTCGAGGAGGGGGGTATTTCCTTCTATGTTCAGGTCATGATGTGTCGCTGATCGAATTTAAAGAGAAGAAGAATGGGAAGAGAATGTAATGTGACCAGTATAGTCACATCTCCTGTGAAGCTTGACTAGTTTAGCCAAGTCTCCACTAAGACATGCAGGCAATCTGATGCTTGGACCATCATGGTCATGTTTGTATTTGGTATTTGGCTTCATTTTGGTAGAGAATGATTATTGCACTGCATTGATCTTTTGTGCCCCTACCGATATACCATCTTTTCTTTCGTCCATTTTTTGGGGTCATGTAAAAAATTGTGCTAGTAGATCCTTCCCCATATGAATCTTTATTTCAACCCCACACTCCCATCTTTAGACATCTGCACCACTAGACAAGGATGAAAATACACCACAAAATGGACTTCCCTTCGCATCCCCATGCAAGTTGAGCTAAGTGTAGAGTGTAGGAGTTTAAAATAGTTTCAAATGAAGAAGAGTTAAATGGATGACACCATGTGTCCTACTTAGGCATGTTTAAGTTAAATCACGAACATGATCTCGTGGACCCCAAAGAATTAAGTCAAAAAGAACTCAAGAGTCTTAATTCTAGTTTGTAATAAAGTCCCTTTAGAATTAAGTGGATTAAGGCCTAAACCAAGCTCCATCTCTCAGACTTAGATCCATTCGGTTGAAGAATGGAACTCATTTTGAAAAATGCTAATGAATGCAACAATATTTTATGTAGAATTTTTCGTTTTAAGCTTTTTATGTGATTTTTTAAAGAATATTAAAAAATTTCATTGAGTTTTTTTTAAAAATTTTAATTTTTTAGTATTTTTTTGAAAGAGTTAGTGGATTAAATTAATTTACATGAATTTACAAGAATTATATATATTTTATAAAGAATTTTATACATATTTTATATATACAAGAATATACGAAATTTATACAATATTTAAAATAGAAATTTATTTACGACTTTTATATAATTAAGAATTTTATACAAGTATTTTAAACATTTTTATATACAAAATTTAAGACATCTTTTTATAAATAAGTCATATTTACAGTTTTCTCTCGGCTTTTAAAAACCCAAAATATATACCCATACTTTTAGTCATATTATTAAAAATACCATAAAGCATGAGTTCTGGCTTCTAAAGTGTGTGTGTGTGTGTGTATATATATATATATATATATATATATATATATATATATATATACGACACCCCCCTATACTTAGCGTGAACTATGTCCTCATAGTGACCAAAGAAACAACAAAGGAAGACTTAACTCGGGCTAAGCATACATTAGTAAAAAGAGTACTATACTACAATGACTAAAAAGAATAATGAATAAAAGAATAGAAGTCAATCTTCCCCGCTATACTTAGGATCAAATAATCCTAAGGATAGGAGAATAAAAATTGAAGATAAGTGAGGTCAAGAGAATGTACACAATCAACGACTCTGCTTGTCCCCCCTATACCTAGGGTAAATAGCCTTAAGCAAAGAGAAGAATACCAACATGTGAGGGACAAGATAAAGAGCAGACGATACAAAAAAATCAAAAAATCAAAAGAAATTCACGAGCGATATTACCCCCACTATACTTAGGGTAAATTACACTGATGTACGCTAAATCAACTCGAGTTAAGTAAGAAATTAAGGCGTCGTTGTGGCCCAAATCTATCCAATGAACAATCAAGAAAATCAAAACACTAGGAGAAAAAACAATCAACTGCTAGTCGTTTCACTACTTTTATTTAACATGTATAGCGACAAGGGTCGAACACAAGGAGCAAAATTAAAAGCCAAGTAGTGTGATTTCGGGAAAAAAAGCTTTTTAGTGGTTTTAATTTTTGTATTTTTAATTTTCCAAATAAAGAGAATAAGCACAAGGAATAAAAAGACTCACACACAATCTTTTTATATTTTTCTAACAAGTCAAAAATATTCAGAAAATTACAATAAAAATAGTTTTGATTTTTATATGTTTTATATTATTTTTGGTAATTTTTATACAATTTTAAAATGTTTTTGTAATTTTATAAAAATTAAACAATGATAAAAAAGAACAAACAGTGCATAGCCAAAAGTAATTTGCAAGTTAAAAATATCTAAAATGCCCAAAACTCTAAGTGTGATTTTTATGGTAAAATATGGATAAATATCTATAATCAGAGACTAACTATTTTTGGATTTTTATACAATTTTATAGAATTTTTATAAGTTTTCAAGTGTTTTGCAATTTTTATTGTTTTTTAAGGCATTTTAAAGCAAAATTAATACTGGAGGTCTAAAATACTAAAAAACAACTACAATAATTTTTGTGGTTTATCCAATGATTTTTCAAATTTTTATAATTTCTCTATGAAAAATATGATACTTTTTAAGTGTTTTTGAATTTTTAATAATATAAAATAAAATCATTTTGGCAAACTAAAATTACCACATACGTATAAAGTAAGAAGGAGCTACTAGGTATTTTTGTAAAATTTTTACGGCTAATTTGCTATTTATTGTATTAAACAAATAGGAAATAGTTAAAAAACATTTCACAGGGACCTTTTCGCAAAGAATGTAAGCTTTGAGTGCCTAATCATAACGTACAATAAAACTCCAAGGACCAACTATGCATTTAATCCAGAAAGGGCATACCCAACACGTGATCCAGACAATCAAGGGTATATACGCAAACACTCAGGACATAAACTTCATTCCATAACCAGAAAAGAGTTCTGATTAGATACTACAAATAACCTAAATAATCACGTGGGGACGCACGTGGACTCGACCCAACTGGACTAAAATGCAAATATGTAAACTAAAGGGTCCAAATTACAAATATTCTTAACTAACTATTACAATCATTAGACTAAAAAAATGACATAAACTATGGTGGAAAATAGAAGTTTACCCTCAGGCGCGTGTAGAGCACGTGCTCTGATGTACGGCTCTAATGAACCACTGTAAAAGGATTTAACGGTTCTGATGCAGGCGCTGGTGTATGGCCTTAATGAGCTGTTATTTGAAGATCTAACGTCTGATATGGGTGCAGGAGCGTACGGTCGGATGAGGGGGGACAGATCTGATCCAAGCATCAGAGTGAGATGCTAAAGAACGACTCGGATCAAATCTGGGACGGTGACTCGAGATCGAGCAACGGAGGAAGAGGCTGGAAGAACTCGACCCAAGCGAACTTCGCCTGAGCATGGATGGAGCTTCACTACTCCGATGAAGACGCTGAGGGATCCAGCACGGTCACGAAAGTGCTCCGCATCGAATGGTGTCATGACCCCAATTCCGGCCCGTCGGATCCTCCCATATCTGGATCTAGTTACTCAACAATAATTTATTCATCATTGACAACTAATATTTAGAAACAAACTATAATTAAAAATACTCAGAAATAAGTAATTAATACTTTTTCATTCACAAATAAAGTTTACATTATACATTGTCCCACAACAATCATTTACATGTACATCAACTAGAAAGGAAATACATAAAAAGATTACCATCTACCTTATAAAGTAAAGCTATTGCGACTGGCTATATGACTAACGTCCCTGTGATGACTCAATGACACCTGTTGGGCTTTTCATAAATCATAGGATAACAATTAGCGAGTGCTAAGTAATAAAACATAGAAACGTAAACAAAATCTTCAAAACTTGTTACCACAAAAAGTTTTATTCATTCTCATTAGTTTAAGTTCATGTTCCTTTCTATTCCATGCCAGAGATTAGTCCCGGGGAACCCCACTATTAATGGACTCCGAAATGTAGATACTTCGGGGTTGGAGATTGCGTCGGGATTGAGATTGCGTTGATCTGGGGAAATTATGCTGTCACCCATCACTTCAACCAATCCTCCAATACTAGCATGACAATTTCCTTTTCATTTATTATCCAGGGTTTCAAACCCTCAGCCTGGCAAACAAAGAAACACACCAACCTAGAGGACTCGGTAGCTTAAAACCTCAGGCTAACCATTAATCACATAAACCAGCGGCTTTAAGAACATGTTATCGTAATCCAGCCGCTATCAAACCACACGTACCTCCACATGGCACGGCAACATCTTCTGTCGTTCAACCCGAATATATTGGCACCCAGTACCACACATTGCAAATCATTCATTTCGTATGCAGTTATCAAAATAAGGCAACCGTGTACTACCTAGGTAGGGTCACACCAATAGGATTTCCTTCCTACAAATCTACAGGTTGCATGCCCCACCTGTAGTTCTACCCTCAGTCATTCTTAACGTAATACACTATCCTTTTCAGGATCTAGCTTAGTACACATCAATTCCCATGATGCAATTCTTTCGTTAAGTCTTCGATTTGCATAATCATCAACATTAAATATTCCCTCACATATTTATTAATTCATATATTTATATACCCATATTTATCCTCATTTTAACTTCCAAACTCTAACTTTCTAAGCCACTACATCAATTCGATGCTTAAACCTTATTTTAGTTTAAATCACAAAACAACTTTTCATATATTCTAAAAAAATAGCCAAATTAGGGTTCTTCGTAGTGAAGAATATAAAGTCAGCAATCTCAACGATCTCATATGAAAACACAACAATAAAAGGAGGGATTTTGTTACCTAATCGAGCTCTCTCTCATGTATGAAGTGCTTTATCATGATTCTTTTTCAAAAAGGATGATTTATAGCCCCTGAAATGATCGAATGTCATTTTTGTATAAAAAACGATAAGAATGTGCCAAGAATGCAAAGAACGAAAGAATAACACTAAGAACGCGAAGAACACACAAAGAACACAAAGGGCGTGAAGAACATATTTTTCTCTTAAAATTTCAGTAGAGCTTCCCCTTAAACGGGGTGATATTTCTAGGAAAATTTCGGTAGAGTTTCTCCCTATATCGGGACATTTTTCTAGAAATAAATCGGCAGAGTTTCCCCCTATATTGGGACATATTTCCAGGAAAATTTCGGTACAGTTTCCACTTATATTAAGATACTTTCAAAAAGAGAAAATAGAAAGAGTTTCCTCTATAAATCATTGAGAGGAAAACAATAACCAAACAAAAAGAACATAATAGAACTGCAAGCAATGGAGAATCGATAGTCACCATGAGTCTTAGATAAGTGAAGGTGTGACGAATCACATGGTTCACTGATGTGTATAGCCACCCGCACCAAAGTAGGGTGTTACATAGATTTCTCCCTTAAAACAAGTATAAAAAGCAAAATAAAAAGAATTTAATAAAACTATAAGCGATGGAGAATCGGTAGACACCACGCGTCTTAGATGAGTGAAGTTGTGACGAATCACTGGGTTCACTGACATGCATAGGTGCCCACACCTAAGTAGGGTATTACACAGATTTCTCTCCGAACCACGATAGAAAATGAATCAGAAAGAAAGATGAATCGAGAACAAAGCTAGAAAAAGAAGATGAATTGAAAACCCTAGCTTATTAGAGCATACTTGCAAAACCAACTAGTAGAGGATCGTACAATCCTCCTCCTCGTTCTCCCGACAACGCTTCCCTAGCGCTCCTTCCCTGCATCCCACCCCTCCTCCCAACCTCTCAACCCTAGCCCTAGGGGTGGTAGTGGTAGTGGAAATCTTAGAGAATGAATGGGTAGGGGGTTATTTATAGACTTCAGAAAATTGCTAACCATGGTTAGTAAACCATGGTTTAGACTTTAACCGCAGTTAGCATCCCATGCTTTTGGCCCATGGTTTTAGCCAAAGCTTATCCGAAACTTAGGGCTTAAGTTAGAACTATCCAGAGGATTCTAGATTTGCTAATGATGCTTAATTAGCGCTAATCGTGATTAACTTTTACTACTTGTGATTTAACCTTTACGGCTTATGCTTAACTTTTGCTAATTATTGATTAGTGTTCGATAATGGTCATTAACGATCCTCAATACATCATTAGTTTCTTTAATCATTTTAATTAGTCTTAATGAAAGTCATTAAGAGTTAATGATATCTTATGTTTCCTTATCTTTCTTCCAAAAATCATAACAATTCGTAACGAAGTCCGATTCATACAAAATAAATTCCGTTGGTTTTCTGTTGACGAGCCGGATCTTATGATTTAGGATCCGAGAGAGACCAAGTTCAAGGCTTTATAATTATAACAACCGTAAAGGAAGTCTCATCCTAGAGACTTACAATGTAGGCCTAACAACCTTAAAGAGGATTGAAACAATAACAAAATTAAAGAGAATGCACACCATTTCATTTATAATGAATATACATATAATACATAGTGTTATCATTCAAATAAATAGGGATATTTCTCTCTCATATCTACCTACGGTTCCCATGTGGCTTCTTCAAATTATTGATTCCGCCACAATACTTTAACTAGAGGTACCTCTTTGTTCCTCAACTTCTTGATATCCCTGTCAAGTATATGCACAAGTATTTCTAGGTATGTCATGTCTGGATCAACATGCAGGACATCATAGCATATCTTACGCTAGGGATCTTTAATATACTTTCGTAGATTTGATACATAAAAAACATCATGTATTGCCGAAAGATGTGGACGAAGTGCAAGTCTATATGCGGCTTTCCTTATCCGCTGAATAATTTCGAATTGACCTACGAACCTGGGTGCTAACATCCACACAAGCCAAACCTCTGAACTCCCTTCGTAGGTGATACTTTGAGGAATACAAAGTCAACTACCTCAAACTCAAGGTCTCTTCGCCTGGTATCATTATCATTTTTCTGGCGACTCTAAGCAGTTATTAGTCTTTTTCGAGCAAGTTCTACAACTTCCCGTGTCTCCTAGAGTTTATCTGAATTGTAAAGGTTCTTTATACTGACCTCTTGCCAACATAAAGGAGTAGTACAGCTTCGTCCATAAAGTACTTCAAATGGTGCCATGCTAATACTTGTATGATAACTATTGTTGTAGGTGAATTCTGCAAGAGACAAATGTTTTACCCATGATCCTTTCCATTCTGAGGCACATGCTCCTAGCATATTCTCTAGAGTCTGAATCATACGTTCTAGTTGACCATTTATTTGTGGATGATATGCTATGCTCAAGCATAGCTGTGTGCCTAATGCTTTCGTGAAGTTCTCCTAATAGTGTGAGGTGAATCGCAAATCTCGATCGGAAACTATCTCCATTGGGATACCATGGAGACAGATCATATGTATAATATATAACTCAGCAAGATGGTCTAGAGTGGAGGATAAGCTTATTGGAATAAAATGTGCTACCTTGGTCAGACGATCTATTATAACTCATATACTATCTTTACGACCAGTCATTCGAGGTAAGCTAGTAACGAAGTGCATGGAAATGCTTTCCCATTTCCATTCAGGTATAGGGAGTGGTTGCAGCAATACTACGGTTTTTGGTGTGAAGCCTTTACCTGTTGGTAGGTGAAACATGAACACAAACTCAGCAACATCCTTCTTCATTCCTGGCCACCAAAAGTTTGAATGAGGATCCTTATACATCTTTGTAATTCCTAGATGAATGGATAATCTAGAACAATGTGCCTTAAGTGAGATTTCCTTACTTAATTCAAGTGTGTTTGGTACACAAAATCTATGATGGTTATACAATAACCTTGTATATGGAATCCCGCTACCTCATTCTTCTCAAGTTGTTGTCTCAAGTCTTTAAGGACTGGATCATCCTCATGTCCTTTCTTTATTCTATCCTAAATTTCTGATTTGTATTTGTGAGGAATAGTTATAGTATCAACACTACCATCAAAGGATTTCCATTCACTCAACATTGGTAGTGAAACCAGAAGTGGATAGCACTCAGCAACCCATGTGAATAAGTTCTTCTACTAAGGGCATCTGCCACGACGTTCCCCTTACCGGGGTAGTAGGAGATGGTGCAATCAGAATCCTTTAATAGCTCTAGCCATCATATCTGTCTCATATTGAGCTCTTTGTGATCAAATAGATATTTCAAGCTTTTATAATCAGTGAAGATTTCAAAAGTAATACCATAGATGTAGTGTCTCCAAAACTTTTAAACGAAGAATACGACAACTAATTCAAGGTCAGGTGTCAGGTAGTTCCTCTCATGTGTCCTAAGCTATCGCGATGCATTCGATGTTGCATAAAAATTGCCCCAAGTCATTCTAGATGCATCAGTGTACATTGTAAACCCTTCACTCCCAAAGGGTAGAGTAAGGACAGGTGCATATGTTAGACATTCATTCAATATCTGAAAACTAACTTCGCATGCGTCGGACCATATGAATGGAACTAGCTTATGAGTTAGTGATGAATCCATGATTCTCACTCTTTATTCTTTTATTTTAGCTATTTTTCTTGGCAAAGCATCATGTAAATTCATGTAAATACAATAATTTAACAGATTGCATGTTCTTGTTAATATTTCATAATTAGCATGTTTTTGTCTAAAAATAAAAGAATAAAGGAATAGAAAAAGAATGATATATTTAGAATAAATACAGAATGACCCAAACCCTAAGAGAAGGTCAAGCAGTGACATGATCGCAAAACAAAATAGGTAGAGAGAGATAGGGCTCACTATGTATTGTATATATTACCAGTACTTATATATATTACTTATGTAATTAATTTGACAAAATAAAATTTAATTATAATTTTCACTCCCTTGTATATATTTTTACAAATAACATAAAAATAAAATAAAATTCAGAAAAATCAAATTAAAATTAAATTAAAATTCTCCCTTCATTGTATAAAAGACGTGTATATATTACACGCTCTATTTATTATATACAGTTATTAATTTATAAAATTAAAACAAAATTTAATTTACAATGGATTTTTTTGAATATTTAAAAAATATTTTATTGAATATTTTAGTATTTTGTATAGTGGAATTTTTTGATTGGTCCAGGAGGGTTTGTTGACTCTAGTCAACACCCCTACCTAGCTCAGGTCAGGTCAAAGCCTCTTCGTCGGAGCTTCTTCTTCGATTTTTCCCACCCAATTCCGACACCCTCTTTCCTCGGGATCTGGACCCAAGATTCCTCGTATATCTGAGATTCTCACGGGTCCCATAGATGATCCAAATCTCCTTAGAGTTTCATGCTCCATGCCGATCTTTCTGGACCCTCTAGTTTCCTATAAAACCTTTTCTTCCGTCTCTTAGCGCCGCAGCTCGTCCCTCGCGCCCCATTTCTTCCATTTCCATCCTCGTTGAAGTGACAACCATCGGAGGACTGGCTTAGGATCTTCAGGGAGTCTCCTCGAGGCTCGTAGCTTACATGGCCAGAGCTCTCCGTCGCGTGTAGCCTCCCCACCCACCGCAACGTGGTCGAGGCTAAAACCCATCTTTCCACCTCCGCTTGACCTTGCTAAGCACGTCAGTAATTTCAAGTACTGCCTATATCCACTACATTTCCCACTTCGTTTTCATCTCTCGCTTCCACCACCGCCGCATTTTCTTAGCTCCGACCATCTCATCAGAGCCCCATCCCACGTTCCCTTCTGTTTCGATCGACGCTCTGCATCACCAGTCACGCTCCTATGCACCTTGTTCCCCCTTAGACTCGACATTCAGGTCGGGATGAAGGTCAAGACCTGCTCCCCCCATGTTCTCCAAAGGTCGAGCTCCATTCCCTTATGCTTCTCCGTGTTCTGCCAAGCAATAACCCGACCGAAGAGAACCCTCCGAGTCACCCTGCCCTTTGCAGGTACCCGTGTACGCGAGGAGAACCATCTGAAGGCCCAACTGCTCAAGCGAAGTAGCTGTAGGTGGAGCCACCGTGTCCCGCTCATTAGACCGCTGAATCCATCATTAGAGCATTCCACCAAATGCGGAGCACATCCACGAACTTGCTGGACTCCTTAGAGCCTTCGTCAGAGTGTTGGATCCCTATCCTCGTTCAATTGAAGCTCTCCCTCAGCGAGTTCATCCAGGACCCTTCTTCACCGTCGATCAGGAGCTCCTCCCCCAATTTTAATCCATGCCATACATCCATGCCCTATTCATAACGGTTGATCAGGATCTGGGAATGATCTGTGTCGTATATCCACACCACTTCCAGAACCGTCAGATCCGTACTATAGCAGCGAATCACATATGCACATCCTCCTCCATGTCAGAACCATCAGATTCTTTCCAGGGGACAATCAGAGCCGCCCGAGTCCCCATGTGCATCGTACATGCCCTAATGGTATATTTCCTTTCAGTCCTGTTTTTTTTCGGGTTTCCTTGTAGTCCAAAAATAAATATGGTAGTATAAAACATTTGCATAATAGACCTCATAGTTTTTGAGATTTGCATTTTAGTCATGTTTGCTTGAACTCACGTGCATCATCACGTGTTATCTTGGGATATTTGCAATACTTAGTCTGAACTTCTATATTATTATGAGTCGAATGATAAGTTTCTAGTATTTTGATTTATACCCCTGTGTGCCTCCCTTACGTGTCTTGTGCATGATTGCTTGGACTTTTTGCACTTGAGGCACTGTGATTTCCATCTGTGTTATTGTTTGGCCCAAAACTTTATTTTAATTTCAAAAGTTCATGTGAACTACCTATCTCTTGCTTAATTTCATAAATATTAAATTAATCCCAAAAATTCCTTAAAAATACTATTTACTCATGTTGACGTGTAGCATTTATGGTAATTTTAGTGGATTAATTTGGTCACATTTAGTATTTTTAAAAAATCAAAAACCTCTAAAAAGTGTTCTAAAGATTTTTTAAAATCCATAAAAATTTGAAAAAGTGTCTCAAAATGCTATAAAATTTCCTGTTAATGTGTTTTTGCATGTTTGTCTCCTATAGAAATTTTGTTTAAACATTCTTTAAAAAAACCCAAAAAATTGCAAAATACCTAAAAACTTATAAAAATCATAAAAAATTCAGGAAAAATCAAAAAATTCTAATTTTGATTTCTTTTGTAGATTTTTCTTTGTGTTTTCTCAAAAGGTTTCCTCCAAGACCTTAGGGCATTTTAAGTAATTTTAATTTGCAATTTAGTCCTGACTGTGCACTAGGTGTAGTTTTATCCACTATTTAATTTTTATAAAATTATAAAAACATTTGCAAAATTCCAGAAAATTACCAAAAACATTTCAAAACATTAAAAACCCAAAAATATTTTAATATTAATTTTCTGAGCATTTTTAGCAATGAAGAAAATTAGTAAATATTGTTGCATGCCTTGTTTTCTTACTTGGTTGATTTTGTTCCTTTATTAAATATTAAAAATTTGCAAAATTAAAAACCACCAAAAATTGGTTTTCCCTTCGTGAGATTTGACTTCTTCATACATTTTCGTAGTCTTCTGTTTGACCCTGGTTTCTATACCAGGTAAAAATAAATAGGAACTCGCTTACATTTTGTGTGCCTGATTGTTTGATTTGATTGAGTAGTTTTCTTCTTCTTGATTCACTGATTCAATTGATTAGGGATAACGACATTGCTTATTTTCCACCTTAGTCTATATGGGATTTTGTGTCATCAGAATGGCGTCTTGCCGGGGAGCACGACTTGGTAGTCATATTTCTTTTTATACTTCTAGTTCTCATTTTTCTTGTCTCTATTTGATATAATTGTTGTCTGACATCTCTTTTGTTTCAATTTTTTTGCGAGGGACCGCCCGAGGACGCCTCGGCTTTCTGTTGGAGTTCCCATACCTGAGGAGGAGAAGTAGAGTAGGAGGAGACAGTTATAGCAGATAGAATAGAGTAGTTTTTTTTCTGCAGATGATGAATCTCGGATTCATCACTCTAAATCTCATTTATTAAGCTCAAATCCCTCAAAATCAATAGCATTTCTACATCTATTCTGCATAATTAGCATTCATGCATGTTTTCATAAGAATTGCATTTTATCCATAATTTCTGCACAAAATATGAAGCCAAAAATCCAAGTCGAAAATGACCTGTAAACAGCCTAATTTCCCGTATTTTTAACTCATTCATGCTAACTCCAAATAACACAAAACCAACTCCACTGTATACAGATCACTAATAAGAATAAATGAAAAATAAAAACACTAACCCAAATAAGTGGACCAAAAGCCCAAAACCTAGTTTCAGGATTTCCGGACTAAAAACCTCATATCTTCCTCATCCAGTGTCTGTTTTAATCCTACTCACTTTTGAACTAATGTGCATACAATTACCTTCAAAACAAGACCTAGTTCAAGTGAATCGGAGCTTATATGTGAAAGTTGGGTTTTGGGCCTCTTTTGTACATTTTGTATTTTAGCTCATTTTGACCTATTATTTTATCTACATATTTAACCTATTTTAGCTTATTTCTTTTTCATTTGTCTTATTTGAAATTAAAGAAACAAATTGAGTCCGAGTCTTCATTAACCAGCATTACAAAATTGGTCTTTTTCTTATTTTATATCATTTCTTATTTTTCTTAATTAATAAAAATACAAAAAAAATAGATTAATCTATAAATATTTATTCTTGATTTTACAATTTTTATTTGGTTTAAAAATGACATAAAAATTACAAAACCAAAAAATCAAGGTATTCAATGTACGTGGGATACCCCAAAAAATCACTTTGTGTAATTGATCGATTTTGGTTTTGATGTCTTCATAAAAGTTATAGATCTCATCGAGATAAGCAATTTTTATGAAGAAACTTTTTCAATCCAAGGCCATTTGCTATTTATTTTGTATTTTACAAAGGATTTAATTTATGAATTTCCTGGTGCTGACACGTGTCAGCTATTTTTGAGGTTTGTATATATCGTTTTTATAAAAATAAAAAATAAAAAAATAAAGACCGCGCACGTGCGAGGCACGTGCCACCCAGGCACATGCCGAGCATGTGCGGCGCGCTAGCCCCTTAACCACTAGCGCCACACGTCATCATTCGGGTCATCCGATCTCGGCCGATCGGACGACCCCTGCTCATCTTCTACCTCCAGCTACTTTCCCAATCTGGGAAGCTCCGCATCCTCCGTTGATTTCACACCAGCGATCTCGCATCCACCTCCTCTGAATCAATCATTTCTGGCCGCCGCATCTCTTCTAATCTATCATTCATCACGCCCTTCCATCTTCACAAGATCCGATCGTCCCCAAATCCCTCGTCCAATCCACGAAATCCGCGACCTTTGATCGAACTCCTCGCCTATAAAAGATAACCACCGCCGCCCCAGAAGCTTTCATCCGCCGACAGCCTCAGGCGAAGCCTGGTGGTGACAGCCCGGAGCTTCCCAAGGCCACCCCCCGTGGCCCTCGTTGCAGAAGCGGAGCCCCGCAGCCTGCTTTGCTCCAGTCTTGAGCCGTCGAGCCAACGACGCAATGTCTTCGACCTCGCCTTCGCAGACCATCTCCGATGACCGCATCTTCTTCCTCGACCTCCTCCACCGACCACTGCTCTCCCCGATAGTCTTCGACGACCGCTTCTGCCCGAGACCACGCCACTTCATCGCCAACAACTACCACCGCCATGATCTTCTCCACCGTACGACCATCCACAGGAGGAGTTCAGCATCGCCAAGGACCACCTGCTCCAGGACCTTCATAGGCAAGACATGAGCAACACAACCCCCCCTCCGCCTTGGCCAGCCCGCCTCGACGTTGCCGCTCCGCCACACCACTGGGGGCAGACCCGAGACCCCCCGCGCACGTGCGAGGCACGTGCGCTCGGGGGGAACGCCAACTGATCGTCATCCCAGGGGTCACGTGCTATGCACGTGCCCCGTGGGCAATTACAGAAGCACCCTCTCGAGTTCGTCCCATTTATACTGCAGTCGAAGGGTCACGTACACAGCACGTGACCACTTGGTGATTTTTAGCAGAGCCCCCAGACACTATTACATTTGCTACAAGGCCCCCGCCGACCCCGGGGTCACGTGCATCGCACGTGACCTACTGGGTATCTTGCAAAAGTGCCACTCCAAATAGGGGTAATTACAGAAAGACCCCCACTACATTATTTATTTATTTATTATATTTATTTATTGCAGTTATACCCTTGTCTTTCCCTAGTGATTTTGGCCTCTACATCACATTATATATTATTCAAAAACTCCATGATGTTACTCCATTAATTCTCTACTATTTGACATATTGTGGACATTTTTGTGAGTAGTGGTTAATTAATAATAATTATTTTGTGGAAAATTGCATATTTTTCCCATTTTTTACTCTGAAATTTCTATCTGATTAACCGTTGCTCTAAAAATTCCCGAAAAATCATATATTGTAGAATTAATTGTGTTTGACAGTGCCCAAAAAGAATTGAATTTCCATGCATAGCTTGTCCTGTAAAAATCATTTTGTAAATTTCAGTGTTTGATTTTTAATAGGTATTAAGTCTCACATTTTCAAGGTTTAGGATTTTTCTGAGATCCATCACCTAGTGATAGATCGTGGATAATTTTATCCCTTGAAAATAAGTAGGTCTAGTATTTATTATAATTAAATATTGAAATTCATTTTGTTTGCATTTAAAAATCATAAAAAATTCATATTGCATCCAAAAATTCCAAAAAAAATTACAGTGTATTCATTTAATCATATTTTGCATTGTGGCCAAGTTTCATATTTTTCGGACATCGTTTGAATGTAATTGGCATTTTAGTCCCTAAAAAGGTCGAAATTGCATTTTGCATCCTTTATTGCATTAAAAATTACAAAAAAAAGACCGCTTCGAAAACCACACACGAATTTTGTTAGACATAATTCTAGGTTGATCCTTTGCCTCCTTGTGTTCGACCTTGGGACTTGCCCAAGTAAAATAAACATAAAACCGCATTGAATTAAAATTGACAAATATTTTGTGTGGTTATTTTCTTGACCGGTCCGATTGCCACCTACAATGAACGACAAAATCAAATTATTTTTTACGCACAAACAAATTAAAACATCTCTTTAACGCGACGATTTCGGACTCGTCAGATGGCACCGTTGCCGGGGAGGCAAACAACTTAGTTTTATGTTTTGAAAATTTTTGCTCGATTTTCCGTATTCGGGTAGTCTCACCCCTGAATTTCTCATTGTAAATTCCATTTTTTCCCTACAATTTATTTTATTTTATTTTCGGCATTTATTTTTCTCATTTTACTTTCGATTTATTTTTTAGTCACTCTATTACACAAATCTCTCTTATAATTCTTACGAGGTACCCGACGTACGTGGAGCGGTTTTTCAGAAACCGAAGCATCTTCACCAACTTATGAAAAAGCCGCAATTAAATTAAGATCGAGTCGAGTTGTAAGAGAGAGTAGTGTTTAGGATTTTTATTTCTGTAATTTTAGTTCTGTAATTAATTGCTTATTTACAACGGTGTCCGTTTGGACTCTCGCGTGTGTAAAAAAACCTTGAACTATTCTTGCGGTGTGTCGTGGCCTGTTTCACTCTCCAGTAAGGGTGGGGCCCGACTTGAGTGGCGATTAGGATAGACCGGCACATACGGCTCTCAGAGCATCTTAATTTCTTGATTTTGCTCGTAGGAATTAAGCCACACTTCATTCTTAATTGAGAAGCACGTTAGATCGTTCAATTTAGCCAAATTCAACTCAATTCTTCCCCACTAATAAAACTTTCAGCTAGGTGCGGTTTTTCATCGGCTTGCATTTCATATAGATAAATTTTTCAATTCTGTCTAGCATCCCATATGGAGATTGTGAGGATTCACTGTAAGTCTTCTAACTGAGCATACATCATAGTTTTTCACGTGCATCAGCTTTTCCCGAACTCCTCTCTCTTATTTTGCCACATAAATTTAAAAAGAAATTGGATTTGGACGGTAGACGTGCATTTGTGTTCATTTAATTCTTCAGTGATCACCTAATTAAAATTGGGACTGCTAAATATAGCCTACTTCAAATAGCCCATAATATCAAGAATTTTTGCGGGAGAGCAACCCCGAACTTGGATGTTTTTATTTTTCTGAGTGAGCGAGAGACGACACTAAAGGATAGAGCCCAAACCCGGATTTTCATATTGACTGCTGATTCTACCAAAAACGATTAGCTACTTCTCAGTGAGGATCTACGGGTAGCCGGTAAACGGTCCGGATTTCCTTAGCAGAGTGGGTGGTTTAGAGGACACTACGTAAGGCTCCGTCCTTAAGTAACGGGTAGCCGTTCTACGGTCTGTACTTACTCCCATACTGGCTGAAAGTAGGTGCAACTAGTCGTAAGAATTTGGGCCAGTCATTACGAAAATTTCGGTACCTAACAGCTCGCTTCATTATTTTCTAAGATTGTTTTGTCACCAATTAAAATTAAAAAGATAAGAGCCGTACTCTTACGTCTTCATTGTGTGAGTTGGTGAACCTGGGGTTTGATTTGTGTTTGCATTGGTGTGTGTGAACCGATATCGAAGATCAAAAGCCGCGCATTTGGTAAAATTTCTCTTGACTATCCCGTGCAATCATCTCTCTCCTTTCTTGATTCTCATCACGGAACTTTTTCCAAAACATTACAGACCCAATCCATCATTTCTTTCAGATCTTTCAAAATTGGCCGAACATTTAACTGATAATCCATCAGGGCTATACTACGAAAATGAATTCATCTCGTTTAGGCCCAAATCAACTACATCCTCTTCTTTCAATAATCCTCCAACATTTACAGAAGACTTTCAACCACAGATGAATTCGGCCCCCTCATTGAATTCCTACTCGAATCATCCGACCGCACATGACCATCTACTATCTTCGACTGAACCGTATTATTCTCGGTTTCTTGCTAATGGACTATTTCAATATCAAAATACTTTTGAGTCCCATGACTGGCCGAGAAACCAAACCCAGATGGAAAGACCCGCACTTAATGATAATCAGCGTTGGATTGACCGCAACGATTAGATCCCTATTGACCAACCTGAATATCACTCATTTGATCAGCCTATACATACAGAGGAACACATGGATGAGATCGACACATACGCACCCTGTATGACCCCATTATTTGAGGATACGATCAATCATGACCATGGAAGTAGAATCTACTCAAACCAGGATTATATGCACGAGTCACGGCATGTTGAGTACGAGACCTACACATTCCCGCAAAATATTTCCATTGAGCAGCCTCCTTCCATAATTTTTGAAGAGAAAATTTCAGAAAATAATGATCATACATCGGATATTCAAAGAAACTCTCCTCGTTGTACATACAGGAAAATGGAAGATGAAATTATTGAACACCAACCGACTGCTCCCATGATTGATCATGAACAGAATTTTGAGGATAATATTTCGAGGATAAATAAGAGATTTGAATTAATGGAGGAAAAATTCAAAAATTTTACTAACCGACTCAGTTTATTTTATGAGAGCTCGGACATAAAAATGAATGAGGAAATGATTGGATCTCATGTTGAAAATTTTGAGGATGTTCAGAAACTTAGGAACGATTCCGACATCGACACCTCTGCATATTATTCCCCAAGGAATGACTATGCCTCTGACTCATACTCTGAACATCAAAGCCCCTTCTCATCTGAGGAACACACCACATCACCACACCACAAAAAAATACCAAAAAATGGGAATATCCAAAAACACGAAAAAAATCGAAAATCCAGAAAATTTCATAAAAATTGAGACTGAGGAAGATCTAAAGAATTTGGATGCTACTTTACAGGAAGCACTGGAGAAACGATTGATTTTCGAACTTCCCTTTATAAAGGCCATTGAACACTTCCCCGATCTTAAAGGTTTTGTAATAGACAAATTAATGATCAAAAAGTCGGGCAGGTTACAAACAAAGACTGAAAGACATATCTTGTCAATGGCCTCCTCCTTGGTGTTGAGGAGAAAAACCAAAAGCCACATAGTCAAGCGGTTGCCCAGATTTGATTGTGAAATCAGAGATACAATTTTCACCCATGCTTTTATTGATGACGATTCACTGATCAATATCCTCCCAACCTCTGTATTTCACGAACTCAAACTCGACCGATCAGGAAGATACGAGAGATTACTGAATTGGCTAATCGATCGATAAAGCGATCGAGAGGAATTATTTCTGTCATCATGACATTCCAAGGTGCTCTGCTCAGAGTAGAATTCATGATCATTGATATTGTGCATCAAGGAGAATTCACCCAGTCTCCAATTATTCTCGGAAAGCCATTCTTGGCATTGGCTAAGGCAATTATTGATTGTGAGACTCAGGAAATCAATTTCACAGCATTAGAAGCACTTTGATCTAACACAGTTTTTGAGAAACCACGATTTTCTAAGGCAACCCACGAAGTCCCCGACAACTGTAACCATGAAGCGGTAGAAGAGACCTACCCCGCTGCAACACATGAGATAGCAGTTGTTGATGAGACTATTGGTTTAGAGACTCTCCCCCTGCTCCATTCCCCGCTGCTCTCACCATGGAGAAACAAGTATATGAATCATATGATCCGGAGACTTATGCATGGGTACACCCTGGGTCAACCTACTCTAACTTCATGAATTACATCAACTCGACACATGAATGCTCCAACATCGAATCAATTAAGAACGAACATGCAGAAACTCTCCCCAGTATTTCAATTCCTGCGGATCTCAAAATAGACAAATCATTCTACTAAGATCCTGAGACATGCATGGTCGCACCCTGGAGCAACATTCTCTGAATACCAGGACCAAATCATCCCACATCAAGAGTGCAACAACATTCAGAAGACCAAGAACTAACATGCATGCCAAACACCGACCATGGAGAAGAATTCCAATAGCTATTCATCTGGATACTCAAGTAAACCGACACCTTCACGAAACAAGAAAAAGAGAGTCACCTTTGACCTTTCAGAAGAGGAATCAGCTGATGATCCCTCATTAGGTTCGAAAAAGATAGTCTACATGAGTGAAATATGTTCGAAAGCTCTAAAGCCATATCTTCGCAAGGATCCAAAATTCGATTCTCGTTGGACAACTCCCATTCCTAACTACTATTCATCAAAAGCTAATGCTCCTGCCCTCTTCAGGTGCACTGGAATTATTTCTTATGAGATGACTGAGACCGGTGCTTCTGAGTATTCATCCGAGGACAAACCGCTTGATCCCAAAAAGGAACGAATTTTGAGGAAACAACTGAAGAAACAAAAAGACCAGAATATTTGGAGTATGTCCACTTTCGAATACTACTCCTCTGAGGATAATTCTGATGATGGATATCTTTCATCTGACTCAAACGTTTCATCTACTATCCATCATG
This sequence comes from Ottelia alismoides, assembly GCA_037367405.1. Classification (NCBI taxonomy): domain Eukaryota; kingdom Viridiplantae; phylum Streptophyta; class Magnoliopsida; order Alismatales; family Hydrocharitaceae; genus Ottelia; species Ottelia alismoides. The sequence goes on along the minus strand of JAZKJV010007827.1, from coordinate 55,838 downwards.
ATTTTTTTGAGGATGATACTGAAATAGTTTGGAATCATATGCTTCATCTCCGTCTCGTTATACCGATATCCCACCACAGGCTCACAAAAAGATCAGCCGAAAACCTCCTTAATCATCGGCTTCCACCCTCCCTCCTGACCACATCGGTCTCCTTGTACAACTTCTTCCTCTACTTAGGCCAAGGCCTAAGTATAGGGGGGACCGATGCCATCTGTATATACCATCCTTCTCCTATCTCCCGATCACTCCATTTCCACCCTTCTCTTATACGTAGGCTGACCAGAGCCTAAGTATAGGGGGAACCGATACCCACCTTTATATACTCTCTTCATCCACATACCCCGACCGCTTCATTTTTTCTGCTCTTCCTCTATACTTAGATTGTTCACAGTCTAAGTATTGGGGGCGGTTCTGTAAATCTTGTTCTTTTTTCTTTTCCTTTTTCACATTTAGCCCGAGCTATGTCTTCTTTACACTTCTTGTGCTCTGAGGACACAGCACTCGCTAAGTATAGGGGGGTCTGTATATATACTTCATACATATTTTACCCATATCTCGTACTTTCGTGTAAGTTTATATGTATTTACTGGGTGGGTGTAAATTAAACAAAAACACAAAACAAAAGAAAAAAAAAGAGTTTTGCTACTAACACTGACTGTGCCCAAAATTTTTGAAAAATGGCTTCTTATTCATTTTTGCATGAAAAACCAAAAATCCCTTGCATAAAAAAAACACAAAAAATGTGTCTGCATTTCATACACCTGCACTTCATCCAGCATTGCATTCATTCGCATCTGTGAAAAGTCATTGGGTTCTGAACCAAGTTATGAGCAGAAATTGAGAGAGGTCTGGACTTGACCTTAATCCACCTAATTTTCAGAGGAACTTCACCGAGAAATAGGATTTTATGCACTTTAGGTCTTTGACTTAATTCTTTGAGTTCCACATGACAATGTGCAGTGTTTGACTCTTAGTATCTAACCTGGTCTCTTCATTCTGGGTACAACTCTGGAATAGGGAATTAATTTGTAGTCTCGCACTATGCACTTAGCTCAACTCAGACGGGATGTTGGAAGACTGTGTGAGTTTCTTTTCTGGTAGCATGGAAATCTAAAGACCGTAGTATGGGTTGAAATAAAGCTTCGGAAAAGAGATGGACGATCGGGCACAATTTTTCTAAGACCCCAAAAAATGTACGGAAACAAAAAGATTCTATATCCGTAGGGGCACAACAAGATCCAAGCAGAACCACCAAAAATTCCAAATACAAAGAAGCATTCTACCAAATAAATATCTGACCAAAAAGGTCCAAGCCTCAAGAAAACCTGCAGATCTTGGTGAAGACTCGGCTACACTGGCCAGCTCCACAAGGAGAGGTGACTACACTGGCCACCCTCCAGTTCTTTTCCCCTTCTTCTATCTTCTCCCCCCAATTCGATTGTGAGCACAACGCGACAGACCTTATAAGGAAATACCTGACTCCCCATGGACGAGTTACTGGAGAGGAGAGGATCATGGTAGTCCGGCATTCTGGATGGGAAGATCTAAAACCTTTCATACACATGAGTCGATTGTTCAATGTTCATATCCGCCACACTATTAATCCAAAGGTCGAGTCTAGATTCATTTTCACCTTCAGCTCATGGTCTTGATATGGAACCCAATCTCATTTCACCTCATGGCATTTCTTTTTGATGCTCAGGGACGAGCATGGCTTAAGTATAGGGGGATGATGAATCTCGGATTCATCACTCTAAATCTCATTTATTAAGCTCAAATCCCTCAAAATCAATATCATTTCTGCATCTATTCTGCATAATTAGCATTCATGCATGTTTTCATAAGAATTGCATTATATCCATAATTTCTGCACAAAATAAGAAGCGAAAATCCAAGTCAAAAATGACCTGTAACTAGCCTAACTTCTCGGATTCTTAACTCATTCATGCTAACTCCGAATAACACAAAACCACCTCCACTGTATACAGATCACTAACAAGAATAAATGAAAAATTCAAAAAAATCACTAACCTAAATAAATGGACCAAAAACCCAAAACCTAATTTCACGATTTTCGGACTAAAAATCTCATATCTTCCTCATACAATGTCCATTTTAATCCTACTCGCTTTTGAACTAATGTACATTCAATTACCTTCAAAACTAGACCTAGTTCAAGTGAATCGGAGCTCATGGGTGAAAGTTGGGTTTTGAGCCTCTTTTGTACATTTTGTATTTTAGCTGATTTTGACCTATTATTTTATGTACATATTTAACCTATTTTAGTTTATTTCTTTTTCATTTGTCTTACTTGATGAAAATTTTATTAAAATGCATATAAATCCAAATCCAAATTGAGCTTGAAATTAAAGAAACAAATTGAGCCTAAGTCTTCATTAACCGACGGTACAAAATTGGTCTTTTCTTATTCTATATTTTTTCTTCTTTTTCTTAATTAATAAAAATACAAAAAATTAGATTAATGTGTAAATATTTATTCTTGATTCTACCAATTTTTTCGAATTTTTATCTGGTTTAAAAATGACATAAAAATTACAAAACCCAAAATCAAGGTATTCGATGTACATGGGATACCCCAAAAATTCACTTTGTGCAATTGATCGATTTTGGTTTTGATGTCTTCAAGAAAGTTGTAGATCTCATCGAGACGAGCAATTTTTGTGAAGATATATTTTCGATCTGAGGCCATTTGCTATTTATTTTGTATTTTACAAAGGATTTAATTTATGAATTTTCTGGTGCTGACACGTGGCAACTCCTGGAGCCGCTACGTGTCAATTATTTTTGAGGTTTGTATATATCATTCTTATAAAAAAAAATAAAGACCGCACACGTGCGAGGCATGTGCCACCCAGGCACGCGCCAAGCACGTGCGGCGCGCTAGCCCCTTAACCACTAGCACCACGCATCATCATTAGGGCCGTCCAATCTCGGTCGATCGGACGGCCCCTGCTCATCTTCAACCTTCGGACACTTTTTCAATCTAGGAATCTCTGAATCCTCCATTGATTTTGCATCGGCGATCTCGCATCCACCTCCTCTGAATCAATCATTTCCGGTCGTCGCATCTCTTCGAATCTGTCAATCATCACGCCCTTCCATCTTCACACGATCTGATCGTCCCCAAATCCCTCGTCCAATCCATGAAATCCGCGACCTTCGATCGACCTCCTAGCCTATAAAAGATAACCACCACCGCCCCAGAAACTTTCATTCGCCGACAGCCTTAAGCGTAGCCCGATGGTGACAGCCCGGAGCTTCGCCGTCGACGAGATTCGAGGCCACCCCTCATGACCCTCGTTGCAGAAGCAGAGCCCCGCCACCTGCTTTGCTCCGACTGTGAGCCGTCGAGCCAACGACGCTACGTCTTTGACCTCGCTATCACCGACCATCTTCGACGACCGCATCATCTTCCTCGACCTCCTCTACCAGCCGTTGCTCTCCCCGATAGTCTTCGACGACCGCTTCCGCCAGAGACCACGCAGCTTCATCGCCATCAGCTACCACCGCCACGATCTTCTCCGCCGCACGACCATCCACAGGTGAAGCTCAGCCCCGCTAAGGACCACCTGCTCCAGGACCTTCATTGGCAAGACAGGAGCAACACATCCCACCTCCGCCTTGGCTATCCCGCCTCGACGTTGCCGCTCCGCCACACCGTCAGGGGCAGACCCGAGATCCCCCGTGCACGTGCGAGGCATGTGCGTCCGGGGGGAACGTCAGCCGATCACCATCCCAGGGGTCGCGTGCTGCGCACGTGCCCCATAGGCAATTTACAGAAGTGCCCTTTGGTGTTCGTCCCTTTCACACTGCAGTCTAAGGGTCATATGCACATCACGTGACCACTTGGTGATTTTTAGAAGAGCCCCCAAACACTATTACATTTGCTCCAAGGCCCCCGCCGACCCAGGGGTCACGTGCGTCGCACGTGACCTACTGGGTATTTTACAAAAGCGCCCCTCCAAATAGTGGTAATGACAGAAAGACTCCCTCCACTGCATTATTTATTTATTTATTGTATTTATTTATTGTAGTTATACCCCTATCTTTCCCAGTGATTTTGGACCTCTACATGACATTATTTAATTATCCAAAAATGGCATGATGTTTCTCTACTTTTTGACATATTGTGGACATTTTTGTTATAGTGGTTAATTAATAATTAATTATTTTGTAGAAAATTGCATATTTTTCCTATTTCTTGCTCTGAATATTCTATCTGATTAACCGTTGTTCTAAAAATTCCCGAAAAACCACATACTGTAGAATTAATTGTGTTTGGCATTGTGCCCAAAAAGAATTGAATTTGCATGCATAGTTTGTCCTGTAAAAATCATTTTGCATATTTCAGTGTTTAATTTTTAATAGGTATTAAATCTCACATTTTCGAGGTTTAGGATTTTTCTGAGATCCATCACCTAGTGATAGATCTTAGATAATTTTATTCCTTGAAAATAATTAGGTCTAGTATTTATTATAACTAAATAATGAAATTCATTTTGTTTGCATTTAAAAAATCATAAAAAATTCATATTGCATCCAAAAATTTCAAAAAAATTACATTGCATTCACTTAATCATATTTTGCATTGTGGCCAAGTTTCATATTTTTCGGACATCGTTTAAATGTAATTGACATTTTAGTCCCCAAAAAGGCCGAAATTGCAATTTTCATCCTTCATTGCATTAAAAATTACAAAAAAAAGATCGCCTCGAAAACCACGCACAAATTTTGATAGACATAATTCTAGGTTGTTCCTTTGCCTCCTTGTGTTCGACCTTGGGACTTGCTCAAGTTAAATAAACATAAAACCACATTGAATTAAAATTGACAAATATTTTGTGTGGTTATTTTCTTGACCGATTCTGATTGCCACCTACAACGAATGACAAAATCATATTATTTTTTACGCACGAACACATTAAAATCATATTATTGTTATTTTTGGACTTGGACTCACTAGTGTGAACTTAGACATTTCGGGGTCTGTTTTGTCGAGTGCTGGTGCACTCGGGGGACTTCATCGAGTTTTGATTTCATAGCTTTACTTTCTATTTGATTCTCGCTGATATAGCCCCTAGACTTAGGATTTCTGCTGATTGTGACTTAACTAGCTAAGGCACAACACCTAATTGGTTGAATGTTCCTATAGATCGTAACTGGACCTAGCTAATAACTAACAAGAAAAAGTTAACTTAATCATTAAAAGAGAGCATGTGCCGCTAGAGTTTGTATACAGCGCATGCAGGATCCGTTGTGGCGGATACCGATCACCCTCCGAGATCAGACTCAGGCCTCTCTCTCTCTCTCTCTGATTAGTTAGTTACATGTTCTTCGCGATCATTGCTCGTCTAAGGCCGATTTCTTCGTGCATCCTATAGATAGTATACTTTCCGTCTGTAATTTTTGCACGGATCACCCTACATGTAGAGTGTTGGAGACATGTAAGCATTTCTATCTCTGCAAGCATCATAGTGTTTGATCGTACATCGGCTTTTTTGACTTCCTCCCCTAGTTTTTGGACTCAAAATAACCAAAGGAAATCGCGAAAATTTGTTAGGTGTTGTTTTTATTTGAAAATACCTAAAAGGGAAAACAAATAAAATTAGGACTGCTAATGCAAACTTGACCCTAAAATACACTTCATTATAAAATCTCTTGTTTTGGGGAGAGTCACCTCCTTATTGGTTGATTTATTTATAGTGAGAGAGTGACCCACACATTAGGCTAGAGCCGTACTTGAACTACTTTCAGACTACTGGTTTTGTGGTTGGTTGTTCTCCAGTGAAGATTTCACCAGGTACCTGGTAATCGATCCTGGACTTCCTTAGCAGATCGACAGATCAGGTAGCAGGTAAATGGTTCGCGCCCATACTGGCTGGGAAAAACTAACTGTGGTATTGGGCCAGTGTTCTGGGAGAATCGGGTTCCCAATAGCTCACTTAATCGCTCTGATAGATTGGTTGATCACCTAAATAAAATTGACAAGATTAACGACCGAACTTTCACGTCACCAGCTCAGTGTTGCGTAGGTGAATTGGGGGTTTGATTTCTGATCCTGTTTGCATTTCAGATCTCATCGTCATAATCCTTACATCATGGTGATGGGAAGGAGGTTCCGTAGCCTGCCTTTGACAGCATTGCTCCTGAGCACTCCTTTCCATTCATCTAAAGCAGTTTCAGATATACCCGAACATCTCTCTTAACATGAGTTTGACACCACCCTATTCCCCCCCGACCACCCTTCTTCTACAAGTCCTGAGGTGCTAGAGCAGAGGCTAGCACAGATTTATGTACATTTGACGGCACATGAGTTGGGGTCTTTTGCCTTTGCAGAGACCTGAGAGATGGACACTAGTAAGGGATGCACCGATGAGTAGCCCCAGGGTTCCACTTATGTACTTGATCTAGGCAACATCAACAACACACTTCTAGCCTCCCTGGAGACCATTCAGAGACAGATCAGAGACCAGGGAGCGTTCATGGCAGAGGTGCGATGAGATCTTGCAGAGATGAGAGCCGTCAGAGGAGAGCTGTAGAGACCAGCCAGTGGAGAGATACCCACAGTTGGAGGAGGAGAAGGACGTCCTGACGATCAGCTAGAGCTGAGACCACCACACACGATAAGGCAGATGCACAACACTGATGCAACCCTCACTTATCGTTGGATTCAGCTACCGGAGATCCTGGGTGATTTTGAGCTTCACCCCCAAACCATTCAGCTTCTGCCCCTGTTCAATGGGCTAGGCATCGAGGAGCCACACCTTCATCTCCAAGAGTTCGAGATGATCTACAGTACTATCCATGACAGATTCGTGGACGAGGACATGATCAAGATGATTGCCTTCCCTTTCTCATTGGTTGAAAAAGCAGCCTACTGGCTGAAACATTTAGGGAAGTACGTCACCACCAGGGAGCAGATCTAGACCAAGTACTTGAACAAGTACTATCCACTCGGTCGGACCAACACAGCTAAATTTATAATCAACAATTTCACCATGATCCTGAATGAGCAGTTCCACGAGGCTTGGGATCATTTCAGAGAGCTCATCGACTGGTGTCCACATCATGAAATATCAAAGCCCAAATTAGTTCAGAGCTTCTTTTGTTAGCTGACACGAGAGCTACAGGGGCTTGTTAATGCGTCATGTGGGGGGTCCAACTTCGCCAAGGATGAGGACCAAGTCTAGGCTATCTACGATAAGATGGCAGATAATTACACGGTGATGTCCCAGACTTGAGTCTACACACAAGGGAAGCCCCTTCCACAGCCCGTGTCCTATCAGAGGATAGCATGGGTTGATACGGGTCCATCTACTTTGTTAGTAGCAGCAACACAGGCAGAGTCATCCGCAACTAACATGGGGATTATCAGCAAGAAGCAAGATCGCATCGAGATTATAGAGAAGAAGCAGTGCCAGTGCCTCACTCAGATTGATTAGTTGACACATATGCTTAGTGACCTGAAGTCCCATATCATGTGTCTCCAGGAGGCACAGACGGCTCCACAGCCCCGTCTCAGGTCACGGTCTTATCCTAGCAGCAGCAGCTCCACCCAGCCTTCTGCCAACCACCAGGTCCACCATATTCAGCAGAACTGGTCCAGCCAGAGCATCACTATTCTCAGCCACTACTCTCTTAGGAACTCAGATGGTGGTGTATCAGCCGGATCAACCCATGACAGTTCTTCCCCCTTCTCCTTAAAAGCAGTAGCCATTTATGGAAGTCAACAAGATTTGGTACGATTGGCACAAGTTGTAGCCTAGGATCCATCGCGATCATCTCGGATTCAGGTGGTCTACCGGAGGCAACTTGTCCCAACAGCAGCCTCCAGCTTAGGGAGGCCAGAGCAGCCAACATCAACAACCCTATTACACCCAGCCGCAACCAACAACACCAACCCCATTACTCTCAACCATCCCAGTTGTACTAGCAGGTTCCTCGTCCTTACCATCAGGGACAACAGTTGAGGCAGCACCAGCAGCCTCAACAATATTCTCTGCCTTCCCCTCCCAAGTATAAGTAGAGTCAGCCTCAATTCCAACGAGGCAACCCGTTTGGTTCACATGGACAAGTCTATGAGAACCCTACCCTTGACAATCTCACCCGCCTACTTTCAGATTAGCAGGCATCCTTTCGGCATGAAATGGACGCCTTCCGGTAGAGATGAGGGAAATAATCAAGGGCAAGGCTACCTTACCTACTCAGATTGAGCCGAACCCAAACAATCTGAAGAAGAAATCTGAGCAGGTGCAATTCACAGAAACTACCACTCCTAGTAATTCCTTGGGTGATATTTCTTCCTACATATTTGTTGTTGATTTTGTGACACTTAGGAGCGGTAGGATGCCAGCTGACGGTGCCTCACCTGAGCGACGACAGCATGGAGATCAGGAGCGCCACACAAGGAGGATAATGGTGCTGATGCCGCTCATGATGTTGATGAAGGTGGTGCTGACGCCACCAAGGATGATGATCCAGCTAACGACACTAAGGCCGTCCAGACTGCAGATGCAGTCAGTGGTGTTGATGCCACCAATCTTCCAAATGCTGAGCCAGAGCGCGGTGCTGATGCCGTAAACATAGACGTCATGAGTGTTGCTGACGCCACAATTTCTACTTCAGTTGTGTTTCCTTCTGTTCTATCTCAAGACAGTTCCAGAAAAACCCAAAAAATGGAAAAATAGAAAAGAACAAAAATATGTATAAAGGAAAGGTTTCCATACATTCTTATAGTCCATATGTGTTGCATGATGATATTGGTATGGATTCTATTCCTTCACAGACTCAAGAGCCTACTCCTACCCTCTATCTACGGAGGGTCCAACTATCCCCTTCCCTCAAGCACTCCGCTTGGCAAAGGGGAATAAAACAGAAAATACCAAGAAGAGACACGAGCTAGAGTTTAGCTAGCATATGATCGACAGATTCCAGATTCAACTGACTTTATAGGAGACACTTGAGCATATCCCTCTCTTCCAAAAGAACTTGAGAGAGAAGACCACCAACCACACGAAGAGAAGGAATCACAATGCAGAGATCCATGTGCTCACTCGTGCCACCTGCTTCGCCATCCAGAACCAACTGTCAGCCAAGAGGCCAGATACAGGTGCTCCCTATGTCAGATGCCATATTCATGAGAAGTGGGTTTATCAGACTCTGTTAGATACCGGCTCTTCTATCAACCATCTTCCGGTAGCCTTACTCGATCGATTCGAGTTTTGTCGTCTTCGATAGAGCAGGACAGTCCTTCAGTTTGTTGATAGATCTGTTAAAAGGCAGAAGGGTTTGTTAAAGGATGTGGTCATCACAATTCAGGGCATGAAATTCCCTATGGACTTTGTTGTACTAGACATGGAGATCCCTCTGGGTGTGACAGATACCCCCATCATACCAGGACGCCCATTCCTGGCCACAGCTAAGGCGGTGTCCAATCATGATAGTGGGAAGGTATACTTTCACGTAGAGGGAGAAAGTGTACAAATAAAGACAATCGAGGAGACCGGAGTGTGAGATTCAGTCTGCTCCGAGTAGTCTAGTGATGCAGAGCAGATGATAGGTGCATAACGAGATGTCCACTAGGAGTATGACTTTCTAATGAGAGATGATGAAGCAGTTTGGTCCGATCTAGCATCACGGGCTCTTGTCGCATCTTCAGACACTTTATATTCAGAAATTCCAGTAGATGAGAGCTCGGATAACACACTCTTAGCAGAGGACACATTTGAGGCTGATGATTGTGGTTTGGAAAGTGAAGCAGAGTATATGTCATGTGGTTCAGATTCAGATCCCTTGGATTTAGACATTGATTAGAATGATTTTGATGAGCATTTACCATGTATGATTCTCACATAGCCAACAACTAGGGTGGAGATTGAGCCAGCACTGACTTCTGAGATACCAGCAGGGTCGTCTTCGCTAGATATTCACATACAATGAAAGTTCTCCCTTACGTATTTGATTTCCTTTACGTAGAGATTTCAGACACCAGATTTGCCAGCTCTCATTTGCCAAAAGTTGAAGACCTTGTGATGAATCTCCGTTTCATCATCTTTATTCTATCATTTTGGCCTTAAAAACCCTAGTAAATGCCTGTAAATAGGCTTAATTCATGCATTTTATCATTCATGCATATTTTTGTAAATAGTGTATAAAATACTGTTTTTTGCCAAAATTATAGAACAAAGAAAACAAAAGAAAAAGAATAAAATATTGCAAATGTTTTATGACCCAAAACCCCGGTACCTAGGCATCTCGATGACTAGGTCGACAAGGAATAAAGTAGGGGGAGATAAGGGCCAAAATCCAATAAAACACCCTTTTATTTATTCATTTATTCTTCATTTTTGGAACCTATTTTTCATTCCACTTTTTATACTTCAAATAAAGAAACTTCAAATGAAAGTTGTAGATAATTAAAAAAAGAAAAATACAAAATTTATTTCATACACAAATAATGTACAGATAAAACGTTATGATCCGAATAAGTTTCCAAAATCCCAACTTCCAAGACCTGTGTCTCTCAAATAAAAACTCAAAATGTATCAAAATCACCTTTAACTGTATATAATTTCCAATAAGCTATTTAATGAAGGTGGTTTCATATTTTTTTGGAGCTACGGTTTGAAAATTAGGTTTTGGAACCCTATTGTATACTTATACCTATTAAAATATTCATTTTATTTATTATTCATTATAATTTTATAATTTTATAATTTTGTAAATATTATTTATATTATATATGCATATTAAAATAGGAATAAAACACTAAATAAAATACTAAAATAAAATACTTGTATACAATACATTGGTATAATACATATAAATATACCTATAAAGAATATACTTCTATTTATTTAATTGTATAAAATACATCATAAAAATAAAATAAAAATATATTTAAGTTTATAAAAATAAGTTATAAATATATAAAATAATAAATCAAATTAATAAAATTAAAAATACAAAATAAAAATAAAAAAAATTAAAATATATGGATTTTTACCCGACAGACCCTATAAACTTTTTAAATTTCCTCTACGACCTTTTGCACAACGTAATTACCTCATCGACCCAAAATATTACCCTAAGAACCCCCACGGCTTCAAACAGATTACCCGGAGGGTTCATGGGGTAAGAGTTGGCAAGTTTACAGGGTCGAGGGAGGAATTATGTTGTTTCAAAGGTAGTAGAGGTAATTGACAAAGTTTATAGGGTCCGTCGGGTAAAAATCCCTAAAATATATAGATAAATATACCAATATAGCCCTTAAAAGGAAACTTGTAATATTATACCTCTAAAAAATAAATAAAAATCATAATAAAATAATTTTTAAAATAATAAATATTTTTTATTTAGAAACCTAAAATTAATTAAACCATTTATTCTTTTTAAATGAATTTACTAATCAATTTTTGTATCATTTTCCTGGTTGACCAACCAGGGGGGGGGGCTGAGAGTTGATCGCACGTCAACTCTCTGACCTCCTACCTGTTCATGTCAGACTTTGGTTTTTTCGCCAACTTCGCGGATTTATCAAGGATCTGTCTTTCATCTTTTCACGATGCTCCCTTACTTTTTCTCCTCGTGGATCCACCTTACACGCCCAGGTCTCTCCTCAAGGATTGCATCCCTGGCGTGCTCTAGAATCCTCGACCTTGGGAGCCCATCAACCACCTATTCAAAAGACGTCCCATCACCTCCCTTCGAATTGGAACCCCTTTTGACAACTGCTTCTGCTCCTTTGCACGTTCTCCGATGGTAGGAGGGTGACATTTTCCTTCTCTAGCCCCTAGGGAGCTCGTTCAGTCAGATCTTGGGAGGCTCCAACATCTCCGACAACCACACCGCAATGAGGTCTATCTCAGGCGTAAAGGCCTTCGAGGTCCCTTTTTCTTTATTTTTTTGTTTTTTTACTCTCCTTGGTCTTAAGAGTAGATCCACACCTTCTATTTCGACTAGCACCCCACCAATCGACTCCCCCATATCTCGTCGGAGCTTACGTCGACGGGTTTATCTTTTGCTATTTCCGCCTCATTCCGCATCCAGGAGGGTCTAGGAACTTTGACCTCAACCTCCTTAACCTATCTTGCAGGTGGCAGGAGCCAGAAGAGATGCTTGGAGGCAATTTTGCGCATCGCCAGAAGCTTCTTAGAGCTCTCTCTCAACCATGCCGCCGTAGGAGGGCTCATGAGGTCGCCGTCCATTTTTTACGCCTCTAGACATCGGAGGACCATCGCCGGATCATCAGGCCCCATTTTGGAGCAGAAAAGAGTGCTGGAGGAGGCCGATCGGACAGAGGAAGTTCAGTTCACTGGAGTTCTTCGCCGTTCGTCCTCCAACCTTCTCCGTCGTTGGATCATTAGGGCCCCCTCAGATCGAGCCGCTGTCGTCCGATCAAACTTTTTTCTATTGTTGATCGCGTCCCGAATCATATAATCTCTGCCGCTCATGCCGAATAATCATCGCGTGTCTAGAGGCTGACACTTGGCAAGTGGATCACCACCGACCATCAGATCGTGCTAGGCCCCCTACCCTCGCAATTTTGTGTATTTAGTTAATATCTTATAAACTTTCATATGTTTATTATTTTGTCAAAATTTCATTAAAGCCCCTAAACTTTGGATTATTGCATTTAGGTACCCGGCCACGTCACCTCATGTGACTAGTGCACGTGAGGTGTGGGTATTTTTTGCGGGGACCCTCATGATTTTTATTATTTAGTTTAGTCCCAGAAGTATTTTATCACGTTATAACTTTTTTGGTTATTTTGCAAATCAGGCCCTAGGGTTTGGAAAATTACAGAAAGGTCCCTACCAGGTCACGTGTTTTAGTACGTGGTATTTGGCGATTTTGCAAGAATAACCTTGCAATTTTGCTTATTTCTAATTAGTCCGAAAACATTTTTATTGCAATATATTTTCCTAGATAAATTGTAACTTGGCCCCCAGTCTTTTCCATAATTACAAAACTACCCCTGGGAGTAGTGTAATTTCTCTTAGTTGTCTTTAATTATTTCATGCATCTAGAAATTCTGAAAAAATCACAAAAAATATATTTAAGTTCATGTAGCCTTGCTCTTTAATGCCATATTTTTTCATTTTTGCAGCATTTGAATATTTATAAAAAAAATCGAAAACATGCATTTTCATTTCTGTTTGCATTAGAAATTACATAAAAATTAAAAAAAATGTTTGAAAAATTCTCAAAAAAATATATTTTATGTGTTTATATGTTTTAGTTTCGGGCCAAAAATCACTAAAAAATATAAAATAAAAATAGAAAAAATAGAAAAACACTAAATATATTTAGAAAAATATATAAAATCCAAAAAAATCCTAAAAGTCTATTTATTATATCTAATTTTTCTCTATATTATTAGTTTTATTTTAAAACTAATTTGGTGAATTTTGGTTCCTGTTTGTCATTTTTTATGTCCAATTCAATTTCGATTTTATATTTTATATTATGTTTTAAGTATTTTTTACTTTAAAAATACCAAAAAATAGCAAAAATATAGAAAAATCACAAAAACATTAAAAAATTATAAAAAGCACAAAAATATTTTATTTCCTAAATTTTGCTTATTTTTACCGATTTATATATATACATTATATCTCTCCTTCCCTTATTATATATAGATCTTATTTTATAGAAAAAGAAGATATAAAAAAATATAAAACATTGAAAGAAAATACAAAATCAGAAAATTAAAAATCAAAATATAACAATATAAAATTAAAAATCAAATAATCAATATAAACATAAAAACCCACAAAAAATATATAGCACACATAGACAAATATATCACCTTCGCTTTTGTGCATTATTGCCCCGATCTACATGCTTACTTCCTGTGTTCGACCTCTACACTACTTGTACTATACACATCTTTTGTAGAGTTATAATAAATTTTAACTCTGCATTGCTTTTCATTGTTTGATCTCTGTTGTGGGTTAATTGTTGTTTAATTCCGGATTTCGTGAGAGGTCAACTCAATGGCTGTTGATTCACCTTCTGAATTAACACGACCTCCCTATTTTCGCGTTAAACACCTTGCCACAGTCGATGAAGTATAGATTCCTTGCGGGTGAGTCTGAGATGTTTCCAGTCATTATCTAAGTGGATTTGACTGAAGAGCAAGAATCTCGTTTGATTAGGGTTCTTGAATGAAACCGCATGGCGATTGTAATGGAGCGCAACTCATCTACAGGGGATATGTCTGGCCCTGTGCTCCCACCATATTTATCTCGAAAAGGATGCTAAGACATTGCGTAAGTCCAACGACATCTGAATTTGAACCTTTGAGATGTGGTTATGAAAGATATATCAAAATGGTGGAGCATCGATTTTATCTACCCCATCTCTGACTCCAAGTGGGTTAGTCCATTACATGTAGTACCTAAGAAGATGGGCATCACTACAGTTGTGAGTGAGTCTGGATAGGAGATCGCTATCCGAGTACCCACTTCTTGGAGGGTTTGTGTGGACTACAGACGATTGAATCAGGCCACCAAGAAGGATTATTTCCGCGGCCATTTATTGATCATATTATCGAGAGGCTAGATGGGAAGAGTCACTACTGCTTTCTTGACGGGTACTCCGGTTACAACCAGGTGACCATAGCGCCGAAGATCGGGAGAAAACGACATTCACCTGTTCATTTGAGACATATGCTTTCAAACGGATGTCCTTTGTTCTATGTAACGCCCCTGCGACATTCCAAAGGTGCATGTTGTCCATCTTCTCGGATTTGGTGGGTGACTGTTTAGATGTCTTCATGGATGATTTCTCAATCTATGGTGACAAGTTTGATGGTTGTCTTGACTGTCTAGACCGCGTACTTTAGCGTTGTATCGAGGTTTATCTTGCATTGTATTAGGAGAAGAGCCACTTTATAGTGATTCAAGGGATGGTGCTTGGCCATATCATCTCCAACATGGGCATTGAGCTTAATCCATCCAAGGTGGATATCATCAGGAAACTAAATCCACCGTCTAATCTGTTGTAGTTGCGGTCTTTTCTAGGGCATGTCGGTTTCTACCAATGATTCATTCAGGATTCCAGTCGTATTGTCCGACTACTTACTGATCTGCTAATGAAAGACACCAAGTTCATTGTAGATGATAAGTATCTAGAATCATTCGAGACTCTAAAGGGATTAGTTGTTGAGGCTCCTGCCCTTCAACCGCCCGATTGGTCTCTCCCATTTGATATCATGACAGATGCTTCTTATTTTTTCAATAGGGGTTGTGTTAAGACAGAGGAGGGATGGACTGCCTTATGTTATTCACTGCGCTAGCCGTACTTTGGATGCCACGCAGTGAAATTATACTGTTACAGAGAAGGAGATGCTAGCCGTAGTCTTTGCTTTAGATAAGTTCAAATCTTATATTCTTAGTTCCAGAGTAATGATTTTTACAGATAACACTAGCATCAGGTACCTCATGGCAAAGAAGGATGTCAAAGACATATTGACCAGATGGATCATTTTACTCTAGGAGTTTGACATTGAGATTAAGGATAAGACTTGAGTTAAGAATGTGGTGGCAGATCACCTCTCCAGGTTAGAGAATCTTGAGGAATCAGAACAGATGGCACCTATTACAGAGATCTTTCCAGATGAGGTGATCCATGGTATCCCCTCGCTTCCATGGTACGCTGATATTGTGAACTATCTTGTTACCAAGAAAGTTCCACAAGGTTGGCCCTGACAACATCTTGAGACTTTCCTATCGAAGGTCAAGTCGTACCATTGGGAGGATCCCATTCTTTATCATGAAGGAGGGGATAGCGTCTGGCGTCGGTGCATTCCTCAGGAGGAGCACCATAGCGTCCTCACATACTGTCATAAGCTTGAGGTAGGAGGACATCATTCTGGGAGGAGGACAACACAGAAAGTGCTCCAATCTGGCCTATGGTAGCCTACCCTCTTCAAGGATTCTGATGAATTTGTGAAGAGGTGTACTGACTGTCGGAAGATGGGCACCTGTGGACAGCGTGATATGGTGTCGATGCAGCCCATTCACTTTTGTAAGGTTTTTGATGCATGGCGTATCGATTTCATGGCTCCATTCCCTAAGAGTCAGGGATTCAAGTACATTCTGCATGATGTGGATTATGTGAGTAATTGGGTTGAGGCCATCCCCTTCCGAACCGTAGATGCTAAAACTTTTTGCTAATTTTTGAGGAAAAATATCATTTCACGGTTCGGGTTTCCTTGAGTACTGATATCAGACGGGGGGACTAACTTTATCAATGACAAGGTAAGGGCCCTTGCTAAAGAGTTCAGCATTGACCATCAGGTAGACACTCTTTATCATCCTCAGACTAATGGTCTTGTTGAAGTATCTAACAGAGAGATCAAGATGATATTGCAGAAGGTCGTTCACCCAGACCGAAAGGATTGGCCACATCTTTTGGACTCGGTCTTGTGGGCATATCGGACTTCCTTCAAAACACCTTTGGGTACATCTCCCTTTCGTCTCGTTTATGGCAGGCCTGTTGGAAATGCGAGCCCACGACGAGCCATTATGCAATAAATGTTGTTGCAATTCACTCCTTGATCTGAAATGAAGAATACATAATTTGCATAATAGGTCCCTTAGTGCAATTAGGGTTATGTACCATGGCCATCTTAATAATCATACAGTTGTTGATTCAATTATTGAATCATAGAGGCTGGTGCTTAGATGAATATCTAATGAGTTAGATTGAGGACTCATCAAGCACCGTCAAATGATTATTAAGAGATGATCTCCAGCCTGAGTAGGAGATGGCAATCCTATCTCATTTAGGTTGATATCTGACCGACCTCTTGATGCAGGTCCTCTGCATAGGAATAGAGATTCAGAGGTGTCAGATGAGTTAGGTCAAAGAGTTGACTTAACGAGATTGAGATAACCAAAGTCCTATATCATATGCTGTCATGATATAGGCACACATCCTCTGACCGGAGACAGATGTGTTACTATATGTCTGAGTATGTACATTTGGCAGACCAATAGGTTGATGGCCTAATCAAGGTCTATACACCGGCGCGCTGGTGTGCATATAAGGGCATATGAGTAATACGATCTCTCAAAGGGATCATACAGGTCCACTACTGAACCGGAAGACATGAGCTCACTCATGAGATATTGGGAAGAATCAAATTCCGTGCGCACGGTCGTCTCGCTTTGGAAGCTTGACTGAATTTGTTGGTTTGATATATACTTTTGGAAAGTATATGATCAAGACCTAGGTATGATATATGCTTTTGGAAAGTATATGATCAACACCGACTCCAAATGATCGAATGAGAAACTTACTGATAAAACCCTGAAGTAGAGATTATAAAGTTGATCTAATACTTCGGGTTTAATCTGAGTCTTCAAGTATGCAGGATGTACAGGTATTAGGAATACCTGAGGGTGATGTGATCATAAACGATTGTATAACCATGACGCTTCCATTCCTAGGGAGTGACGAAACGGGTCTGGATTTTAGTGACTCCTCTCAGTAGAGAAGTAATCTGATCTTAGTCCAAATGTTGGACATTGATCTGAATGTGATTCAGATTCAATGAAAAGATTAGATTTACGGTCTTGATTTAATCAAGCATCTATGGGAGGCCCGAGATCTGGATTTGCGATGTGATCTCAATATCCATGTCACTATACGTGGAACAATACAATCGTCCTGTCCTTATCTCCAAGTATTCGCGGAGAAAGCGCATTATCCTTGATAGAGTTCATGGATAATTCTATTATTGATATATGTATCCGAGCATTGAGAAAATGGATAATTAAATGTGATTTAATTATCATGAATAATATGAATTTGATTCATATTATAAGGAGAGTTATCTTAGATAATTAAATGTGATTTGATTATCAAAGATGTAAATAATATGAATGTGATTCATATTATTTGAGCACATGAGAATAAGTTATCCAATATAATTAAATGTGATTTAATTATTATGGATAAGAATAATGTGGATAGTAACATCCAATTATTCATAATATATTATAAATGTGATTTATAATGTATTAGAGAGAGTTAAATATAATTTATAATAGTAGATTAATTATTAATGTGTATTGGATACACATTGTCTAATTAATTGAAAATGTAAATTACATTTTGTTTTGGGTTGTGAATATGATTCACAATATTCCAATGTCAAGATTGCAATATTCCCAAATTTAAATGAGAATTATTTTGGTGAATAAAAATCCCAACAAATAGTTGTTGGAAAATAATTAGAGAGAAAATCAAGGAGATATGCAATCTCATGGGAATCCATGAGATTGCCCTCTAAAGGGGAAGGTTGATCTCCTTTGTATTTTCTCTCCTTATTTGATTGATTTAATTTGGTATTAATATTTATTTGATTTATCAAATATATTTTATCAAAATTAAATCACAAGTTGTTGGTTTTTACCAACAATAATCTTGACCATTGGATTGACATAAATCAATCTCATCCATTGATTTTATATGTCACATGGATTGAGATCCATGGATCCCAAAACCCTATAAATAGAGAGGCATACCATGCTCTCTATTTCACACACAATGCTTGAGAAGCATCTCTCTCTCTCTCTTTCTCTCTAGAGGTCAGCCCTCTCTCTCCCTCTCATGGCCGTCCACCATGGATGCCATGGAGAGGTTCTCCATCGCCGCGGCATCGTCGTTATGCTGCCCGTTCTTCTGCTCGTGGATCTCCGTCTCCTTCGGTGCGCCTCGCTCGTGAAGAAGACGTCGGATCTCGTGTGTCGAGATCAGGAGATCCGCCGCTTGGATCATAAACATGGATTGCGAGAAGCACGCAGTTCATCCCCGCGCTCGCAAGCGTCTCCTCCGTCGGATCGGACTTGAGACAGGAGGTCTCTTCGTTTAGAGACTTGATCGCAACCACGCTTCAAGAGGTAATCCTATTACTTGTTTTTGGTTTAGATGAAATGATTCGAGAAGTGTTCTTGGATCATTTGGTTTCGTCGTATAATTTTTTTTCAAAATTCCGCTGCATCGAGCAACTAGTCCGACTAGTCGCTCCTTGTCGTATTCGATACGACGAACACGCTTCCGTGATGCGCTTGAGTATCAAACCATATCCTTCAAGTGGTATCAGAGCCTTAGGTCGACGGTTTCGAATAGTGATTCGTTAACCAAGGACGACTTGGGTTCGTTAAGGTCGCGAAAGTTTTTTATCGCATTTGATTTCGCAGATCTGTTTAGTGTAATTTTTAGGCCAAGTTTAAATTGTTTAAAAACGAAAATAGCACTCGGATTTTGTTCCCCATTAAATAAGGAAACCATAGGATCTGAGTTTGCGTAAATCGGATTTCGTATGCTCGAGATATGGTCGTTTTAATGAACATGTATGCACTGTTGCGGGAACTGTGAATCTGAACGTGATTAAAATGTTAATTACTGTTTATACTTGCCTCGAAATGCGTGAAACATCAGAGGTTCTGTCCTAAATCAAATTAGCAAACTTTAGAAATTGACTTTGCTTAATTTGGATTTAATATGATTGAGATATGCCAATTTTAGTAAGTAGGGGTCACTGCTGAAATTGCTTTCCTAATCAAGAACCATGTGATTGTCAATTAATGAAATTAATTGTTAATTTCGAGAAATAATTATAAAAAATATTTGTGAAATATTAGAGAATGATTATTTCCTTAATTGACTTGGCCCCAACCAATTAGTTGATTAGATTTGATCTAAACCATAAATGGAATTACAATCATCAAACTTCTTTCTTGAATAGGACTTGGGAATTTGCCTAGCAAATTTCCTTAAAATCAAAATTGTTTTGATTACTATATGGTATAATTTCGGTTGAAGAACCGATGATCATCTCAAGTACAAAATAATCAATTTGGCATTATCCTTTCCCGAGGCGGATATGGTGTCTAGTCGGGGATCGCTGGGTCAGCGGGTTGCAACGTATGTGGTCCGCCCCACTCCCGTCGGTACTGGCCATAACAGCGGGTAGGGCCGGGATAATGTCCGAGGGATTATGATGTATTTTTTTCTAATTATTAAAATACGAATTAATACGTACTTTGAGAATAATATCATATATATATTCAAGCATAAAATTAAGTTTGATTGATTAAATTGGATTGATAATTAATTTAATATGATTAAGTTAATTATATCCAATTGAGAATACTCTAATATGATTAGAGTTAATAATTCCCTTGGAAGAATTAATTATATGAATGTGATTCATAGAAATTAATTTAATTTGAATAAGATATGGAGGATCACATAAGTGACATCCATGGTCTCCCGTCAAGGCGAAGAGTTTCGTCGCCAGATATTATATGTAGGAGACGCCTGTCCGAAGTGACAGCTCCTGCATATGATCCATTTGGATCGGGCTCGTCGCTTCTCGAAAGAGTAAGGACGTATGCGTAGTGACCCCAATATCGGGTCCTCATATTATTGGGGCGATATTGGATTGCGCATAGCGAGTTGTATTCCTGTTGACGGTTGGTTAAATTAATGACGGGTCAACATCACCTTAGGGGTGGTGGGCCCGGGTATTAAAGACCGAATTGGGAGATGCAAGTTGGACTTGCAAGGTGGAATGTGTTCCCGCTTCTTTTTATCCGAGTTGTAGGTTCTCATATTATTGGGATGCAACAAAGATAAGGAAGGAGATCCCAGATCTTGCTTGAGATATGATGATAAGTATATCTCTTACATTGAAAGTGATTAAGGGAATGAACTTTCATTGTTGACATGGCAAGACAACTTTGATATAAAATTCCTAATTCAAAGTAAAACATGTATATATATAAATATATACACTCATGCAAATTTCTTATTTCAGATAATCCTTCATTAAACCCACTCAATATTATACTCAATAATAACCAGTAAAATATCGTGGATTGGACCCTATAATCCAGATATTGTACTTGCAATTGGACACACAATGTATGTGGTTGCAATGTGCAAGTTTCCTCATAACAATGAGAAGTGATAATTAAATAGACAATAGGACTAAAACCCTAGGGTTTGTATGTCTCTATAAGTCTTGATCTTATCGAATGTACTTTTGAAGTGACATGTCGATGATGATCGTAATTATCAAATTAATCCTTATAAAATCAATAAAGATATTCTGGCATACATATGTGCTCTCGACATTTAATCATGAATGATGTGGTTCTCTACATCATGCAGAATGATAGCTCTATAAGAGATGATGTATTCAAATTATTTGAATACCTACCTGAACCTATGTTTTAAGAGTTTAGATGGATGTAGATGATGAGTGTCATCAATCTACTGTCTATACTCTAGTCATTCATGAAGCTTCATAATATTCATATTGTATGAATTGGGTGAAGCTTGTATAAATGTTGAAATACTCTTATATTGAAATTTTTGATTTTAACATAAGAGATCCTTATTCTTAAGCAATGGTTGTTTATAGATAAGGGGAGCGCAGTGGAAGCATGGGTTGGACTCAAACAAGAAGTATAATCAAATAGTTGATTGTACTTCTGTGACTTCCATATGACATCCAAAGAGTTGGATGAATGCCAATGCTGCAATAAGTTGATGTGTTGATAGTATGACTATCAAGTCTGTCTAGAATCCTCAGAAAAGGACTCGGATGGAGCATCAGTATAATCTACATATAATCATTGAAATTGACTTACTTATTTGATAAGGTAAAGTCTAATAATTGTATCTCAATCTTCTAATAACACTTGCAATTGGTTGCATATGTATTAGAATATTAGAAATTTGATCTTAAGGTTTATTGATCATCCATGTTGAAAGTGATGCAATTGTTGCAACAGTTTCCATGAGATCAATAGACTTCATATTTTCAGTGGGAGCCCTTAGTCTTAGAGAATGTCTCTATGACCTAGATATTAGAATACACTCATTGTTTATTTCTAATTGTTGGATATAAACATGAGTTCTGTAATAAATCTATCATAAAGAGTTATGATGGAAATATTTCAGATAGTAATCTAAAATCTAGTTGACTCTATTAAATTAGAAAATTATTGAATGGTTCATTAAGATTTCTAATACTGAAAATTAAACCTTTAAAAGATCAATAGGAGGATAAAGATCATTTGACAATGATCTGGCATCAAATTTTGGACATATGTCTGTTGATGAAATCAATGGACTGGTAAGACATGAAACTTTAGATTGTCTAAAGATTCAAATCTCACATACTTGTGAATATTGTATTCAAAGTAAAATGTCTAATACATCCTTCTTTGGGAAAGGTGTAAGATGCCTAGGTATTAAGGATCTCATACATATTGATGTATGCAGATCACCTATATCATAGTAAACATTATGGATATGTGATATCTGTTAATGATTATGTATGATATGAGATCTCTTCTCTTCACCTAAGAAACCTTTGAAATGTTCAGAGATTTCGCAATTTTGGTTTAGAACCAAAGTTTGAAGGAAGATGAAATGAATTTGATCTAACAAGGTAGCTCGTACCTATTAGATGAATTCAAGAAATACCTTATGGAGATATGAATATCATTCCTATCTCAATCCTCCTAATGAACCTTAACTCAAAGGAGTTGTAGGGAGATACAATTGATCATGTGTGACATGATTTAATCAATGATTAATCCTAGCATAATTATCTCTTAAGTTTCCAAGATATATATGTAGTAGAGACTGCATTATATACTTAATAAGGTTCCATGCATGTAAGCTGGAATCTAGCACTAGAGAGTGCTACTTCATTAGGAAAATAAAGGATGGTATTGGATACCTACTTTATGACCTTGAAATTCTTAAAAAATCTCATCTTTGAGAATATGATTCTTATAGGATGACTCTCTTGAGAATCAAGATGAAAATGAAGTAAAGGAACTCATTTAATCTTGAAAAGATAATGAGGATCCTGAAATCGGAAACTAAAATAGATAATTAAAGATGAAACATTAATACCTCTTCAAATAAGTTTGAGGATGGATTCCATGTGTCAGCTAAATCTGACGATGATCGGATTTCATGTGATGAAGCTCCTGAGGATCATGACTTGGAAAGATGGATGTTAGCAATAAAAGTCTAATGTAGACTTCACATACAAGTGTCGTATATGGACCCTCGAGGATCCACCTATATGGGTCAGACCCATTAAGGTGTAAATGGATCTTCAAGAGAAAGAGGGAACCTGATGAGAAGGTATAGACCTTCAAAGCACGGTTCGTATCCATGAGCTACACACCGAAGAGAAGGCATCGCTTGCGATAAGACTTGCTCTCCAGTGACCTTGCTTTAACCCATCAGAATATTGCTAACTATAGCTACACAACTTGTCTATGACATCTTCATGGTGTGATTCAAGATTGCATTCCTCTATGAATGCCTCTCTGAGGATATTCATATGAAGTAGCCCCAGGGCTTCATGGTTGAGGAAAGCAAGGTGTGCTAGCTGAAGAACTCCATCTTTGGACTCAAATAAGTTTCTTGTAGTTGGAACATAAGATTTAATGAAATTATAAATGTTATGATTTCAGATAAAATCTTGATGAACCATGTGAAGCTTAGTGGGAGTGCCATTGTGTTCATCGTGCTTAATGTAGATATTATTCTAATCATATAAGAATAAATGATATGTGTTTTATAATTTGGTTGTTCCATACCTTGAGATACGATTTCAAGGATACCTCTTAGATCTTAATTCTGAAGTCGTTCAGAAGCAAAGAGAAGAGGGTATTGGGACTGTCGCATTAGTAGTACACCTTGGACTTATTCCATTTTCTGGACAATTCCAAGAAAAGCTTCCTTCCCTTAAGATGTGGTAGTGACCTGTCTAGAGGGATAGCACCTCAAAGAGTTGAGGAAGTGAATACTAGAACTGCTTGCACTTGTGCATCAGTTATGAGAAGCTGAATGTATTCTAGATGTGTACAAGAACCAGATGTCTACCATGCAGTGGGAGTAGTAAATTGTTACTAATCCTACTATGGAGATAAAACACTTGATTGCAGTAATAATAATATCTTCAAAGATGATAAAACTTGGAGATAGTGATCTCAAAGTCTAATCTTCAAATGTTTAAAGATCTTGTAGATAGTGATCTATAAGGGTCTTGACTGCAGTTACCTTAGGAGATAGAGATCTTCAGGAATGAAGAAATTCTAATAAGGATTATGGGAATATTGGTTATGATAATTAATAAGATGTAGTGTCAAGGACACTATAACCAACAAAATTGAGTATCGGTTGCATGAGATGCAACATTCGCATTGGATGCGAGCACTGTTACTAGGAGATATGCAATTGCCGTAAAAGGACTTGGCGTAGTCTATTGGGAACGGAGTAACTGATCAGCTTACCTAGCTATTTTCTAAATAGCCTATGATTATCACATGAGTGTGGGTTTAAATGATTAGCCCATTAATGGCTCTTTGGGCTAGTGGGAGATTGTTGGAAATGCGAGCCCACGGCGAGCCATTACGCAATAGATGTTGTTGCAATTCACTCCTTGATCTGAAATGAAGAATACATAATTTGCATAATAGGTCCCTTAGTGCAATTAGGGTTATGTACCATGGCCATCTTAATAATCATACAGCTGTTGATTCAATTATTGAATCATAGAGGCTGGTGCTTAGATGAATATCTAATGAGTTAGATTGAGGACTCATCAAGCACCGTCAAATGATTATTAAGAGATGATCTCCAGCCTTAGTAGGAGATGGCAATCCTATCTCATTTAGGTTGATATCTGACCGACCTCTTGATGCAGGTCCTCTGCATAGGAATAGAGATTCGGAGGTGTCAGATGAGTTAGGTCAAAGAGTTGACTTAACGAGATCGAGATAACCAAAGTCCTATATAATATGCTGTCATGATATAGGCACACATCCTCTGACCGGAGACAGATGTGTTACTATATGTCTGAGTATGTACATTTGACAGACCAATAGGTTGATGGCCTAATCAAGGTCTATACACCGGCGCGCTGGTGTGCATATAAGGGCATATGAGTAATACGATCTCTCAAAGGGATCATACAGGTTCACTACTGAACCGGAAGACATGAGCTCACTCATGAGATATTGGGAAGAATCAAATTCCGTGCGCACGGTCGTCTCGCTTTGGAAGCTTGACTGAATTTGTTGGTTTGATATATACTTTTGGAAAGTATATGATCAAGACCTAGGTATGATATATGCTTTTGGAAAGTATATGATCAATACCGACTCCTAATGATCGAATTAGAAACTTACTGATAAAATCCTGAAGTAGACAGTATAAAGTTGATCTAATACTTCGGGTTTAATCTGAGTCTTCAAGTATGCAGGATGTACAGGTATTAGGAATACCTGAGGGTGATGTGATCATAAACGATTGTAGAACCATGACGCTTCCATTCCTAGGGAGTGATGAAACGGGTCTGGATTTTAGTGACTCCTCTCAGTAGAGAAGTAATCTGATCTTAGTCTAAATGTTGGACATTGATCTGAATGTGATTCAGATTCAATGAAAAGATTAGATTTACGGTCTTGATTTAATCAAGCATCTATGGGAGGCCCGAAATCTGGATTTGAGATGTGATCTCAATATCCATGTCACTATACGTGGAACAATACAATCGCCCTGTCCTTATCTCCAAGTATTCGCGGAGAAAGCGTATTATCCTTGAAAGAGTTCATGGATAATTCTATTGTTGATATATGTATCCGAGCATTGAGAAAATGGATAATTAAATGTGATTTAATTATCATGAATAATATGAATTTGATTCATATTATAAGGAGAGTTATCTTAGATAATTAAATGTGATTTGATTATCAAAGATGTAAATAATATGAATGTGATTCATATTATTTGAGCACATGAGAATAAGTTATCCAATATAATTAAATGTGATTTAATTATTATGGATAAGAATAATGTGGATAGTAATATCCAATTATTCATAATATATTATAAATGTGATTTATAATGTATTAGAGAGAGTTAAATATAATTTATAATAGTAGATTAATTATTAATGTGTATTGGATACACATTGTCTAATTAATTGAAAATGTAAATTACATTTTGTTTTGGGTTGTGAATATGATTCACAATATTCCAATGTCAAGATTGCAATATTCCCAAATTTAAATGAGAATTATTTTGGTGAATAAAAATCCCAACAAATAGTTGTTGGAAAATAAGTAGAGAGAAAATCAAGGAGATATGCAATCTCATGGGAATCCATGAGATTGCCCTCTAAAGGGGAAGGTTGGTCTCCTTTGTATTTTCTCTCCTTATTTGATTGATTTTATTTGGTATTAATATTTATTTGATTTATCAAATATATTTTATCAAAATTAAATCACAAGTTGTTGGTTTTTACCAACAATAATCTTGACCATTGGATTGACATAAATCAATCTCATCCATTGATTTTATATGTCACATGGATTGAGATCCATGGATCCCAAAACCCTATAAATAGAGAGGCATGCCATGCTCTCTATTTCACACACAATGCTTGAGAAGCATCTCTCTCTCTCTCTCTCTCTTTCTCTCTAGAGGTCAGCCCTCTCTCTCCCTCTCATGGCCGTCCACCATGGATGCCATGGAGAGGTTCTCCATCGCCGCGGCATCGTTGTTATGCTGCCCGTTCTTCTGCTCGTGGATCTCCGTCTCCTTCGGTGCGCCTCGCTCGTGAGGAAGACGTCGGATCTCGTGTGTCGAGATCAGGAGATCCGCCGCTTGGATCATCAACATGGATTGCGAGAAGCACGCGGTTCATCCCCGCGCTCGCAAGCGTCTCCTCCGTCGGATCGGACTTGAGACAGGAGGTCTCTTCGTTTAAGGACTTGATCGCAACCACGCTTCAAGAGGTAATCCTATTACTTGTTTGTGGTTTAGATGAAACGATTCGAGAAGTGTTCTTTGATCATTTGGTTTCGTCGTGTAAATTTTTTTTAAATTCCGCTGCATCGAGCAACTAGTCTGACTAGTCGCTCCTTGTCGTATTCGATACGACGAACACGCTTCCGTGATGCGCTTGAGGATCAAACCATATCCTTCAAGGCCATGCCATTTACCTATGGAAATCAAGCATAATTCACTATGGGTAGTCACTAAGTTATTATTGGATCCAGAGAATATAGGAGATCGGAGAAGTTGGAAGCCCTGGAGGAGTTTAGCGATACAACCTTCTTGAAAAACCTTTAGTATAAGGAGAGAGTGAAAATATGGCATGATTCTCATATCATCCATAAGCAGTTTGAGCTGAACTAGAGAGTATGGTTATTCGATGCCAGATTGAGATTATTTCCAAGGAAGTTGCAGAGCAAATGGAAGGGACCGTACTTGGTCTGAATGGTGCACGAAAATGGAAGTATTGATATATCTGAGTTGTCATCTGAATCCAGCATTCGAGTTAATAGTCAGTGAGTGAAGACATATCTAGACCATGATTCGATGATCATTGACATTGCCCCTATTCATTTTGCATGAGATGTGGTCTTTGACTCACAGCATTTGCATCTCAGCCTGATTACCAGTTCTCCCCGCAGCTATATAGACCTACTTGTCCCTATCGCACATTCTTTGGTCTAACATCCCATTTTCATCTTCTGATTATGATCTACTTAGGTTGTACATTACCATAAGTATGGGGGGGTGTCAGACTTGTGATTATCTATTTGTTTCTTTTTACCTCTGTTTTGCTGCTTATACTAAGCGATATTTTACCCTTAGTATAGGGGATGTAGACCATGTACATTCTAACCCTCGGTTTTCCCCTTGTGTACATACTTCTATACTCTGGATTACTTGATCCTCAGTATAGGGGGATCATCGATTTCTATTCATTTAATTCTTATATTCGTCATTATAGTATAGCCTTTCTTTTTACTTCCCAATACTGAGCATGGGTTATGTCTTCCTTTCATTGCTCTTTGATCACTTTGAGGACATCGTTCGAGCTAAGTATATGGGGGGGTTGTATATATTGAATATATACTTTAGCCATAACCCGTACTTTGTGGGTGTGTTAAAAATAAAATGGCTAATAACCTTATACCGAAAAATCATAAAAAAATAATTTTTTCTTGCATTCTTTTGTAAAATGTTTTGTGTGTAAAACGTTTTGTAAATATTTTTGTATAAAAATTATGTATATAGTACAAATTTTCTGAAAAATGTTTGAAATACAAAACTTTGCAAAAATCTGTTTGTAAATGTTTGTAAATATTTCGCAAAAAGCTTCCCCTTTCCTTGCATTCGAACATTTTTTCAAAAAATTTTGCATATTTTGAAAATTGCATCGAAAAGAGTTTTGTACATATTTCTATATTCTTCTTAATCATAGTTGACATTTAAGCTAGTCTAGATTTAGATTGTAAAATGGAGCTTGGTTAAGACCTTAATCCACCTAACTTCAGAGGAACCTTATAGGATTTGGTATTAAGACTTTTCAGGTCCATTAGTGACTTAATTCTTTGAGTCCACTAGGCTATGTTCACATGTCATATTGATGAGCCTAAGTAAAATACTTAACAACGCACACATAACTCTCACAGATAATGGCTTTACTTGGACCGGCACCATACACATAGCTCCACACGGATGAGCTAATGTGGAGGCAGTTTTCTATGGCTTGGAGTAGCATACAAGGGTAGTACTTGTAGGCAGAACCTCTCATCTTCCTTTAGAGAGGGATGTGCATCTCAACTTGGTATAGTAGCATTGAGGTGTAAAGACAGGAGTTGTGGGTTGCAATAATGCTTCAAAAGAGGGATAGTCTACTGGCTCAAGAGGAAAAACTCCTTATGTATATGCTACACCATGTAGATATGTTGTACATATGCGCATCAAAAAAATGTGTGTGCAAAAGTATGAAAAACTCCAAAAAGTGGACAAACCTGATTGAAAAGAAAATGCCTACCGGAGTGTATATAGTGAATAAAGCAAAGCTTATGTATCCCACCTTCTCATTTCATGAAGCTTGCAGTAGGAGACATAGATACACTTGTTAGGAACCCAGGGATACGTGGTTACACTGGTCACGGTCCATTCTCTTATTTCCCCTCTTTTTGAGCTGGTTGAACAAGAACTTAGAAGGGAATGCCCCGCTCCTCGAGGAAAGAGCTGTTGGACTAGGGAATTAGATTTACCTTGTTGAGGGAGGTTGTTTCTTTGTCATTTCTGAGGTGGGGAGCTATATATCACTTACACCGTACAAGTAAAGATGCATAGTCAATAGAGTTTGCGTATGTAGACTTGTTCTGATCTGGTTTATTGAGGAGCCCTGACCATAGAATGGTGGAACTTAGAGGTTGTTGAGTATAAAACCTAATTCCCAATAAGGTTCCCACAAACTAATTATCCAAAGGTCTGACCGAGCTCCATACTTCAATTTAATGAAGATGAGTTTAATAATCAACCTTGATTCCCTTTCTTTTTCTTTTCTCTTTTCTTTCACTTCTTTTTCAAATAAGTGTTTGCTAAGGGACTAGTAAAGGTAAAGTATAAGGGGTGATGAATCCATGATTCCCACTCCTTATTCTTTTATTTTATCTCTTTTTCTTGGTAAAGCATCATGTAAATTCATGTAAATACAATAATTTAGCAGATTGCATGTTTTTATTAATATTGCATAATTAGCATGTTTTTATGTAAAAATAAAATAATAAAGGAAAAGAAAAAATGATGTATTTAGAATAAATACAGAGTGACCCAAACCCCAAGAGAAGGTCAAGCCTTGACCTAATCGCAAAATAAAATAGGTAGAGAGAGATAACACTCACTATGTAGTGTATATATTACTTGCAGTTATATATACGTATTATTTATGTAATTATTTTGAAAAAATAAAATTAAACTATTATTTTCACTCCCTTATATATATATATTTCTAGAAATAACATAAAAATAAAATAAAAATCATAAAAATCAAATAAATATAAAAATATAATTCTCCTTTCATTGTATAAAAGATATATGTATATATTACACCCTCTATTTATTGTATACCCTTATTAATTTATAAAATTAAAATAAAAATTAATTTACACTCCTAAAAATATGTTCTAAATAAATAAATTATAAAATAAGGCATTTATTTAAAAATAATAAAATAAAAATACTTGTACATAATACATAGGTATATTATACCTCTATATAATACTATACATTGTATATACATTAATTTATTTTCATAAAAATTATTAAAAATCACAAAAAAATACCTTGAAAAATAATAAACATTTTTTAATTTATACACATTTTATTTTGATTTTCATATGTTATTTTTTATTGAATTTTCTAGTATTTTATACAATCGAATTTTCTGATTGGTCCAGGAGGGTTTGCTGACTCCAGTCAAAGGCCCCTCCTAGCTCGGGTCAGGTCGAAGCCTCTTCGCCAGAGCTTCTTCTCCGATTTTTCCTGCCCGATTCCAAGCTCCTCTTTCCTCGAGATCCGGACTCGAGATTCCTGTATATCCAAGATTCTCGTAGGTCCCTTGGATGATCCAAATCTCTTTAGGGTTTCGTGCTCCATGTCGATCTTTCTACATCCCGAGCTGCCTATAAAACCTTTTCTTTTGCCTCCTAGGGCCAAGCTTGTCCCTCGCACTCCATTTCTTCCCTAGCAATCCTCGTTGAAGTTACAACCAGTGGAGGAACGACTTAGGATCTTTAGGGAGTTGCCTGGAGGCTCGTTGCTCGACGTGGCCGGTCCTCTCCACCGCGTGTAGCCTCCCCGGCTATAGAAGCATGGTCGAGGCCAAGACCCAACTCTCCACCTCCGCCTGACCTTGTTGAGCGCATCAGTAGCTTCAGGGACCGCTTATATCCACTGCATTTCCCAGTTCGTTTCCATCTATTGCTTCCACCGCCGTTGTGGTTTCTTAGCTCCGACCATCTCAATGGAGCTCCATCCCACGTTCCCTTGTTGGAAATGCGAGCCCACGGCGAGCCATTATGCAATAAATGTTATTGCCATTCACTCCTTAATCTGAAATAAAGAGTACATAGTTTGCATAATAGGTCCCTTAGTACAAATTAGGGTTATGTACCATGGCTATCTTAATGATCATACAACTGTTGATTCAATTATTGAATCATAGAGGCTGGTGCTTAGATGAATATCTAATGAGTTAGATTGAGGACTCATCAAGCACCGTCAAATGATTATTAAGAGATGATCTCCAGCCTGAGTAGGAGATGGCAATCCTTTTCTCAGTTAAGCTGATATCTGACCGACTTCTTGATGCAGGTCCTCTGCATAGGAATAGAGATTCGGAGGTGTCAGATTAGTTAGGTCAAAGAGTTGACTTAACGAGATCGAGATAACCAAAGTCCTATATCATATGCTGTCATGGTATAGGCACACATCCTCTGACCGGAGACAGATGTGTTACTATATGTCTAAGTATGTACATTTGGCAGACCAATAGGTTGATGACCTAATCAAGGTATATACACCGGCGCGCTGGTGTGCATATAAGGGCATATGAGTAATACGATCCCTCAAAGGGATAATACAGGTTCACTACTGAACCGGAAGACATGAGCTCACTCATGAGATGTTGGGAAGAATCAAATTCCGTGCGCACGGTCGTCTCGCTTTGGAAGCTTGACTGAATTTGTAGGTTTGATATATACTTTTGGAAAGTATATGATCAAGACCTAGGTATGATATATGCTTTTGGAAAGAATATGATCAATACCGACTCCCAATGATCGAATGAGAAACTTACTGATAAAACCCTGAAGTAGACAGTATAAAGTTGATCTAATACTTCGGGTTTAATCTGAGTCTTTCAGTATGCAGGATGTACAGGTATTGGGAATGCCTGAGGGTGATGTGATCATAAACGGTTGTATAACCATGACGCTTCCATTTCTAGGGAGTGATGAAACGGGTCTGGATTTTAGTGACTCCTCTTAGTAGAGAAGTAATCTGATCTTAGTCCAAATGTTGGACATTAATCTGAATGTGATTCAGATTCAATGAGAAGATTAGATTTGCGGTCTTGATTTAATCAAGCATCTATGGGAGGCCCGAGATCTGGATTTGAGATGTGATCTCAATATCCATGTCACTATACGTGGAACAATACAATCGCCCTGTCCTTATCTCCAAGTATTCGCGGAGAAAGCGCATTGTCCTTGAAAGAGTTCATGGATAATTCTATTGTTGATATATATATCCGAGCATTGAGAAAATGGATAATTAAATGTGATTTAATTATCATGAATAATATGAATTTGATTCATATTATAAGGAGAGTTATCTTAGATAATTAAATGTGATTTAATTATCAAAGATGTGAATAATGTGAATGTGATTCATATTATTTGAACACATGAGATAAAGAGATCCAAGATGATTAAATATGATTTAATTATTATGGATAAGAATAATGTGGATAGAAATATCCAATTGTTCATAATATATTATAAATGTGATTTATAATGTATTAGAGAGAGTTAATTATAATTTATATGTGTTGATTATGTGTATTGGTCTCACAATGTGTAATTAATTGACAATGTAAATTATATGTTGTTTTGGGTTGTGAATGTGATTCACAATATTCCAATGTCAAGATTGCAATATTCCCAAAATTAATTGAGAATTATTTTTGGTGAATAATTCTTGGAAAATAAGTTGAGAGAAAAACAAGGAGATATGCAATCCCATGGGAATCCATGGGATTGCCCTCCCCATATGGGAAGAGGCGGGCGGCACCAATTCCTTTATGGAATTGGTGGCCGTCCACTCCTCCCAATAGGGAAGGAGGCTCTCATTTGTTTTTTCACTCCTTATTTAGTTGGTTTAATTTGGTATTAATATATATTTGATTTATCAAATATATTTAATCAAAATTAAATCACAAGTTGTTGGCTTTTACCAACAACAACCTTGACCATTGGATTGTCATAAATCAATCTCAACCATTGATTTTATATGACACATGGATTGAGATCCATGGATCCCAAAACCCTATAAATAGAGAGGCATACCCATGATCTCTCTTTACACATAATGCTTGAGAAGCATCTCTTTCTCCCTCTCTCTTTCTCTTTAGAGGTCAGCCCTCTCTCTCCCTCTCATGGCCGTCCACCATGGATGCCATGGAGAGGTTCTCCATCGCCGCGGCATCGTTGTTATGCTGCCCGTTCTTCTGCTCGTGGATCTCCGTCTCCTTCGGTGTGCCTCGCTCATGAAGAGGACGTCGGATCTCGTGTGTCGAGATCAGGAGATCCGCCGCTTGGATCATCAACATGGATTGCGAGAAGCACGCGGTTCATCCCCGCGCTCGCAAGCGTCTCCTCCGTCGGATCAGACTTGAGACAGGAGGTCTCTTCGTTTAGAGACTCGATCGCAACCACGTTTCAAGAGGTAATCCTATTACTTGTTTGTGGTTTATACGAAACGATCCGAGAAGTGTTCTTGGATCATGTGGTTTCGTCGTATAAAATTTTTTTTAAATTCCGCTGCATCGAGCAACTAGTCCGACTAGTCGCTCCTCGTCGTATTCGATACGACGCTCACGCTTCCGTGATGTGCTTGAGGATCTAACCATATCCTTAAAGTGGTATCAGAGCCTTAGGTCGATGGTTTCGAATATGATTCGCTAACCGAGGACGACTTGGGTTCGTTAAGGTCGCGAAATTTTTCATCGCATTTGATTTCGAAAATCTGTTTAGTAAATAAATTCGGCACTGTTTAAATTGTTTAAACACGAATTTTATACTTGGATTATGTTCCCCATTAAATAAGGAAACCATAGGATCTGAGTTTACGTAAATCGGATTTCGTATGCTCGAGATATGGTCGTTTTAATGAACATGTATGCACTGTTGCGGGAACTGTGAATCTGAACGTGATTAAAATGTTAATTACTGTTTAGACTTGCCTCGAAATGCGTGAAAAATCACTTAGGTTCTGTCCTAAATCAAATTAGCAAACTTTAGAAATTGACTTTGCTTAATTTGGATTTAATATGATTGAGATATGCCAATTTTAGTAAGTAGGGGTCACTACTGAAATTGCTTTCCTAATCTAGAACCTAGTGATTGTCAATTAGTGAAATTAATTATTAATTTCGTGAAATAATCTTGAAAAATATTTGTGAAATATTGAAACATGATTATTTGCCTAATTGACTTGGCCCCAACCAATTAGTTGATTAGATTTGATCTAAACCTTAATTGGAATTACAATCATCAAACTTCTTGCTTGAATAGGACTTGGGAATTTGCCTAGTAAATTTCCTTAAAATCAAAATTGTTTTGATTACTATATGGTATAATTTCGGTTGAAGAACCGATGATCATCTCAAGTACAAAATAATCAATTTGGCATTATCCTTTCCCGAGGTGGATATGGTGTCTAGTCGGGGATCGCTGGTCAGCGGGTTGCAACGTATGTGGTCCGCCCCACTCCCGTCGGTACTGGCCATGACAGCGGGTAGGGCCAGGATAATGTCCGAGGGATTATGATGTATTTTTCTAATTATTAAAATACGAATTAATATGTACTTTGAGAATAATACCATATATATATTCAAGCATAAAATTAAGTTTGATTGATTGAATTGGATTGATAATTAATTTAATATGATTAAGTTAATTATATCCAATTGAGAATACTCTAATATGATTAGAGTTAATAATTCCCTTGGAAGAATTAATTATATGAATGTGATTCATAGTAATTAATTAAATTTGAATAAGAGGTGGAGGATCACATAAGTGACATCCATGGTCTCCCGTCAAGGCGAAGGGTTTCCGTCGCCAGGGATTGTATATAGGAGACGCCTGTACGTAGTGACAGCTCCTATATACAAGCGCATCTGGATCGGACTCTTTGCTTCTCGAAAGAGTAAGCCCGTATGCGTAGTGACCCCAATATCGGATCCTCATATTATTGGGAGATATTGGATTGCGCATAGCAAGTTCTATTACTGTTGACGGTTGGTTCAATTAACGACGGGTCAACATCACCTTAGGGGTGGTGGGCCCAAGTGTTGAAGACCGAATTGGGAAATGCAAGTTGTACTTGCAAGGCGGAATGTGTTTCGGCTTCTCTTTATTGGAGTTGCAGTTTCTCATATTATTGGGATGTAACAAAGATAAAGAGGAGATCCCAGATCTTGCTGAGATATAATGGTAAGTATATCTCTTACATTGAAAGTGATTAAGGGAATGAACTTTCATTGTTGACATGGCAAGACAACTTTGATATAAAAATTCCTAAATCAAAGTAAATTATATATATAAATATATACCCTTATGCAAATTACTTATTTGAGATAATCCTTCATTAAACCCACTCAATGTTATACTCATTAATAACCAGTAGAA
Source organism: Ottelia alismoides (assembly GCA_037367405.1). Lineage (NCBI taxonomy): Eukaryota > Viridiplantae > Streptophyta > Magnoliopsida > Alismatales > Hydrocharitaceae > Ottelia > Ottelia alismoides. The sequence continues at coordinate 20,475 of JAZKJV010007827.1, read as the reverse complement.
TATCATGGATTGGACCCTTGATCCAGATATTGTACTTGCGATTGGACACATAATGTATGTGGTTGCAATGTGCAAGTTTCCTCATAATAATGAGAAGTGATAATTAAATAAGACAATAGGACTAAAACCCTAGGGTTTGTATGTCTCTATAAGTCTTGATCTTATCGAATGTACTTTTGAAGTGACATGTCGATGATGATCGTAATTATCAAATTAATCCTTATAAAATCAATAAAGATATTCTGGCATACATATGTGCTCTTGACATTTAATCATGAATGGCATGGTTCTCTACATCATGTAGAATGGTATCTCTATTAAAGATAATGTATTCAAATTGTTTGAATACCTACCTGAACCGATGCTTCAAAGAGTTTAGATGGATGTAGATGATGAGTGTCATCATTCTACTGTCTGTACTCTAGTCATTCATGAAGCTTCATAATATTCATATTATATGAACTTAAATGAAGCTTGTATAAATGTTGAAATACTCTTATATTAAATTCTTTTGAATTTAACATAAGAGATCCTTAGTCTTGAGTAATGGTTGCTTATAGATAAATGGAGCGCAGTGGAAGCATGGGTTGGACCCAAGTACGAAATATAGTCAAAAGGTTGACTGTATTTCTGTAACTTCCATATGACATTCAAAGAGTTGAATGAATGCCAATACTGCAATAAGTTGATGCGTTGATAGTATGACTATCAAATCTATCTAGAATCCTTAGAGAAGGAATCAGATAGTGCATCAGATTAATCTACATATAATCATTGATATTGACTTACTTATTTGATTAGATAAAGTCTAATGATTGTATCTCAATTTTCTAATGACACTTGCAATTGGTTGCATATGTATTAGAAATTTGATCTTAAGGTTTATTGATCATCCATGTTGAAAGTGATGCAAGTGTTGCAACAGTTTCCATGAGATCAATAGACTTCATATTTTCAGTGGGAGCCCTTAGTCTTAGAGAATGTCTCTATGACCTAGATATTGGAATACACTCATTGTTTATTTCTAATTGTTGGATATAAACATAAATTCTATAATAAATCTATCATAAAGAGTTATGATGGAGATATTTCAGATAGTAATCTAAAATCTAGTGGACTCTATTAAATTAGAAAATTAATGAATGGTTCATTAAATTTTTTAATACTGAGAATTAAAAAGATCAATAGGAGGATAAAGATCATTTGATAATGATCTGACATCAAATTTTGGACATATGTCTATTGATGAGATCAATGGACTAGTAAGACATGAAACTTTAGATTGTCTAAAGATTCAAATCTCACATACTTGTGAATATTGTATTCAAAGTAAAATGTCTAATACATCCTTCCTTGGGAAAGGTGTAAGATGCCAAGGTATTAAGGATCTCATACATATTGATGTATGCAGATCATCTATATCATAGTAAACATTATGGATATGTGATATCTGTTAATAATTATGAATGATATGAGATCTCTTCTCTTTACCTAAGAAACCTTTGAAATGTTCAAAGATTTCGCAATTTTGGTTTAGAACCAAAGTTTGAAGGAAGATGAAATGAATTTGATCTAACCAAGGTAGCCTGTACCTATTAGATGAATTCAAGAAATACCATATGGAGATATGAATATCATTCCTATCTCAATCCTCCTAATGAACCTTAACTCAAAGGAGTTGTAGGGAGATACAATTGATCATGTGTGACATGATTTAATCAATGATTAATCCTAGCATAATTATCTCTTAAGTTTCCAAGATATATATGTAGTAGAGACTGCATTGTATACTTAATAAGGTTCCATGCATGTAAGCTGGAATCTAGCACTAGAGAGTGCTACTTCATTAGGAAAATAAAGGATGGTATTGGATACCTACTTTATGACCTTGAGATTCTTAAAAGATCTAATCTTTGAGAATATGATTCTTATAGGATGACTCTCTTGAGAATCAACATGAGAATGAAGTAAAGGAACTCATTTAATCTTGAAAAGATAATGAAGCTCCTGAAATCGGAAACTAAAATAGATAATTAAAGATGAAACATTATTACCTCTTCAAATAAGTTTGAAGATGAATTCCATGTGTCAGTTAAATCTGAAAATGATCGGACTTCATGTGATGAAGCTCCTGAGGATCATGACATAGAAAGATGGATGTTAGCAATAAAAGTCTAATGTAGACTTCATATACGAGTGTTGTATATGTGGACCCTCGAGGATCCACCTATATGGGTCAGACCCATTAAGATGTAAATGGATCTTCAAGAGAAAAAGGGAACCTGATGAGAAGGTAGAGACCTTCAAAACACGGTTCGTAGCCATGAGCTACACACCGAAGAGAAGACATCGCTTACGATGAGACTTGCTCTCCAGTGACCTTGCTTTAACTCATCAGAATATTGCTAACTATAACTACACAACTAGACTATGACATCTTCATGATGTGAGTCAAGATAGCTTTCCTCTACGAATACCTCTCTGAGGATATTCATATGAAGTAGCCCCAGGGCTTCATGGTTGAGGAAAGCAAGGTGTGCTAGCTGAAGAACTCCATCTTTGGACTCCAATAAGTTTCTTGTAGATGGAACATAAGATTTGATGAAATCATAAATGTTGTGATTTCAGATAAAATCTTGATGAACCATGCGAAGCTTAGTGGGAGTGCCATTGTGTTCATCGTGCTAAATGTAGATATTATTCTAATCATTTGGAATGATATAAGAATAAATAATAAGTGTTTTATAATTTGGTTGTTCCATACCTTGAGATACGATCTCAAGGATACCTCTTAGATCTTAATTCTGAAGTCGTTCAGAAGCAAAGAAAAGAGGGTATTGGGACTGTCGCATTAATAATACACCTTGGACTTATTCCATTTTCCGGACAATTCCAAAACAAAAAAAAAGCTTCCTTCCCTTAAGATGTGGTAGTAACCTGTCTAGTGGGATAGCACCTCAAAGAGTTGAGGAAGTGAATGCTAGAACTGCTTGCACTTGTGCATCAGTTATGAGAAGCTGAATGTATTCTAGATGTGTACAAGAACCAGATATCTACCATGCAGTGGGAGTAGTAAACTGTTACTAATCCTACTATGGAGATAAAACACTTGGTTGCAGTAATAACAATATCTTCAAAAATGATGAAACTTAGAGATAGTGATCTCAAAGTCTTATCTTCAAAAGTTTAAGATCTTATAGATAGTGATCTATAAGGGTCTTGACTATAGATACCTTAGGAGATAGAGATCTCCAGGAATGAAGGTATTCTAAAAGGATTATGGGAATACTGGTTATGATAATTAATAAGATGTAGTGTCAAGGACACTATAATCAACAAAATTGAGTATCGGTTGCATGAGATGCAACATTCGCATTGGATGCGAGCACTGTTACTAGGAGATATGCAAGTGCCGTAAAAGGACTTGGCATAGTCTCTTGGGAACAGAGTGACTGATCAGCTTACCTAGCTATTTTCTAAATAGCCAATGATTGTCACATGAGTGTGGGTTTAAATGATTAGCCCATTAATGTCTCTTTGGGCTAGTGGGAGATTGTTGGAAATGCGAGCCCACGGCGAGCCATTATGCAATAAATGTTATTGCAATTCACTCCTTAATCTGAAATAAAGAGTACAAAGCTTGCATAATAGGTCCCTTAGTACAAATTAGGGTTATGTACCATGGCTATCTTAATGATCATACAGCTGTTGATTCAATTATTGAATCATAGAGGCTGGTGCTTAGATGAATATCTAATGAGTTAGATTGAGGACTCATCAAGCACCGTCAAATGATTATTAAGAGATGATCTCCAACCTGAGTAGGAGATGGCAATCCTTTTCTCAGTTAGGCTGATATCTGACCGACTTCTTGATGCAGGTCCTCTACATAGGAATAGAGATTCGGAGGTGTCAGATTAGTTAGGTCAAAGAGTTGACTTAACGAGATCGAGATAACCAAAGTCCTATATCATATGCTGTCATGGTATAGGCACACATCCTCTGACCGGAGACAGATGTGTTACTATATGTCTAAGTATGTACATTTGGCAGACCAATAGGTTGATGACCTAATCAAGGTATATACACCGGCGCGCTGGTGTGCATATAAGGGCATATGAGTAATACGATCTCTCAAAAGGATCATACAGGTTCACTACTGAACCGGAAGACATGAGCTCACTCATGAGATGTTGGGAAGAATCAAATTCCGTGCGCACGGTCGTCTCGCTTTGGAAGCTTGACTGAATTTCTAGGTTTTATATATACTTTTGGAAAGTATATGATCAAGACCTAGGTATGATATATGCTTTTGGAAAGTATATGATCAATACCGACACCCAATGATCGAATGAGAAACTTACTGATAAAACCCTGAAGTAGACAGTATAAAGTTGATCTAATACTTCGGGTTTAATCTGAGTCTTCCAGTATGCAGGTTGTACAGGTATTGGGAATGCCTGAGGGTGATGTGATCATAAACGGATGTATAACCATGACGCTTCCATTCCTAGGGAGTGATGAAACAGGTATGGATTTTAGTGACTCCTCTTAGTAGAGAAGTAATCTGATCTTAGTCCAAATGATGGACATTAATCTGAATGTGATTCAGATTCAATGAGAAGATTAGATTTGCGGTCTTGATTTAATCAAGCATCTATGGGAGGCCCGAGATCTGGATTTGAGATGTGATCTCAATATCCATGTCACTATACGTGGAACAATACAATCGCCCTGTCCTTATCTCCATGTATTCGCGGAGAAAGCGCATTGTCCTTGAAAGAGTTCATGGATAATTCTATTGTTGATATATGTATCCGAGCATTGAGAAAATGGATAATTAAATGTGATTTAATTATCATGAATAATACGAATTTGATTCATATTATAAGGAGAGTTATCTTAGATAATTAAATGTGATTTAATTATCAAAGATGTGAATAATGTGAATGTGATTCATATTATTTGAACACATGAGATAAAGAGATCCAAGATTATTAAATATGATTTAATTTTTATGGATAAGAATAATGTGGATAGAAATATCCAATTGTTCGTAATATATTATAAATGTGATTCATAATGTATTAGAGAGAGTTAATTATAATTTATATGTGTTGATTAATTATTATGTGTATTGGATACACATTGTGTAATTAATTGACAATGTAAATTATATGTTGTTTTGGGTTGTGAATGTGATTCACAATATTCCAATGTCAAGATTGCAATATTCCCAAAATTAATTGAGAATTATTTTTAGTGAATAATTGTTGGAAAATAAGTTGAGAGAAAAACAAGGAGATATGCAATCCCATGGGAATCCATGGGATTGCCCTCCCCATATGGGAAGAGGGGGGCGGCACCAATTCCTTTATGGAATTGGTGGCCGTCCACTCCTCCCAATAGGGAAGGAGGCTCTCATTTATTTTTTCACTCCTTATTTAGTTGGTTTAATTTGGTATTAATATATATTTGATTTATCAAATATATTTAATCAAAATTAAATCACAAGTTGTTGGCTTTTACCAGCAACAACCTTGACCATTGGATTGTCATAAATCAATCTCAACCATTGATTTTATATGACACATGGATTGAGATCCATGGATCCCAAAACCCTATAAATAGAGAGGCATACCCATGCTCTCTCTTTACACATAATGCTTGAGAAGCATCTCTCTCTCCCTCTCTCTTTCTCTTTAGAGGTCAGCCCTCTCTCTCCCTCTCATGGCCGTCCACCATGGATGCCATGCAGAGGTTCTCCATCGCCGTGGCATCGTCGTTATGCTGCCCGTTCTTCTGCTCGTGGATCTCCGTCTCCTTCGGTGCGCCTCGCTCGTGAAGAAGACGTCGGATCTCGTGTGTCGAGATCAGGAGATCCGCCGCTTGGATCATCAACATGGATTGCGAGAAGGACGCGGTTCATCCCCGCGCTCGCAAGCGTCTCCTCCGTCGGATCGGACTTGAGACAGGAGGTCTCTTCGTTTAGAGACTCGATCGCAACCACGCTCCAAGAGGTAATCCTATTACTTGTTTGTGGTTTAGACGAAATGATCCGAGAAGTGTTCTTGGATCATGTGGTTTCGTCGTATTTTTTTTTTTTAAATTCCGCTGCATCGAGCAACTAGTCCGACTAGTCGCTCCTCGTCGTATTCGATACGACGCTCACGCTTCCGTGATGCGCTTGAGGATCTAACCATATCCTTCTTCCCTTCCATTTCAAACGATGCTCCGCATCACCAGCCACCCTCCTGCACCTTGTTCCCCCTTAGACTCGACCTTCAGGTCGGGATTAAGGTTGAGACCTCCTCCCCCCATTTTCGTCGGAGCTCGAGCTCAATTCCCATACGCTTCTCCGTGTTCTACCATGAAATAACCTTACCGAAGAGAACCCTCAGAGTAAACCGACCCTTTGCATGTACACGTGCACGTGTGGAGAACCATCTGAAGGCCCAACTGCTCAAGTAGAGCAGCTGCAGACAGAGCCACCGTGTCTCGCTCATCCGACTGCTGGCTCCCTCATCAAAGCATTCCACTAGATGCAGAGCACGTCCACAACCTTGCTGGACTCCTTAGAGCCTTCTTCGGAGTGTTGGATCCCCATCCTTGCTATGTTGAAGTTCGCCCACGGCAAGTTCATCCAGGACCCTTCTCCATCGTCGATCAGGAGCTCCGCCCCTAGTTTTTATCCAGGTCGTACATCCACGCCCTATTCGTAATGGTTAATCATCATCTAGGAACGATATGTGTCATACATCCACGCCACATCCAGAACCGTCAGATCCGCGTTGTAGCAGTAAGTCACAGACGCATGCCCCCGATCGTGTCAGAACCATCATATCCATTCCAAGGGATAATCAGAGCCGCCCGAGTCCCCATGCACATCGCATGTGCCCTAGGGGTATATTTCCTTTTAGTCCTTATTTGTTTTCGCATTTCCATTTAGTCCAGAAAATAAATATGACAGTATAAAACATTTGCATAGTGGACCTTAAAGTTATTGAGATTTGCTTTCGTCCTTTTTGCTTGAACTCACGTGCATCATCACGTGATGTCTTGTGATATTTACAGTACGTAGTCTGAAGTTCTATGCTATTATGAGTTGAATGATAAGTTTCTAGTATTTTCATTTATACCCCTACGTACCTAGCTCACGTGTCTTATGCATGATTGCTTGGACTTTTTGTACTTGAAGCCCTATGATTTATATCTGTGTTATTGTAAGGCCCAAAACTTTGTTTTAATTGCACGTAGGTACATGAGAACTTCATGTGTCTTGCTTAATTTAATAAATATTAAATTAATCCCAAAATTCCCTAAGAATTACTGTTTACTCACGTTGACGTGTAGTATTTATGATAACTTTTGTGCATTAAATTCGTCGCATTTAGTAATTTTGAAAAATTAAAAACCTCTAAAGAGTATTCTGCCCAATTTTGAAAATCCATAAAAATTTGAAAAATGTCTCAACAATTCTATAAAAATTCTTGTCAATGTGTTTTTGCATATTTTGTCTCCTATAGCATATTTGTTTAAAATTTCTTTTTAAAAACCCTAAAAATTACAAAAGACCTAAAAACTTAGAAAAATGATAAAAAAATTCTGGAAAAAACAAAAAATTCTAATTTCGGTTTCTGTTTTAGTTTTTTTTGTGTTTTTATCATAAAATTGCCCTCCAGGACTTTAGGACATTTTGAGTAATTTTAATTTGCAATTTAGTTTTGGTTGTGCACTGTTTGTAGTTTTCTCCAGTCTTAGATTTTTATAAAATTATAAAAACATTTGCAAAACACCAGAAAATTACCAAAAACATTTCAAAACGTTAAAAGCCCAAAAATATTTTAGTATTAATTTTCTAAGCATTTTTAGATATAAAGAAAAATAAAAAAATATTGTTGTGTGCCTTATTTTCTTACTTGCTTGATTTTGTTCCTTTATTAACAATTAAAAATTAAAATTTGCAAAATTTAAAAACCACCAAAAAAGTTTTCCCTTCTTAAGATTTGACTACTTTGTAAATTTCCATACTCCTAATGTTCGACCCTGGTTGCTATACCAGGTGAAAATAAATAGCACACGTTTACATTTTGCGTGCTTGATTGTTTGATTTGATGGAATGGTTTTCTTCTTCTTGATTGACTGATTCGATTGATTTGGGACAACGACATTTCTTATTTTCCACCTTAGTCGATCTGGGATTCTGTGTCATTAGTCAGCCTAGTCATTGGCAATGTTACTCGTGAAAAGTCCTTCACAAATCTTCTATAATAGCCAGGTAAACCCAGAAAAGATCGTATTTTTGTGACAGTCTTCGAGCATTCCCAACTCGTCACCGCACTAACCTTTGTAGGATTAATTGATATGCCTTCCCCAGAAATAACATGGCCTAAAAAGGATACTTTGGACAACCAGAACTCACATTTGTTATATTTAGCATATAATTTGTTCTTCCTTAGTGTTTCAAGTGTCTACCAGAAATGGTGTTCATGTTGGTACATATCCTTTGAGTAAATAAGCACGTCATCAATAAATACTACTACAAAGTGATCTAGGAACTCCTTGAATACTCTACTCACGAGATCCATAAAAGCTGTTGGGGCATTTGTTAGTCCAAAAGGCATAACTAAAAATTCATAATGCCCATATCTAGTTTGAAAGACTGTCTTGGGAATATCCACATCTTTATTCTTCAACTGATGGTATCCAGATCTAAAGTCAATCTTGGAATACACAATTCAACCCAGTAACAGATCAAAGACATCATCTATTCTTGGTAGCGGATACTTGTTCTTTATTGTCCTCTTGCTTAGTTGTCTATAATCAATGCACAACCGCATTGACCCATCCTTCTTCCTCACAAACAAAACAGGTGCACCCCATGGTGAAGTACTAGGACAAATGAATCCTTTATCAAACAGTTCTTGTATTTGCATCTTTAACTCTCGTAACTCAGCCAGTGCCATCCTATATGGAGGGATAAGGATAGGATGAGTATTAGGTGTGAGAGAGATTTCAAATTTAATCTCTCGCTCAAGTGGTAATCCAGGTAGTTCCTCTAGAAATACAACAAGAAATTCGCACACTAAAGGTGCATCTTCTATCATTCTATCTGACCCTTATGTAGTGGTTACATAGGTTGAATAACACCTGCATTCGCAATTATTGTGCCTTCAGAGTAGAGATGCATTTGACATCACCACTGGATGTCTTTCCAATAATTGGAACTCTATCGAGTTAGGAATGTGAAAAGTTATTGTCTTCTGAAAAATTCAAGGCATGCATGATGCCTTTCTTGCCAGTCCATCCCCAGGATGAGATCAAAATAATTCATTTCGTTAAGTAGCAGATAAGCAGGTAACCAATGTCCTGCAATCTGTCCTACACAGTCGTCTAAGATCTTCTTGAAATATAATTGACCTCCTCATTCCTTACTCAGATAATGGTTGTGTACTATTATCGGAATCTTATCCTTACAATAGGAATCAAATATTCTTCTTATTTTTGGTATGCCTACGAAGCACATCCTCCACTACTACTCCAAATGGAGTAGGGGCAAATAAATTCTATGGACTGATGGTATTCAGTCTCTTTCTTATGAGGTTGAATAGAACCCTCAACTTTAGCATCCACGATTCTGGAAGAGTTTGATCTCTCATTGTGGCATTAAGTCTTCGCTCTAATGCCTATTACCTTTAACCCATTTCACGGGTCATAACTATCATAGCCGCTAATTGCCTAGACACATCTTGGTCTACCATGATCATGGGATGAATCAAGGCCAAAGGTTAGTCCTATACATTTTAGCATGATGTACATAGAGGGACAATGACATGTGAATGGTGTTGCAGTCACTTATTGAGATCAAAGGATTTTAAAACAACCCTTAGTTTTGGAATATCGATCATATTATAAATTACTGAGTAACTTACTGGGAAACGAGCTCTTATACCAAACAGTCATGACCCCAATTCTAGGTCGTCAGATCCTCCCATATCCGGATATGGTTACTCAGCAGTAATTTATTCAACAACCACAACTAACATTCAGAAATGGACTGCAAATAAAAATACTAAGAAAGAAATAATTAATACCTTTTTATTCACAAATACAGTGTACAAGATATATTATCCCACTATAATCATATACATGTACATCAGATGGAAAGGAAATACACAAAAGATTACCAACTAGCTTATAAAGTAAAGCTACTATGGCTGGTTAGATGGCTAAAGTCCTTGCAATGGATCACCGACACCTGTTGGGTTTTCCATAAATCATAGGATAACAATTAGCGAGTGCTAAATAATGAAGAAGAGAAAAGCAAACAAATGTGTAATTTTTCAAAACTTGTTATAACAAAAAGTTTCATTCATTCTCATTAGTTTAAGTCATGTTCCTTTCTATTCCATGTCAGGGATTAGTTCTGAGAAACCCCGCCATTAATAGACTCCGAAGCTGTGGACACATCGGGATTGGAGAATTGTGTTGATCTGATGAGCTTATGCTGCCACACGTCGCCTCAACCAATCCTCCAATACTACCCTGATAATTTCCTTTTTCATTTATTATCCAGGGTTTCGAACCCTCATCCTGGCAAACAAAGAAGCACACCGTCCTCGAGGACTCGGTAGCTTTAAAACCTCAGGCTAACCTTTAATCACATAAACTAGCGGCTTTAAGAACATATCATCGTGACCCAACCGCTATCAAACCATCCGTCCCTCCACATGGCATGAAAACATCTTCCGACGTTCAACCCGAATATATTGGCACCCGGTACCATGCGTTGCAAATCATTCATTTCGTGCACACTTATTAAAACAATGCAACCATGTACCACCTAGGTAGGGTCACACCAATACAGGTGCCTTCCGACAAATATACAGGTTGCATGCTCGACCTGAAGTTCTACTCCCAATCATTCTTTACGTAATACATGATCCTTTTCAGGATACGACTTAATACACATCAATTCCCATGATGTAATTCATTAAGTTTTTGATTTGCATAATCATCAACATTAAGTATAGCCTCACATATTTATTAATTTATATATTTATATACCCATATTTATACTCATTTTAACTTCCCAACCCTAACTTTCTAAGCCACTACATCAATTCGATGCTTAGACCTTATTTTAGTTGAAATCACAAAACAACTTTTCATATTTTCTCAAAAATAGCCAAATTAGGGTTCTTCGTAGCAAAGAATATAAAATTAGGAATCTCAACGATCTCATATAAAAACCCATTAGCAAAAGGAAGGATTTCGATACCTAATCGAGCTCTCTCTCTTGTATGCAGTGTTTTATTGTGATTCTTTTTCAAGAAGGATGATTTATAGCCCATGAAATGATCAAATTTCATTTTCGTATAAAAATGCTAATAACGTGCCAAGAATGTGAAGAACACACAAAGAACACGAAGAATGTGAAGAACATATTTTTCTCTAAAAAATTCAGCAGAGCATCCCCTTAAACGAGGTCATATTTCTCGGAAAATTTCGGCAGAGTTTCACCTTATTTCGGGACATTGTTTCTAGAAAATTTTGACAGAGATCCCCTTTATATTGGGACATATTTCTAGGAAACGTTCGACAGAGTTTCCCCTTATCTCAGGATATTTTTAAAAAAAGAAAAAATGGAAAGAGTTTCATGTATAAATAATCGAGAGGAAAGCAATAACGATACAAAAAGAACATAATAGAACTGCAAGGAAATGGAGAATTGATAGACACCACGTGTCTTAGATGGGTGAAGTGTGATGAATCACATGGTTCACTAACGTGCATAGCCGCCCGCATCTAAGTAGGGTCTTACACAGATTTCTCCCTCAAAACAAGTATAAAAAGCAAAATAGAAATATTTTAAATAAAACTATAAGCAATGGAGAATCGGTAGACACCACACATATTAGATGAGTGAAGGTGTAACGAATCACATGGTTCACTTACATGAATAGCAGCCCGTACCTAAGTAGGGTATTACATAGATTTCTCCTCGATCCACAATAGAAAATGAGTCGGAAAGAAAGATGAATCAAAACCAAATCTTGAAAAAGATGATGAATTGAAAACCCTAGCTTAAGTTCGAGCATACTTACAAAATCAAGTCCTCCTCGTTCTCTTGGCAATGCTTCGCTAGCGCTCCTTCCCCACCTCCCACCAAACCTCTCAACCCTAGCCCTTGGGGTGGTGATGGTAGTGGAAATCGCAGAGAATGAATGGTTATGATGGGCTATTTATAGGCTTCAGAAAACTTCCAATCATGGTTAGTAAAACATGGTTTAGACCTTACTACAGTTAGCGGCATAAGGTTTTGGACCATGGTTTTGGCCAAAGATTATCCGAACTTAGGGCTTAAGTTATAACTATCTAGAAGATTCAAGATTCTCTAATGACACTTAATTAGCGCTAATCATGATTAACTTTTAGTAATCATGATTTAACCATTGTAGCTTATGCTTAACCTTTAATAACCTTTGATTAGTGTTAGCTAATAGTCATTAACGATCCTCAATCCATCATTAGTTTCTTTAATCATGTTTTATTAGTCTTAATGACGGTCATTAAGAGTTAATTATATCTTAAGTCTCCTTATCTTTATTACAAAAATCATAACAATTCATAACAAAGTCTAATTCATACGAAAGAAATTCTGTTAGTTTCCTCTTGACGAGTTAGATCTTATGATAGAGTATCCGAGACAGACCAATTACAAGGCTTTATAAATGGATAGCTTTGATGGATGAAATGACGGTCGGATGGTATGCATGGTGGAGCTCTACCTAAGCAACGGGGGTTCTCCTCGCATGTTTAAACCTGCAGGTATACTCTAGGCTCAAAGACCAAGCTTTGACCACAGCTTTTTATTAGGCCGAGAAAAGGAAAGAAGCGGAAGGGGATGCAAAAGTGGCCTCCAATGTTCGTGAGAGAAGAGGTCGATCTTAATCTTGCTCCGATGAGCAAGATTTGGGGTGGTTAGGATGCGTTAGGAGATAGGGGATGGGTCGCGGAGTAGATTGATGCGGCGAGATGAGTCAGATAGAGCTCTGACCCAATGGTTGGAGCTGATGAACTACGGTTGAAGCCAATGATGGAATCGAGATAGAAATGGAAGCGTAAATGAAATGGAGGGTACCTGGAGCTTCTGAAAGACTCAGGAACTTCAGGCGAGGCAAACGATAGGGTTATGGCCTCGACTAGGCTGTAGCAGACGAAGGAGGCTTCTCGTGGCGGTGCTTAGGCCACGCGATGAGCTTCGCTCAACAAACCATAAATCAAGGCTCCAAAGGATGCTCCAAACTCCTATCACTCAGCTGGAGGTAGATAGGGGGCAAGAAGGTGGTGAGATACGAGCTAATGATCTCAGGAGGAAGAAGAGATGATTTATAGGAGAAGGTGAGGGTCCAGAAAGATCGGAAGATTCAGTGAAACCCTAGCGTGATCTGGTTGTGTGCCTAGGGGATCTGTGAGGATCATGGATGATAGGAGCATATTCGGGCGCATGAATCGATGCAAATGGATGTCTGACCCGATCATAAAAAGAGGGAGAAGAAGCTCTGACAAAGCAGGTTATCGGGTCAGGTCAGCTGGGAGAGATGGTTGACCACGGTCAACAACTGACGTGGACCAATCAAAAATCAGGATTTACAAAAAAGAAATATTAAATATAAAATAGCAAATTATTTTAAAATAAAAAAGTGAATAAAATAATTTTTTATTTTGTAAACTATTTTCCGTGATTATTATTTATTTTTTATGAGAAATATATGTAGGGATATACAATATATTGTATTATATACAAGTATAATATACCTATGTAGTATTTACAAGTATTTTTATTTTATTATTTTTTAAAAAATATATATTCTTTTATATTTAATTTATTTACAAAATAATTTAAGGCATATAAAAGATTTTTATATGATTTATATGGTTTGAATAAAAGTATTAAATAAACAGGTAATGTATACAATATACACACCTGTGGCTTTTGTACAATGAATTGTGAATTTTATTTTTATTTTAATATTAGGACTATAAACAAGTGTGCAAAATAATAATGTATTAATAAAATGTAAAATAAGTATAAATATTTATTTGTATAGGTATTATCTACAATATACCCTATCTCTATCTACTTATTTCTTGTCGATCAGGTTAAGACTTGACCTTCTTTGGGATTTGGGTCAGTCGGTATTTATTCTAAATAACTCATTTGTTCTTTTTCTTTTCTCTTTATTCTTCTATTTAAAAAATATGTGTTATATGCAATATTAACGAGGACCTATGTAATGTTAATTTATTGTATTTACATATAATTATAGGTGTTTCTGCTAAAAAATAAGGCTAAAATATTGGAATTAAGAATGAGAATCATAGATTCATTATCCCCCTAGACTTTACCTTTGCTAGTCCCTTAGCAAAAACTTATATGAAAAAGAAGTGAAAATAAGAAGAAAAGAAAAAGAACCAAAGTTGATTATTAAACTTATCTTTATTAAATTGTAGTATAGAGCTCAATCAGACCTTTAGATTATTAATCAAGTAGAACTTGTTGGGAAGCAGGTTTAAGACACAACACCTTCAAGTTCCACTGTTCTATGGTCAGGACTCCTTAATAACCATGTCACAACACGTTTACATACGCAAACTCTAATGACTCTGAATTTTTGCTTGTACTGTGTAAGTGATATATAGCTCCCCACCTCAGAAATGGCAAAGAAATAGCATCCCTCAACAAGTTAACTCTAATCCCCCAGTCTAGCAACTCTTTCCTCGAGGAGCAGGGTATTCCCTTCTAAGTTCAAGTACAACAAGCTCAAGAAGAGGGCAAAATATAGAATGGATCGTGACCAGTGTAGCCACGTATCCTTTGGAGCTTGAACAGTGTAGACAAGTCTCCAGCTGCAAGTTTCCATGAGATGACACGGTGGACACATAAGCTTTGCTTATTTATTATATAAACTCTAGTACGCATTTTATTTTCAATCAGGGCATGTCTATTTTTTTGGTGTTTTTATACTTTTTTCACATTTTTATGTTCATATATACAAAATATCTACACGGTGCAACATGTACATAAGGAGTTTTTTTTCATGAGCTAGTAGACTATCCCTCTTTTGAAGCTTTATTGCACCCGGACAGTCTCCTCTCTTTAGACCTCAATACTACTAGACCAGGTTGAGGTGCACTCCCCCCCCACCAGGGAAGGACGAGAGGTTCCGGCTAGCTGTACTTCCCTCGTATGCTACTCCAAGCCAAAGGATTCTACCTCCTCCCCACCTCATCTTTGTTTAGATATGTGTAAGGTGTGTGTGTCCAAGTCAAGTCATTGCCTCTGAGAGTCATGTGTGAGTTGTTAAGTATTCTACTTAGGCCTCACCAAGATGATATGTGAACATAGCCTAGTGGACTTGAAAAATTACGTCACTATGGACCTTAAAAGTCTTAACGCTAACTCCGATAAGGTTCCTCCGAAGTTAAGTGGACTAAGGTCTTAGCCAAGCTCCATTTTCAATTTAATTCCATACTAGTTTAATGTCAACCATGATTATGAAGAATGCACATGCAAGTATTTACAAAACTCTTTTCATAGGGAATTTTCAAAAACATGCAAATTTTTGTGGGAATTTTGATTTTTCAGATTTTTAGTTTTTGAAGAAAAATAAGGAAAGACATATACATAATTACACAAGGGTTTATATTACAGTCTTATGTGCAAGTTGGATTTTAGGGGTAGCTTTTGTTTTTAATGTACACATATGAACAAGTACTTTTTACGCCCCAAATTTATTTAAATATGTGGCAAAGCAATTTTGAAAAATAGTTTTCAAATAATTTTCAAACCTATTTTTGCAAAAATTTTATTTTCACATAATTTTTAAAAATTTTGTATAGTATACCTAATTTTTATGTAGAAAATAATTTTACAAATATTTTGAAAAAAAACTTTTTTACAGACTTTGTATAAAAATTATTTTTACAAAGATTTTTGAAAAAATTTTAATAGCCATGTTATTAATACACAAAGTAAGAGTTATGGCTAAAGTATATATACAAATATATACGACACCCCCTATACATTGCTCGAACAATGTCCTCAGAGTGACTAGAGAGCGATGAAAGAAGACTTAACTTGTGCTGAGTATGGGAAGTGAAAAGAATGATATACTACAATGATGAATGAAAGAATAAAACAAATAGAAATCGGGGATCCCCCTATACTTAGGATCAAGTAATACTAAGTACAAAAGATTGTACAAACGGGGAAAACCGAGGAGTGGAATGTACTGACTTTACCTCCCTTATACTTAGGGTGAAATATCCCTATGTGTAGGTAGCAAAAATATAGGTAATGGAAGAAAATGGAAAATCACAAGTATAATGACCTCCTATACTTAGGATTAAGTACATCCTAATTATAGCGAAATCATAAGATGGATCCGGGGTATTAAACAAAAATAATGAATGATACAGACAATGTGGATCTTTGTATCGGCGGAGTGGAGGTGAAAAATCAGGTATGAGATGCAGGTGATATGAGTCAAAGATCAAATCTAATACAAAATGAATAGGGGTAACATCAACAATCAGCGGATCATAATCAATATATAGCTTTAGGTGATGACTATTGACTCTGAAGGTGGAATCAAAAGACAATTCAGATATACAACGCTATCATTGTCGTGCACCTTTCTGAACAAGTATGGTCCCTTCCATTTACTCTGTAATTTCCCTGGAAAAAAATCTCAACCTTGTATCAAATAGCCATACTCTCTGGTTCAATACAAACTGTTTATGGCTAATGTGAGAATTATGCCATTATCTTCACTCTATCCTTATACTGTAGGCCACTTGAGAAGGTTGTGTCTCTCAGCTCCTCCAAGGCTGCCAATTCTGCTCTCCTTTGATCTCCTTCACTCGTGGGAACTAATAATAGCTCAGTAACTACTCAAAGTGACATGCTTGATCTCCATTGGTAAGTGGCATGGGTTGCAAAAAACGAGTTGAAAGGGAGATCTTCCCAAAGGTGTCTTGAAGGAAGTCCGATAGGCCCACCAGATCGAATCCAAAAGTTGTGACGAATCCTTTAGGTCTGGGCGAACAACCATTTGCAAAATAGTCAAAATCTCCAGTTGAGAGAGATTTTCTGGATTTTAAAATCAGAATATAAGTGCAGTGTTTGTTTCAACCCAAATAATTGATGAATACCCATTCATCACTCTTTATTCTTTTATTTTAGCTACAAAACCCATGCAAAACACATGTATATTCCCGTAACTATCAATAATTGTCAAAAAGCATGCATTGTGTAAATATGCATAATTAGCATGTTTTTGTGCATAAATAAAAGAATAAAGAAATAAAAGAAAAAGAGGGAGATATTTAGAATAAATATTGAGCGACTTAATCCCAAGGGAGGGCTCAGCAAGGGCCTGACCGCATAAAAACCCAAGTAGAGAGAGATAAGGAAGCTCATATATTTGTACATATACCTATAAATAAATAAAAATATTTTCTTATAAATAAAAATAAAAAATGGGTTTGTATTTATATGTATATAGTTGTAAATATAAAATCAAAATAAAATTGAGAAACTTAAAAATAAATAAAAATCTCCTTCATCCTTGTACATAGGCCATGTGTAAATAAACCACATATGTATTATTTTCCCTCATAAATAAATAAATAAAAATCCCATAAAAATTGTACATACTCTATATTTAAGAGGTGTAAATAAATAAAATAAAAATTACAAAAAAACAAAAATAAAATAAAAATGAATAAAAATAAATTTAAAGCCAACATTGTATATATACCATGTATGTATATAAATAAAAGGATTTATTTCACCCTTGTAAATAAATAATAAAAATAAAATAAAAATGCCTTTTTATTCCAAGTTTTATTCTATAAATAAAATAAAATATAAAATTGGAATAAAATGTAAAAAAATATATAATTAAAAATCAAAAATTAAAAATACATATTGTATATACCTATATTTAATAATACTATTTTGTAAATACCTGATTTTTATTTCAAAAAAGTAAAAAAATAACTAAAAATTAGTTTAAAAATAAATAAACATTTTCTATGTTTTGAGTTTTTCCAAAATAAGCCAATTAGTATTTTAAATGAATTATCAAATATTGGATAATTGGCGGCCTCCCATTGGTCCACGGGGGATTGTTGACCCCCAATCAACTCTCCCCCTGGACCACGTCTTTTTCCGGATCTGCGCCCGACCCGCCTTTTCTCTTCAATTATCGCGCCTTGATCCGAACGCCAAATCATTAAACCCCGGGTCCTGATTAAAAGATTCATCAACCGAGATCCATGCCCGATGGTTTCTCCTCGGGGTCCGAGCTCCGATATCCATACCCGACCCCATCTTCTCGGACCCCTTGGACTATTTAGCTCGAGCTCCAGCCGCATTTCATGCCATCTTTGGCGCTTCCCCTTCTTCTTGTGACCTCCACTAGACTCTCCAGAGTGACAGCTGCACGAGGCAAGTGTCAAAGAGAGGGAGAGGACCGCTCTGCCACTAATCCGGCGACGTTTTGCCGTCGTGCGTCGCCCAGGAGCAGCGCTCGAGCCTCGGTCCTCG
Source organism: Ottelia alismoides (assembly GCA_037367405.1). NCBI lineage: Eukaryota > Viridiplantae > Streptophyta > Magnoliopsida > Alismatales > Hydrocharitaceae > Ottelia > Ottelia alismoides. The sequence continues at coordinate 1,856 of JAZKJV010007827.1, read as the reverse complement.
ACGACCCTCGAGGAGAAGACCATGATCTTCATGAGCTCTTCCACAGTTGAATCCACCCATTTGGTCAGCCTAATCCTTCCTAGTTTCTTTAATTTCCATTTTCGCCCAAATCCATCTTTCGCCGTCGACCATCGATTAGTTCCATTCCGACCATCGTTCCGACCATCCGAATCGACAATCATTTATCGCCATATCCTTCTCCACGTTCTACGCCCATTCATCCAACCCAGTTCGCCCTGGAACTGGGAATCGATCTCCTTCGTCGTCACATCGCCGGAGATCCTCCGCCCGGACGCACCAGCCACCCATTCCGCCCCCTCACAGGGTCGAGGCACTTTGCCCTCGACCCAGGAGCTTGTTGTGATACTTGTCTGGTCACGAAAGGCCCATCTGAGGGCCTAAGCAACCAGAGACAATAGCTCCAGGCCACCGCCATCGCCGAAGCTCTTCAGAGCTTTTCAGCCTCATCGGAGAGGTGCAACAGCTACAGGACGTCAAGGCGGAGCTATTTCGCATCTTAGTAGCAGCAGAGGAGGCCCAGCACAGCCGTGGTGCTCCGGCGAAGTTCGCCGGAGCTGAGTTCTTCCAGGAGTCTCCAGAGCCATCTAATCCCTCTCGCCGCTCCAGTTTTGATCCGCACCGTCATTTGAGGAGTCGACCTTCACCGTCAGATCAGGCCGAGGGTTGATCTGGACCGTACGAGCCAACGAAGGAGTGCCCTTGATCTTCGACCGTCAGATCTTCTACGTAGCACCCCTCAGCCGTCAGATCCGAGTCGGGTTCCCTACAAGGAGGTGCAGCGCACTAGCCGCCGTCAGATCAGCCACGTGGCGCCGTCCCAGCCCTCGGATAATAAGTGGGGTAATTTCACTTAGGCCCCTCCTATTTGCAATTTCGTTTTAGTCTTGTAAATATTTTCCATAGTAATTTTTAGTTTGGTAAAATTGCATAGAGAACCTGGATATTTTTTATTAATTGCATTTCTACCCCTGTGTTTGTTGGACACGTGCATCGTCACGTGATATTTTGGTGAAATTGCATGATATGGGCCTGTAGTCTGGATGTCTTAATGAATGAAATACATTTCTTGATATTTGCACTTATGCCCCTATGAATGATGTTATTCGACATGTGTTGATTTTATTGGGCATTTTACAACTTAGCCCCTGGACTTTTAGCACCTGTTGCATATAAGCTCGGGGACTTAAGTTTCTTTGCATTTGGGTCCCTCTGTGCCCAACCCATGTGTCGCGTGCGTGGGAACCTGGTGAAATTGCACGAGGACCCCTGAGCTTCTGATTTTGTTACTTTTGGACCCAGAAGATATTTTTATTGCCAACAAGTCCATGTGCACTGTTGGCTCTTGTTTGGTTAAATAAAATAGCAATTTTTATCCAAATTGAGTGAAAATTGGACACGTGGCTCCTGTCACTGGTGTAAAATGTTCACCAATTTTTGGGAACATTTTTGAGGCCTTTTAGTATTTTTAAAATGTCGAAAACCTTCATTTTTTGCCTGTTCAAATTATAAAATCCAAAAAAAGTTATAAAAACCCTTTTAAAAATTCTAAAAAAATAGATTTTGTGTGTTTGAGTGTTTCTGATTTTCTATCCCTTTTTGGTTATTTTTCGATTTATAAAAAGCCTAACAATTAAAAAACCTTGAAAAACTCATAAAAATTATAATAAATCATAGAAAATTCAAAAATTTAAAGGCCTTTTCTTGAATTTCCCTTTTTGTTTATTCTTTGCATGAAAAATACCCTCCAGGCTTTGATAGGCCATTATATATTTTAATTTTGGTCCTTGAAGCCTGGCTGGACAGTAGCACTGTTTTTCTCCCTTCTTTCATTTTTA